>STHB01000015.1:1456529-1490832 GCA_018908115.1 Anopheles rivulorum
CATTTGGTGTGTGTGTGTGTGTGTGTGGAATAGAGGACACAGTAGTACAGCTCATGTTTGTACATCGAAATGAGATTTAAACAGAGTCATTAAATCAAGAACGGCATTCCAACAACCGGCCATTTGCCATTTGAAGGAAAATTCAACACCAACAGCAGTTGTAACCATCAAACGAACATGAAATAAAATGTATACCTCTTTAGAAATTGTAATGATGCTAGCAGTGTTTTACATTGAACGGCGTTGGCTGTTCATTGCTGAACTATTGCTAATAATATCTTACGCTCTACGTTTAAGGGATTGGTAAACAAAACCTTTTTCTTTTTTTGTTTTACATATTGGCAGTTAGATACTTAAATAAATATTCACTGATAAATAGCGACAACCAAACATTAAAGCAAAGCAAAGGTTGAATCTGTGTGCTGCTACCTTAGCATGCTTTATTTGCGTGTAGGGCACATTTATCTGCCACCTTCGGCAACGGTACGGCGCCGTAAGCGACAAAGCTTCTGTTGCCGACTTATTATCTTCGCTTCTCTGCGCCATTTTTTTTTTGTTGTTGCATGTTTTGCTGTCAGTTTCGCCTGGTAGAACATTTTACCAAGCATGTGTTGTTTGCTCAACTTCAACTGCAGCTTCCCTTACGCTTAACATCTTGATTGATTGCTTTCCAATAGATAGAGTATTACTACATCTGTACATTAACAATAACAAAAAAAGTACCTTAATGTTCGTACTCTCAGCATATTAAACAGCGTACCAAATGTTGTCGCGTACGCTTTATTTCCTGTGTTGTCTACATGCGTGTGTAAATATCGATGATACAGGCATTGCAGCATTGTGCAATTGTTGCTCAAACTAGAATGCACGGTGCACTTGCTTGTTGTATGTATTAATTTCTCTATTTAAAAAAAAAACAACAACAGCATAACACCATCATAGTAACAACCAAGGCATTGAACGTTAAATTAAAAGTAGACTAACAGAATAATTTGCCCCTTTGTTTTATAGTAATTGCAATCAGTACTACCGGCTGCATGTTTTGTTTTATGTTTTGGTTTGTCAAACTGTTTTTCAAATTATTCATTCAAATTATATTGTTGTGCTGATTTTCTTGTGTACTTGCTGTGATGGAACTATGGATAACTATGGCACGTTTATTTTGAACGAATTTGCAAACGAACTGAAATTGTAACTAATTGTGAAAAGGCCTTATTTTCATCCTTGCAGAAATTGATTGAAATCATAATGGTATGCGCGCGTTGCTTACATCTTTCCTCACCGGATTCTAATGCCTTCATCCTCTGATTGCAACAGAAACGTGTGGATGACAAATCTGCGAGTCGAAAGCTTCCCCGCTTCTTTTACGTCTCATTCCTATCTAGGTGAAAGAATTTGCTTTTACCGTATAACTCATAGTTCAATCCTAGTCAAACAGTTAACATAAAGTAAGTATTAAATCAAACAATTGTAATTTGCAACAATGTGTTTTTGTTTTGTTTTTTGTTTCTTCAGTAAAATGAATATTTTGCAAATATCTGTCACACACAAGCCTTTCGAAAGAGCGATAAACAAATTTGTTGGTATCCTGCACGAGAACGTATTTTTTGTTTTTTGTTTTGTTTTTTTTGTGTTTGTTTTCCTTTCATATGCATCATAGCATAGATTTTATAAATATGACTAAGATCAGTTACGAAAATACATAAAACAATATAATGATTGGTATGAATAGTCCATTAGTTGTGTAACTCTTTTTTTTTTTGTATCATTTTCATCATCATGCCGCTCTAATACCTTGTAAAAAATAAACACTGATATTCAAACCTATATGAGATCGTTAATTCGAAACTAATGACGATCTCTTTATCATTGATTAAGAGCAAAATAAACGAAAAATTTCGGTTGCACAGTTAGATCCACGTGCCACTATATACATCATTGTAATAATTTTTCTCTCATTCTCTCTTTCTCTCTTTCTCTCTTTCTCTCTCTCTTTCTCTCTCTCTCTCTCTCTCTATTGCAAAAGTTTGCATTTGATTGATACACAATTGTTGATGGATCGATGGATAACATAATTGTTAATGCCTTACGCTGTGTGGTATAGGACAACCATCAGATATTGGGAGTGCACACACCAGCTGCAAAATCGCCATGAATCAGGCACGAAAAATTATCGCTAATAAAAACTGGAAAACAACAACAAAAAAAAGAAGCTCTAACTCAAAAACATTTGCCATTTACAATTTTCAGACGTAGCTACATAACCCTCGAAACCCTAGAGCAAAACACGACATCATGTAAAGGAGCAGTAAGTAGGACAGCAAAAACAAAACCAGCAATGATGCAGCCGAAAGGACCAACAGCATCATTCGCTTCAATAGTAATTATTTTCGCTTCTTTTTCGACTTTTTCTTCCCATTGCCACCGTTACCGCCACCCGCCGCGATAGTAGTAGTGCCCGTTGGTTTGCTGGTGACGGAAGAAGCCGACATGCTACTGCTGAGACCGATGCCGCCTCCACCGTTGCCGTTTGCCGTCGTGCACTTCACCACCGCAGTACCGGAGGATTCATCAGTACCGGTGCTGTTAGGATTGACATTTCCCGCGCTTTCTGTTGCTTCCATCGTTGGTTGCTTCTTCTGCTCCTCCTGCTTTACGTATCGTTCGCATTCCGCTGGCAGTGCTGTAGGTAATACGGATGTTTCACTTCCAACCGCCAGTAGTGGTTCCTCGCCGTAAGTGAGGGAATCCTTTTTCGTAGCTACCGGTGCCGATAGCGAGGAGGATGAAGTTTTGTTGCTTGATATCAGCGGCTGCAGCTCTTCGTCTTCCTCGTCACCGTTCTCCTCCTCTTCGTCGCCATCGTCTTCCTTCGTGGTGATGGTTGCCATGTTTGCAGTCGCGTTGGTGGTATTGTTTTGACAAGTATTTGTGCGCTTGCGCCGCCGCCGTTTGCCGGTCGGCTCGGATGTCTTATTTACAGTGTCAGTATCTTTCACCTCCAGCAGTGTATCGTCGCCAAGCGCTTCCTCTTCTTGGTCGTTGTTTGTAGAGTTTGTCGTTACGTCCTCATCATCCTCCGACGCTGAAGAGAGCAGGCTAACGATAGTAGTCGTCGTGTCGGTTGCGGGATTGTAAGAGGCACTCATGTTTGCCATCTCAGCAGCACTAGTCGTTTGGATATCCAAATCTAGCTCCAGGCTCTTATAATCAGAGTCCTGCCCTTCTAGCGACTGTTGTTTTAACACACATTGACCTGAAGTACGCACGCGAGACTTTTCCGCTTCCCCGCAATAGCTCTGCTCATTGGTTACGTCTGCCGATTCTGGCTCGATCGATGGGGAAGCTTCCCGCAAACTGGAGCACATGGCCAACATTATGTTACCACCGGCAAACACGCTCTGCATATCGGCCACCATCTGCGTTTGCTCCTTCAAACCTAATGTGTCATCGGCAAGCAGCGTTGCACTTCCGGTAGCTTGCTCTGCCAATGGGCTTTCAAAACTGATCAGCGTTTTCTCGCCATGTTCGGTGTCCGCACATTTCACAATACCTTCACCAGTGGGTGACTCCGAAAGGCCTGTACCAGCGTGAAATGGTTCAACAAACTCCAACATCTCGCTATCACCAGCTGAAGGATCATAATACGTATCCAATACTAATTTTACACTCCCGACGGATTCTTCATTCTCCACTTCAACCTTATTTATGTCTGCTTTTGCTCTTGAGCATTTCGTATCACCAAATGATCTCGACGGTTTACTTGCCATTAGACCATTTTTACCGCCGCTTGATTCCGTTGTTTGCGCAGGTGAGTCATGCACAGTGTCATCGCCGAACAGCTCTAAATCGTCAATTTTCAGAGCTTCCAAAGGTGGAAGTAACTGCTCGTGATGGAGCAAAACCGGCGATACAGAACGCTTCGTTTCGATCAATGTTTCCTTTTCTTTTCTATTATCCATCGATTGGCTCTTCTGGCTGTTTGTGGTTCGTTTGCTGCCTCGCTTTTCGCTGCCAGCGTTAGCAGTACTAGTACTTCTTTTCTCTTGTGCCGAATTACTTCGCATGCTACCATAATCCTTCTTTTCGCTACGATCGGTGTTTACCGTTCCCGAAGAACTTGGGGCGGCGTCAGGCAATGACGGTGCTTTTTTTTCTTTGCTTTTCTTGGAACCGATGCTAGCAACCGAATGATTTTTTGTGTATGCTTCGGTTTTGCTGCTATCGTTATCCTCTCCTCTTAATACATTTTTCAACTCCTTCCGCGTCGTCACTGAATCTTTGTCTGCTGGATCGCTATCCACCACAGGCAATTCAATCGTTTCAAATTCGTCACATGCTTTCGCGGTGTCAGTAATGCTGAGCTTTGCATGCATGTGTGGTTCCGGTTCCGAATCCTTGGTATCAACAACAGCATCCTTAGACAGCTTCCCACTATTGGTTTCTTGCATGTCCTTCTTGCTCGACGACTTTCGTGTACGGGTGCGCAATTGTTCGTTCTTTGATACATCCGGCACATTAGCTTCAACAGCATCGGACCTTTGTTTCATTTCAGTACCAGTGAGACGCTTTGCATGTTGTTTGATTGCCCCACTGTTGGTGAAGTACGGCATATTCTTTTCCTCAATGACTGGAACAATTAAGTCACGTCCAATCAGGGATGCTGGTTGACTGAGAGGTCGTTCTTCGCAACCACCGGCCATCAGTCTTCCTTTTCCAGCTGCTGGAACATCACTACATCCAGTGCGATCCAATGATGAGCCACGGTAACGACCGGAACGCATCGCAACCTTGTCTAACTCTTGTGCTGGTAGGTTGGTAGCAGATACGCTATCGTGATGCACAGTTACGACCGGGCGGAACAGTGCCTCATCGCAATTTTCATGAAGATATGATTCGACACATTCCTGCATAAAATCGTCAGATTCGATGCTCTCTGGTCCGGCAGAACCACCACCAACAGTGCTGATCGTCGTAACCGTACCTAGAGGGTTCACTACTTTGGCGATTGTGATGCCGCCACCTGGATACATACTGCGCCCACTAGCACCCGAGTCTGGTCTAGAAGTGTCCGGATAATAATTATGCTGATGCAGCTGATGTTGATTCGGCTGAACGTTACCAACACTTTTCTTAACTAATCCACTAGCTTTGTTGCTACTGTCACCGCTGCTAGCAAATATAGGCGGCTGCTTACATTCAAAGAAATATCCAGAGGCTTCGCCTTCATTGCTACCGTTACCACCAGATACCTTACATCCACTACTTCCACCACACTGGTGCTGCTGCTGGTGACACTGCTGCTGATGTATTTGCTGGTGCTGCTGATCACAGATGGAACTCAGCGAATGTGTGGATGAATAAATCGATGTGGATGAGCAGGACGACACGGACGACAGACCAGTGGTCGACGTCAAAACCTGCTGGCTCGTCACTGAAGAAGGGTGATGCTGCTGTTGCGGTTGTCCCACGTTGCCACCTACACCGCTGCCACCACCACACGTCGTGCCAGATGCCGAGAGGTTGCCTATAACAATTTCAAACAGGCCGGGAAAGGTTGTGGTGATTGGGAAAAGACACACGCATCGAGTTATATCGCCGACAGAGAAACAGAGCATTAAACATGGCGTTGTTGAGAGATGAAAAGGCGCCAGCGGAGAAGGTTGGGCGGCAACCACGACAGCGTCATCGCAATCGTTGACGTTGATGTTCAATCGACATCCGGGGCGTTATCATATCGAGATGGAAGCAGACCCGAAACACCATTATCGGTAGAAGTGCGACGGTGTATATTACCAACCAGGATACACAGAAAAGAGAGAGAGAGAGAGAGAGAGAGAAAGAGATAGAAGGTAAGAAAAAGAAAGACGCCAGAGGCAAGTGTTTTAGAACCATTATTCATATCATTTTCACTTTAATATTGTTTGGTTTTGATTTGCTTTTTGTAGTAAGTTAGCTACTTGATTGTAAAACTTCCAGCACAACCATGATCGTATGATAGAACTGTGTAAATGGTTAAGTTGATTTAATGCAACTAATTTTAAGGTGTTTTTTTTTCTTCTACAGCTTTGCGCAAATACGTGAACACAAAAAAAACTCAAATCATTATTGATAATTAAAACAAATAATAATTAATTATCCATCTTCCTACTGCAATGTTCTTTGAATTGACAATGCTTAGATTTGTATAGATATGGCAACTAATGATTTTTCTCATCATGTTTCTCTAATGCATTCTGTTGATGTTCTGCAATCAACCAATCAAATAGAGGCATAACATAGGCCAATTTTTAATTAACAAATGATTCCTTGTGGCTCATAAACTAATCGTTATCATGGTAACGAACTTTGTTTTGCAATTCAGAGGATGCGTTTGGGAAAGTGTAACGAAATGGATAGCCATTCTCTGATAATTAAAAAAAGGATGATAAATAATAAAAATCAAGAAAGATCGTACACATCCTCGCTGCGTACGCATCGTAAGCCACAACTAACGCAACTTGAAAAACTTCAAACGATAAAATAGCCAATTTTGAACAGAACATGCGATCTTGAACGAATGCTAAGGAAAAAGGTAAATCAAAACGAAATAAAACAACTAGGTTGCAGTTAAATATACAATAGCTCACTAACGATAAATTGAATTGCAAATTAGAACAAAAATATAGACAAATGATGCAATTCCGCTAAGAACACAACGGTGTGATGGTAAAAACAAAAATGAAAACTTAGCATATCTTTTATGTTTTGCTTCAGAAATAGAAAGGTTGTTCATGTTATGTGAATTAAAGCTGTTTAGTTAAAAATTAAAATTCAGACAAAACTGATAAACGCACGTGTTCCGTTCTGGCGTTCATGTTTTCTTTGTTATTTTTTTTTTTTTCTTTCTTCGTAACACAACCTATATCATAGCAACTTTCAAAATTTCCAACAAAGGGAAAAAAAAGGAAAATACATCTTTCACCTCTGTTACTACAACGTACAACATACAGCATGCTATACTATAGTAAGTATAGCAACTAGCATTACTATGAACACTACAAAACAAATAGACAAATAGATGGATAATTTCAATCACCAAAGTGAAGCTAAACGTTTCTCATACGATTGTGAATTAAACAATAATACAGTATATATCACATCACAACTCAATCAATTTTCATATCGCATCTGGACAGTGCTGCCTACTGACATCAATTAAATATTTACAGCTTCCTAGTGACTGACACGAGCAATACTGAACTGTATGCAAAATTAAAATGTATTTACAAAAATTTTAGCAAATATCCACCTTTTCTCTAAAATAGTTCGATATTACTAGTTACGTATTATTAAATGCCAACAAGATACTACTATTTGCATTGTGGCGCTTTAACTAAATTACAAAATAATTGAAGATTGTTTAAATTAAACATTACACATAGGTATATATCTATATACTTCATTACGTTTGTTATTGAAAGAACGAAAAACTATACATGGTTCTCTGTTACACCGTTTCTACAATTGCCTTTGACTCTCTCCTTTCTTTTTCTTTTTCTTCCATAATCTTCTCGATGTTTCTACGCTCTCTTCATACGTTCCTGCAGGAAAAGTTCGTTCCTGCAGTACATAGGGTGTAAATATTCACATGTTTACATACGTAAATAAATTTACCCAAAAACTTTGTGACATCCAGTGTTGTTTAAGGGATTGTAAAAACTTAAGCGTATAAAGTGTGCACGCTGCTATATTTTTCTCCCTTTAATACAACTGCAGTTCTGATGGAATTACGCCTTTACTCACAAATATAGTCTACACAAACTTTCGTTATGCACCAACGATTTTGATAAAGATAAAATAAATCGTTCGTGTCTGTTTGTGTGAAATAATTATTTGTGCGTGTTGCATAAGCTTATGTTTATGAGTTCCAAACATAGGAGGTTTAGAGACTCATTTGAAATTAGCTTCAAATGAAGCACTCAAACATGCCCATTTAAGACAATGTTTAAAATGTTTTCCAGCACGTGTAATTGTAACATAAATTTTAAAAATATTGGTGCATTTAAACATTATATCATCTTATAAGCTAGTGCGATATTATAAGAATGATGTATTTAATGTGTCATGAAAACATAGCAAGCAATAATGGTGTATGGAGAATGAAAAAAGCGAATGAAAACGTGTTATGGTAAACGTTGAAAATGATAAAACAAAAATAATTTTAACATAGAAACATATAAATAAACAGTGTTGCGACAACAAGCGACAGCAATATTCATTTCAGCAAGCAAACTCGTTAATGAAAAGCATATTCGCAATATTATTGTTTTGTGGTTGGCTACAAGCGCCACGCTAACCTGTTCAAAAAACTATGAAAGAATCATTCAAAACATTACAAGCTTGTTGTGTTTGAACTTAGTACACTCAGAAGTTCTATCGATTAAGCAGCCAGTTGTTAAAATTTGTAAATCTTTGTATTGTTAAACAAAAAAGCTTATCAATGCCCAAAAACAATACAAAATACATGGGGATTTCATTCGTAATGTTGAAATGGCTTCAAGCATACATCTGAAACATTATTCATTTTAACTATGTCATACGATATCAATCTCTTCTGAATTTATCTCTCTCTCTCTCTCTCTTTCTCTCTCTCTCTCTCTCTTTCTCTCTCTCTCTCTTTCTCTCTCTCTCTCTTTTTCTCTCTCTCTCTCTTTCTCTATCTCTCTCTCTCTCTCTTTCCTTCGCTCTCATGCTTCTGTCTATCTTCAAAAATAGCATTGTATTATAGCAAAACTGTAATACGAAACAGATTCTATAAAGTGGCCATAAAATATCGACATAAATTCATTTTCATGAAGAACGGCCTCGGTCAATAAAACCGATCAATTCCTACGTATTGCTATTCCTATTTATCTACGATCACAGTAAAATGGAACATACTAAATACGCCTCACAACAAGATATAAAACACTGCAAATTCAAAATCGTTAAGAAAATTAGGAGTATCATTTGCTGATATACAATAATTATTAGATTTAGTTCTGAAATCAGGATTGACAAACTAACAAGACTCAATAAGTGATTTGAGTCATTTGCATTTGTAAATTGTATAACGTTGTACTGTATTCACACGGCAATGAATCTATCACAAACAATATAGGAAACAAAATCAAACAAATAACAAATCGAAACAAAACTAATATACGAAAAAAATATGAAGTGTATGTATTGGATGGGATTGTAGGGAAATTGATTTTGTGCAAAGGAAATAATGCATGATAGTATTCATTCCATACCTGCGGTATCTTTTCCGGTAGCGATAAGGGGTGATTCGCGCATTGCATCGGCAAGATCTTCGCGCAATTGTGATTCCACTGGACCGAGGGATGAAAATTCCGTGTCCAGATTTTCATGATGACGAAACTCATTCATGTTCATCATGCGCGGGCTCTGCTCGTAGCTACCTGCTCGATTCGGCGTAGTAGTGAACCGGAAATATAGAACAAAGCAATCGCACCGTTAGCAATGTTTTGAATTGATCGAACACGCAGCAAATTGAGAATGAATGAAAATTACTACATGATCCTGATTCAATGAGTACGGGTACCAAGGGCCTCATCATACCTCCAACTAAAGGCATATTCATCGGATTGGATCTTTGAAGTGACCGGTTGAACACGTTGCCGCTGCCACTGCCAGTACATATTTCCACTGCCTCTGTGTCTATGGACGACAATGGAGAGCTAGAATATAGAAGCAATAAAATAAATTATGTAGATCATTCCCGGTGCTGCTATGCTATTCACATGCACTTACCCGCTCGGTGTGTTGTACGTTTTGAACATAAATTGGGGACCCATCCACAATCGGCGATGTGGGCCGGCATGGGTTATAATCTCTACTTGCGATAGCCACCGATCGTCATGATCAACGGAAATGTTACCCGTACTACCACGATTATGTGAATGCAGCAAGCGATCGTAGTCCTGCATCGAGCCAGAATCCGATCTACCACCAACAACGCCATCTTCTATAAACCTATCCTTTATGAGCCAGTTGTCCAGCGAAAGTGGTGGTTGAATATCGCCGCTAGAAGAATTTTCCTGTCGTTGCAGACACCATTGTGCCTTTGCCTCCACTTCTAACTCGATAGGAGTATCATCGCATATTTTCTCCTTAGGCGTTCCTGGTAAAACATAATTACAAGAAAGAAAGTTGCATTTTAACCAAAAAAATTCGTTACTGTAGTAGTAGACAAAAGACACTTTAGTATACTTTCGACTTAGACTTTCCAAATGGAATTGTTTGATATTTCATCGATTCGGCACGACACTGTGCACTGAACCTAAATTGTGAATCTATTGCTTTATTTGCACGTGGGTAAATAATGATATGGCCAGATTTACCGGATATGGCCGAATAGCTTTAAATGCGTAAAATTTAGCGTGTCTTTATGCATCTATCGCATTTGAAACAAAGTAAAAAAAACTTGCACATTCACACTTACCTGAGGCATGTTTAGGTTCAAGATCGTACTGAATCAGAGCACCGTGAGCAGCCATGATGAACAATGAATCGATTGGCTTGCGTTGTATGCGATGAGCGGGAGTATCGCGCACCACACAACCAGGCGGATCGAGCAACCACGAACGGGCTTTAGCAAAGCTGGCACATACACGCAACGGTTTCATAAGATCGTCCGACGAGGACGAGGAAGAGTTTCGTTGCCTTGTGTGATGGCCATGATGCGCTCCGCTCATCGTTTTGCTTGATGCTGATCCACTTCCGCCGCCAACCCCAATGTTGCTGCCACTTCCACTGCCTAGCAAATTAGACGGTTGCCTTAGCTGTGCAAGCGGTTGTACAATCGTTGGATGGGGAAAGGGTGGTGTACGAGGATTTGCATAAGCCATGGCAGTGGGTACATGATTCGCACCGGTTCCACCTTCCCCCGAGTGTGACACAGGGCTGCTCGACCGTCCGTCGATGGAAAGACCAGCCGATCGATGAAAGCGGGACAATCTATTCACAACGTGCGGCGAACCGTGTGTCCTCACGCCAGCTGGACCACCGTACGGTGTGACGGGAAAGACGTGAGTGGTACCGCGTAACGTCGAAACTGCCACCCATCGCGAATCGAGTGAAAACGCTACGTCCTGTACTTTAGCCGTCGTGTCTCCGCGGTGTAAAACGTACAAATGGTGCACAGCCGCAAGGGATGCACCGCTCGGATGCGGATGCAGCCGAAAGACGTGAAAGTCGTGACCCCGCTTGTCGGCCGTCAGTAGCAGCATGCCGGGAGCGTCGAACGCTAAAGCGACAATCGCTTCCGAATGGGCGAGAAAGTGTGCTACAATAGGGTCGCTACCATTCGACGTAACGGGTGTACCGGTCGTGGGGCTCACGTCCTTGACGGGATGCTTGATATCCAACACCGTCACAATGCCCGGTTGATTCCCTTCGCTAACCGCTCCGCCACCGGTTAAAATGCCTGCAGCCATTAATCCGCTAACGTCATTTGCCGAACCGGCATTGCTTCCCGTGCTCAAGCCGCCGCCAACACCGCTGGAACTTGACCCACTGCCACCACCGACCAAGCTTGATCCCAGGCTGGAGCCTAGGTGACTACCGGTTAAGCCGGCAGCAACCTGTTCCCCGAGCTCCCGAAGTCCTTTGCCAAAGCTTTTGGCAGCGTTTAGCACCGTGGCCGTGTAGCTCGTTACACCATCGCCTTCGCAACCGCCGCTCGAGCGCTTCGATGGGATGAGCCGCCGCTCGGCGTACGCGATCCAGCGCGATCCTAGCGCTACCGGGTTCGGATTAAGCCCCGGGCTCGGATGGCAGGTCGTCACGGTGAGGCGATCCTCTAGCGTGCGCGCATCAAACACGGCTATGCGCTCCGGAAACGTAACAACAATCGACGAACGGTTCGCAAGAATGTCTACAATCATGCTTTTGAACTTGATGCTTTTCACCGTTTCGCCATCTTTCAGGGAGATGAAGTTGACAGCGCAGTACTGATAGCTGCCGTTCGAGGCGGCCGCACTGGCGCTGGCCCCGCCCAAACCACTATCGCAAAGCGCTATTAAAGGACGCTTGTGTGTAAAATGGTCAGCTGCTTCCGTCGCTGACTCGCGATCACCGGACGTGGGTGTTGGTAATACACGCAAACACTTCACGCTACCGTGACGCCAGGAGAGTACTTCAATAGCTTCACCATTTGCCGGTACGATCCAAACCTTAAACGAAATATGCAAATAATATGTCAAACAAACCCGTGCCGAAAGAAGCTAAGCACGAAGAGATTGCGCCTAGATTGCGCAGTGCTGAGATATATCCTACCTGTACACCGTTAACATAGCCCAAAATCAGCAACAATGGTGGTGCAATGCCACCCTCTAGCTCCCAATCATCGCCCAGGCAGGGATCACTGATGTCGGCTGCATTTTCAAAGCGCACCCACAGAATATGATCCTTGCTGTCGCCAAGCGGTGCCTGAGCTTGCAGCGTTACGTCATTGATAAACCCGGCCACACTGTCAATGATCGATCGGTCGCTAACTGCCTGCGGAGGTACAATTGTGGGCATGCAGCGCACCGCACTGGGGCCGCTTTCAACCGACGACGCCATGGAACGGCTGCGCTGAGAGTCGGCAGACATTTTTCAGATGCAATACCCTGTAAATGATAGAAAATAGCATTACATATGGTCAATGATGGTATTACCATTTCCATTTTAACGGACAATTACGGACAAACGTTAGAGAGCAGGATAGTCAACATTTGCAACACACGCGATAAAGACACGAACGGATACTACAGATCACTGGCAGCTTTGAAAGTTTATATTTAACATGTTCTACACACTAAACTAACAGGAATAACCGTACTAATGCGTTAGTTAGAGAACACTTAAACGGTGTTATAGCGCCATATTAGCAACGTGACATCTTTCACGTGTCGCGTTTTGCACGCTGAATCGAAATCAAGAAAATATTTTAAAATGCCATAATGCAAATCAAAGTTAACGGACATTATATAAAAATGCTTAAACACCATATTTCACCAAAATAGTACGGTCTGTTCTAGAAGGTGCGGCAGTATTTTCGGTTAGCGGTTACTTCACTGGCATCATTACGGCACTAACACCACGTAAGTTTTCGCCAAGCGACTGGTGCAATTGATTACTAATAACATTCGAGCGAAGGTCGTTTCGACAGCTGTTTCAAAGATCTATTGTCAGAAAGGCAGAAACTCTTCAATGTAAAACGAGGGCTTGTAGCCAAAAATTGTACGAAACGTCACGGGAGAAATGATGACATTTGCAACTTGCATCAAAGATGCAAATACGTGTTAAGCACTTAACACACGTTAAATTCGTAACGAAAGCACGTTACGTTTTCAACAACGCTACATAGTTAGAGCTTGCTATATGGATGGTACGGGCTGTTAGTACCGGTACCTCCGTTTGAAGATCGACGCCTAGTGCTTCGTTTAACTTATTTGGTTTAATTTTTGTTTGCCCCTTCTAACCATACGCAAAAAGCGCATTCATTTGCATATATGTGTGGGTGTGGTGCAACGTAGCCCCTATGGAATATGCACAACCGTGAACATCAGCGCGAGATGTTTACTGTACTCATGTGTTGGTTTCTTCATACGGTGATTTACACAGTGAGAACAAAGGAACTTTTCAAACATGACATGGCATCTGATAAACGAAATTGGATAAACTTGTTTCAGTTTTAAACGCCCAAACAACAGAAAAGATCAGGTATATACCATACAATAATTGACCACACCCTGGCCAATATTAGGGACAAAGTCGAATAAAAGGAATATTCAAAACGAATATTCGCTTTATGCTGTAGTTGATTGGTGTCAAAATCTTACGGAAACAACGTTGCACTAAAGGTTGCACAAATGCTATAATAGAATGCAGCAAATGGATCTGTGTTCGTAGCTATAATGATTTGTGCACCTTATATTGGGGATGCAATCAACAATAAGGTCGCAATTAATAAATTGTTGTTACTATGCAAGCAGTATAAATAGCAACGCTTCCAAGATTTTTTTTTATTTTTTAAATGTTTAAATGCGATCAACATTATTTCGTAAAAAAAAAAAGCATAACATTATCGTTGTACCTCTACATGACTGCCTTTGTGTATACGCTGTTTTCATATGTGTGTTTGTGAATGCAACCACCACTGGACAGACTTTCGTACCCAGCAATCAGCTGGACGTGAAGCGATGGTTCGCATCATTTTCCAAGCGAAACACAAATAAAAACAATATTTGCTCTAAATCCCCTACGCCAGCCATCGAGACTACAAACTCACACACACACACACACACTGCAACATTCGTACCACCTATAGCTTTTTATGTCAGACTCACACAGCTGTACGACTGGGTGGGGAGTTTCACAGATTGGATACAAGACTGGAAATCAAATAAACATCTTAGACTACGGGTAGTGTTGACTAGGAATGAAAAGGTTATACAATAAGCAAAACACCTTAAAACTAGCACAGAACATTAGTAAAACGTGCATCAATGACAGTCGAGTCTGAAGTCAAATACACGAACACATCCGCGATGGTTTGCTGCGCGACAACTGAAGGACAAAGGAAAAACCTTCATGGATTGCACCTTACACAAAGGCAGTGCATAAACATCGCACCAAGGAAGTAATAGGAAATGTTCAAAGCCACTACATGCCACACACTATTGCCTGTGTCACAGAACTGATGCCTTATTGCTTAATTAAACACAAGCACACCATCTTCTGATGCAGTTTGACAGACACATCATCTGCATCAAAATTCTAATGCCTCTGTTTTTCAACCATTGCTTCAGCCAAACACACACATACACAAGTGCACAAAACAGAACACTACAGCAGCTTATTTTGAGGTCGGCTGAATTTAAAATGCTCTCACGGAACGTTAAATGAGAAAAAAGAAATAATCCAAAAATACTAAATGTTAGTATTGAACACAATATATATAAAAGCTGACGCGGGAGCAAAAGGTCAGAATCACACAACTACATCATTATGTCAACACAGCAAGCTGTACTCACTTGGCGATGTATTGCGTTCCACCGCACGATCGGTATTCATAATACTTTACACCTTCTCATATTTCTTCATATAAAGGCAGCAAAATACAGGCAACAGTACCACTATCCTTTTTTTAAGCACACATTATGAATCGATTGTTCGACGTGTAGAAAACAACCGCACACAATGTGCGTAAGAATTGGGTATGGTGAAATAGGGTGTGTATTACGCAGGGCTCATCACAAAAACTGCGTCATTATCAGCTCCATGTTTATCACGATGTTTTTATATTCCTTTCTCCCTTCATCTGACACTCCTTTGCACACGCGGTGACAGTATTTATCAAGATATTTTGCGTTGTTTAACCTAAGGATGCGTTACATTTGGAAGTAAGACGCTAAAACAACCAAGCAAGCGTCATTATGTATCGCTCTAGTCACTCTTACACTGTTTCATAAATGGTCGTTCACTGCACTTTATCTTGTTTCTCCTGTGTGTTTCGATGTATTACTCGAGGCATGAATACTAGCTGAAACCAACAATCGCACCACAAAGATTAATCTAGCAACGTTTTTTCAGTGAGGAATCTTACTTTGTCCTTAGCTCTGTTGCAGTGGCACCAGTATTCTCCCGCCTACAAAGCTTGCTTTCGCCAGTATGCCTAATTATCGTACAACTACTAACTCATACTGGTGCGCCATCATTTGGAAATAAACAGGTTAAATTTCGTCAACAGAAATGTTGTTTACGCTTAACTGTCCGTAACATTTCTTTTTTATGTCATACCTTTTCCAACACACGCACGATGTTTTGCTTTTAGGTGCAAATACATTTAGCGCATGGTAAACAAAACTTTCGTTGAAGTGCTTTTCCGCAGCAAAAGGTATTCCATAGGTTCTTCGTTGTTAGCCGTCCACCTTTCTGATGTTTCGATTAAAGTCTCCAAAATAGTGTTTTCCACTGCCCTTAGTTACACATTTCAATGTTCACACTCACTCATACTGTCAGTCCATCCCAGTCATGGGATTATTACATCTGATTTTTCTTTCACACGCTTTTTTTCAATTGCACGAGCTGCCCTTTACTGACGTTGCTGCTCGCTTTGTGCACTCAGCTGTACTGATCACGTATGCTGACTTCCCACAACACAACTAAGCGAGCAAAACATCAACCATACACAACACACTATCACAGTGCACAACTACCGTCAACCCCTGTGCTTACGCTAAGTTTATAATGTATCAACAAGGTGTTCACCTTGGACGTACACTCGTGCTCGTACATTCATCGTACGTACTATTCGAGCTCTCTTGTTGATGGTGTGCATGGTAAGTGTTGATAGTATTTGCTAATCTGTTTTCGCTCATGGCAGAAGCGAACGTATGTATGCAGCTGGAGCTGAAACCCTGTATTAACGAAACAACTTTTGACCATGAACAAAGACGATTTACACACCATCGTTTAACAGAGATTTGTTCGTATTGTTTACGATGTTGCACTGATTGCAATATATCACCACCGTTAAAGATTGCTTATTTTTTTTTTTACAAATCACAAATTAAGTTCAATTACAAAATAATAATAACAAGAAATGAATTGTGAAAAAAAAACTAATGATAACCTTTTTTTGTATTTTTTATTGTTTGCCACGAATGCTAACGTACTGGTATGGTTGGTGGTAATATTGTTTACTAATATTTATAACATATTTCCATTTGATCATACATCAGATTTGAGTCAGACTAATATGTTGAATCAATGCGATATTAATTCATCACCAGGACCAGCATGCTTCATAGGAATTTTTAATTAAAATCAAAACAACATACATTTAAACATTGGTGTACACATATGGTACAACCCAAATGTGTTGTTTTAGAATATCAGAGAATGAATTAATTTCATTTGCTCACCGATATAATACGATTTGCCATATGAATTAAAAACATATGCTAATCGTTCAATAAAAAAAAGAAAATATAACAGTGCCCAATAGCAACTTTAGTATACAGCAGAAAACCTTCTTCACAAACACACCTTTTTCGAACGCATATGCATCACACTAATATTGTTAAACTACTTAACAGTTGTTCGATGCATGCCAAAATATACTGTTATTCTTGGGCATACTCATGCACTAATTTTCAAATTTAGCTGTGTTAATAGATCGATAGATAGAAAATAAATCTTAAGCTGTAAAAATAGATTCTTCTACCTATACGATCAAGCTGATCTTCAGTTGAAAAGAAGTTGAATAAATTGGATAGTTAACGATAATAGATTTTCATTATCTTCCAATCATTGCAAAAAAAAAACTCTAACATTGTTTGTGCCTCTTTTTTGATGAAAAAGTCTGATAACAAACAATTTACATTATTCTAAACTATTGCTGTTACACTAAACAATTGTCGATGATTATTTATGAATCCGTGAATGATGGAATTTTTTTAACCATACAATTCCCGATAAGCAAAAAACGTATATTTTCGATCTATTAAAACTGCAATCATTTTCTGCACCCGTTTTCCAAATATAAATCGTACGTTTTGCATACATTCAATGTATTTACCCAGCAATTCACACGCATACACATGCACGAGAATGTACACACACACACACACACTGGCGAAGTAAGACAACCCATTTTCAGAACTACCACAAGGACGTACTCTTTCATACGATTATCTTGTAGCTTTCCGATGTTTCGGAGACACTTTACTAAAAATGCATTTCGAGCAAAAAGTACATCACAGATACGTTTAATTACATACCTCGACGGTGTTAGTTGCTGGTAAAGTATGTGTTGACTTTACATAATCCAATGAATATGCTGCTGCTGCTGCTACAGTTATTGCCCGTTTGGTGTATCGTACGGCTAGTACCAGTTACTGAATTTTCTGCTGGCTGTTTTTCATTACTCACTCAACTACACATATCGCCAATATGTTTCAGTTCGTCATGTTTTGCATGTTTATATGATATGGGGATTTCACCTTAAGCATGAACGCAACGCATTGGCGGTCCTGCAATTGTATTGCGTAGAACGGTGTAGATAACTGACGCTATGGTAGCAAAAATAAACTCTGATACACAAAAGGGAAAGGTAGGAACGAAGCCACACGCACACGAAAACACGATGAAAAGGACGGGGTATGTTTTTCGAACTTTCGACGAAGAACGTTTCTCTGTGTCGAAATCTTCTCTTCTTTACTGCAACGAATTGTTGGATTGTGTTCGGGTTGATTGTGCGCTTCGTGTTGTTACTACTGATAGCAGAATAAAAATTTCCTACACATTTTGCTGCAATAATTCCACCTTCCACCGTACGCAGACAGTTCGTAAATGGACAAAAAGCTAATGTGAATTCCACAAAACAACTAATTATGGCTGCTGTACGTTAAAAAAAATGGTATAACAAGTGGACAGGTGCAACTCTAGACAGTTACTGCAGCCTTTTATAAACCTAAAGATGCTCAACCACACGCACACTTTTTCACTAGCGTTCAACATAATAAAAACAATTTGCGCAAAGAAAGTCGGCCAGTTGAAATCTAAAGCAAGCGTAGAATAAATTACGATTCAGGTTATTTTACTGTTGAACGATATGGTCGCTTGTATATTTTGGTGAGTTTGGCAGTTTACTGTTAATATATTAACATTATTCTCCTTCTTTCTATCGTTCCTTTCGTGCTGCTTGGATTATCGTGTGCTTAAATTGCTTATGACTATATAGAAAACCACTGTTAACAGCGAGCTAGATAGCATCATCACTGACGATCAAAGTTTTCTAGAAACCGAGCAACAGCACAACTACCACCTTCCTGCAAGGTTTTGACCACACTCGCTGTACAAAGAGTTTCAACCTATCGCCACCCGACAAACAATGAGCAGTGTGCACATGTGTGCGTGAACTCGTGTCGACAACCCTGGATATTTGTTGGTTGTGTTGTGTTGTGTATCAGCACCCTTTTCTTTTCTCTCACCAGTTGTTATTGCTTACTTTTTTCTCGCACGATATACAGCGCTGGTTACACGACGCAGTATTCCACAGTTTTAGCAGAAGATTGTTTGAATCTAAAATTTTTCAGATTTTGTAATGATTTTACTTTAAGCTTAATTTTCAACGGAATCATTAATGGAAATATTGTCATATTAAGAGTGTCTGCTCCAAGCTACGCACAATATGTACGCAAGTGTGTGTAGCGTAAATGACACTTTAATTACGGCTTTCGTGCTCTTTCTGTCGACTCATGAGTATTTAATTTCAAAAACCATTCCCCCATTTCTGGGTTCAAATGTAAACAAAAAGGAAATCTTTACTGAAAATAAACATCGAACATGCTTTTTCGTGTCACATGCCACAAAGCGAGCCATTCATGGTGATGTCGATAATTAGTCTCATCTCTAAACGTTAACGCACAAAATAGACGGAAACGAAACGATCGTTCCGTTCGTTTTTACAGCTTATTGCAGTCGGTGATATTTCACATTTAAAGCTATTTTACCCTTTCTACATACTTGCTTGCTTTTTCAGATAAAATAAGGAATTTTTTTTATCTTTTTAACAGCGACTGTGATGTTTTAATATTTTTGGGAATATCACTATTTCCATACATATGGTCAGGAAGGGTCAGGAATTAAATGTTTCAATAGTGCTTGCGTGATTACTGCCCATTTATTCCATTTTCTTATTTTCAAGAAAGACTTTTTTTGAACAAAATACCAACATTTTTAAAATGTGTGTACGACATTTTATAAAATAAACATATTCCTATGAACAAGGATTAGGACTGTAATTTTATCATCCGGTAATCTGTAACGGACAGCTGAACTAAACTTTAAACTTATGCCGACCAGATATACACTGCGGAAAAGAGAGAAACAAACAAACATAATGGATGTAGCGTAAAGGCCAGGACGAGAACAAAAGGTTTATTTTTCTCCAACAAGTTCATTTCTTCCAAGGAAGAAACAAAGTTGAAAACGAAATCCCAGGCCGCAACATGGTACATGGTTGCAACCCGTTTCAAGCCTTCCTCCAAACTCCTTCCCACGAACTCGAATGTCGCGCCCGACTCAAACTATGCGCATTTCGTTCAGACCTTCGACAAACGTTCTTCCCTTTTCGGTCTTCTCTGTCTTGTTCGGTTTTGCGGGTGTGCGACAAAACGAAAGTTTTCAACCGATCGTACCACACTGACACACTCCTCTGACCTGCCCTACACCCGGAAGCTCTCACCAGCTGGGTGTTGGCAAAACGATCGCTCCAGTGATGGCGTCCAGAAGCCGAAAGTAGAACTATGGGTGAATAGCACGCGTCATAATTTGACAAGGTTCTGCAAATGGTATTTTGCGTTCAACACTCCACGACAGATTGCAAAACTCTCCTCTGTCATTGCAAACTTCCACTATCCGGTTGCAAAATTCAATTGTAGGAATGCAAAATTCCACCAAATGCTTGCAATGTTCCACTCTTCATTTGAAACCTTCAGCGGAGTGATTGCAATGTTCAATTATATGATTCGAAACCCTCCTAAAGTCCTTATTGAGTTGAACTGTAGCACTGGTTCCGTGCAATCCGAACGAATTTTGTATCATGGCAGCGAGTCAAGCTATATAAAATCAGATTCAATTCAATTAAAGCTTAGAGTGACCACCAGAAGAAAAGAATTTGGACTCGGCAGTAACTCCCTTAGTTTATTATCTGTATATTTCATTCCACAAAAAGATAGGGTAGATAGGTCTTCAAAGTTTCCAAAACTCCGCCCAACTTTTCTTTAGCAGTTCCGTGTTGTGACTTCTTCGGCATTTGAATAAAAACAAAGGAAACCCATTTAAGATGTCGTGCACGACTGTTTCTCGTTTTGTCGGACCAAATAGCTAAAATCGTCCGATTGTTTTTTTTTCCCCCATCTATGTTTTTGCAATTCAGTATGTTTTTGAGATAGGTACAATAAAACACACATTTATATACAATTATCAGATACCAATTTACTTGTACCTATAAGCATGCAAACCGTTGAAATGTAAACATGACTTATGTACACATCCATTTACAATTATTTTTCATCTATGTGTTTATGGACAGGGAACGTACAATCATATCTGGGATGATGGACAACCAACTCTATCTTTATGCCTGTTTGAGTTTACGTTCAAAGTAGTTTGTTTTGCTGCTATGCCGGTGATCATGCAGAGAATTTTTTTAAATTAGCTATTCATCATAAAGATCGCGTTTTTTCGCCAACTTTCGCATCGTTAACCTGAACTATCTTTCAGAGCAATATAAAACAAACCATACACACAAAAACTGCTTTGTACGCGCATGGCATCACTTGTGAGACAGGGTTGGCTTTGTATGCAGGTCCCTTTGATGGCATTTGAACAGGATTGCCTGTTTTAACTTTGCTATGCAGTAAAAGACTGACAACGATTTGTTTGATCCATCTACTCCTCTGTGAAGTTTCATATGAGTGAAATTGATTTTCAGTATTTCAATCACATGCGCAACTGTTGCTTTGTGTGTAGTAACGTTACTTACGATGTCTGTTATCTTCTTCCATGACCAGTTGCAACGCAACCCAACCTGTTTCTTCTAAACGGCACCTATTCGTCATGCTCAACCACAAATTGTAAATGCATTTTTTTAAAGCATTGCAACAACCAGATCGAACTAATAAACCACTATGATTTGCAAAATAGAAAAGTAAAAGGGGGCGCATACATTTTAATGCAACCCACGTTTGATGCGTGATTCTTTCCCACCTTTGATAAGTGAAGTAAACACAAATGAAAATCATAACAGGGCTGTATAGTGTACATCAATATTTGCATGCAATATGTTATGACGGTATGCCTTATTCTCCAATACAATACCATAGGTGGTTCGGTAAGCATCATTCTAATACAAACCCAACATTGGTTCCTTGACATCTATCTACTCAACGCTTTCTTGTGGTGGATAGCTTCTCTTGTTTGATAGTTCAAATAGAGCGTGCTTAAAAAAAAACACATTTGATAGTTGGAATTGCTCTGTTTTAGCAGACAGTGTGGTGCAAGTGTGCTGCATATTTTACAACATTAGAATTTTTGTCACATTAAAGCATACTTCCGTACAACACTTCACAAATCAATCTGATTGATTTAGTTCAAATTTGTATTTTTCTTTTTTTTTCTCTATTCTGACAATTTTTTGACATTCTTACAGAATACATCTAAGTATGAATTAACGTCTCAAACGAATGGCCTTATTTTTTATTCTCTATACATTAACGTCTCCGGCACGAACTTTCTTTCGCTTGATAGCTTTCTCGTGCAACATACAATTCAATGTAGTGCTTAGTTTTGTTTGCTAGTTTGTTTGTTTTTATGCCATTTTTTTTCGCACTAGGTTCCGATTCAGAATCATTTTTAGTGAAATAATCCTGCTAACTACGCAGTGGTCTAAACGATTGCAATGAAAAACAAAAACATTTGCGCGACAGGCAGCTTATTTCTGTGCTGCGCCGAATATAAAACGTTGTGTTTAGATTATATGTTTCCTCAGATATGCGCAACGCGGGTAACGATGTGTCTGTCACTGTGTTGAGTGAATAAATGAGTTCATGCTCGCAAATGACCTTTTATTTCCGATACCATAGCAATGGCGCGCTTCGACAATAATGATCCAAACTTCGATTTTTTTTTAGCGACTTTTCCCTTTCTGCGCTAAACCTTATCCGCTTGCTAGAGACGTAGAGACGTTCTTCTGTTTTAGTGCTTTTGCTTCGATTTCAAGCATCATTCAGGAGAACAGTGATTTTAAGTTTGAATTCTCCCTAAAAACATACTAAAAGCTATGCATATGGTTCTATGTAGGACCGGATGAATAGGAAAACCAGCATGAGGAATAGTAAACGGGATGAGAGAAATGAGGTTGCGGCTAGGACGTTGGTGAAAGCTAATGGGACGGTGTGATGCTCGGAAGCATCGATGCAGGGTACGGCTATGTATAAAAGGTATATTAGAGATGATGATGGTGGAGTGGAGGGGATGGAAAATGTGGTTACCAGCTACAGTACTACTGCGACTGACATTTTTTTTCTTCTTCTGCTTTTGTTACACTAACTTTACTCTATATATAATTTCTTATGTTCTGTTTTACGATAATTACAATTCGTTAGGTTTTTTTTTATAAATGATTCCTTCTCCTTATCCGGCGGGGATGTGTAGATTTACGATACGGGGTACCATGATCCAAAGCATAAAGCTACATTCCTTCATTTATTTCTACCCTGCTCCAGAACAAAAAGCCATGCTATAAATCGCGCGGCGTAAACGTTCACTTAATTTTGCCTTACTTGTTGATCAACATAAAACATCCACTAGGTTCACTCCAGCAGGAGCACGACAAACACACACGCTTGCACGAACTCCTCACCACAGGTTAGGAGACTCTCATATGACAATCACATAAAAAAATGTGTTTCCAACAGCATTTTTCCTCAACCGTCCTCAACGCGTACTATTTGTCGCTGACAAAGCATAGATTCTTTATTCATTTTTTTTTTAATAAACACTTGGCTGGTAGATGGCACCAATAATGTCACCAAAGTGGACATTAAATTGGGTGCTGCTAGTAGAAACAAAGCCAAACCACATAATCTTTCTGTAGGAGGATCAAAGCTAAATAGTGTCGCACTTTTCCTTTTTCCTTTTGTGTTACTTTTCTTATTTTTAACTTATTTTTTCCGAAAATGCATCAGCGGCAACATGTTTTTCCTTTTGTTGTTGTTTTTTTTCCATATTATGTTTCTTCTTTCTTCCTCGCTATATGCAGCACTTTTATTATGGCTAATGACTTTCCCAAACGTTTAAAAAATGTGGGTATGTGGAAACAACAGGATAAAATAAGGATGTTGGGAAATTTTAAAACCTTGTTGAAGCCTGTCTTGTAGGAAAAGCCCAAAGCATGTGTGTTATTAAAGCAACAACTATCAGTTATATTACGTTGGTTGTTTTGGTTTTTCATTTTGTTAAAATCAATTCAAACATCAAAAAGTTTTTGTATTTTTCATGAAATTTACGATGAATATGATGTGATTATACATTGACCTTGAATGGTATTTCTTGATGCGTACCAATCATTAAAAAGCAACTAAGCTGCAACGAACGCGTGCAGAGAAATATTTAAAACATAGTACGAAAACAAAGTTGAAATTGGTATAACTTCTCAACAACGTAAATTAGGTCGTATGCCGATGAACTTGCGTACGACGTGCTTACACTCTCGCGCTGTTAAACTTCTCTCATTTATTTTTTTACAATCTAATGTGAATTATGGTGGAACACTCATAGGTCCCATTATCGTGTGCATTGAAAATTAAACATATATGTATAAATGAATAAACCGTAACGAGCTTCACTGAACCGAAAGAAAAAACTGACAAATGTGTTTTTTCTTGCCAAAATACGTTCACCAACTTAAAAACCTTTTTCTTACATGTAAGAAAGTTACATCTTTTGGCGTTTGCTGCCCGGTTCATAATCGTCGCTTTCGTATTCGAGCTGCTCATCTTCCTCGTAAACCTCTTGCTGTTGATGCTCGGCACTCGCGTATGCCGTGTACTGGTTCTGGTAAGAAGACTGTTGCGAACCTGCGGATGTACAGAATAACCAAAGGTGAGATATAATTGCATCAATTTTAAACCAAACATACAGCCGTGCTGTATTTCATACCATCGTGATTATTGGCAGAGTAACCGCTATTGTTTTGCCCGGGAGAACCAGGAGCCGACATAAGTAATTCCTCGTTGATTGGCGAACCTTCACGGGAGTTGTCGGTATAGCTTGGTGAAACCGGTGCCGAACGGGGCATGCCAAATGGCGACCGAAAGCACTGCGAACCACGTTGACGACGTTTTCTGTAGCTTTGATCGATGAGCTTCAGTTCACTTGAGGGATCTATCCTCCAAAAGCTACCTTTGCCAGGTTCGTCTTGTGATCGCGGTACCTTGATGAAGTATCTGTATATCGTGGCAAAGCGAAAGCAAGGGAGATAGAGAGTGAGAGATAAGAAATATGGATTGCTGAACTAATACCGATTTTTTAGGAAATTCAAATTTTAATATCATTTTCACTAACTCAAACAACAGGATGCCGATGATATTCGTAGCATCAAACTATTTATTAAAAAAACGAGGTAAAGTCCCCATACATTCGTTCAAATTTCGAGTACTGGGGTCGAAGCCTGGTCAGAACAAGATAAGTATGTCTAAATGTGTACGTGAAAAATAAAAAAAATGTAAGACTAACATGGTCCTAAACTTTACACAGTAGAATATTATCACGTTTTTTTAAGTATCTGTAACAACGAGCGATGCAACATCGAAAACAAATAAAATAAAAAGTTACATAAATGTTTATAGCCAATAATCATGGCAAATCCTAGGACCATCCATTAGTGTTGAGGTGGAATAATTGGTGGATGCTCAAAAGAAAGAAGTACCACATACCACACAAAAACGAATGTTGTGTTTGTGTTAACGCTTCCCGTGTGTGATAAACCAGATTGGTTAAGGTTTGGTTGACAAGATTTGAAAAAAATGCAGTTGTAAGTCAATTTCTTCTAATTTCCTTAATTGTTCGTCTGTTATGTATCTTAATGCCCTTTTCCTGTGCTTCTCTGCTTGAATGGACCTGTGTGATATAAAATGGCGGGTGTTTGTCAGAAGACAAATCGTCAGAATAGAAACTTTCATTGGAAGGGCAGTTCAAGTAGGTGGCCGGAAATACTGCTTTACTTTCAGATAATGCGAAATTTTTGAGACTTTTCATATTTTGATATTTTTTCTGCCTGCTCCCTTTTCAGTGAATACATAAAAAAGCATATTTTTTCTGTCCATATTGCTTAATAGATCACTCTGTCAGCTCATGCAGCCCACCCATCTCAGTCGTTTAAAGAGCCATAACAGGAACAGTTTTACTTTCTTGTTCAATTTTATTTTGTTACAAATCTTTACTGTAAATCTTTGAGTTTGAATGTACATGATCTAAAACTGCAATCTAGGATAATCTAGTGTTGTACATTTAGAATGTAATCACTTTAAAAAATATATAATTTTAAATTTCCAATAAATTCTCAGAGTTCATACTTCCTATCTGCTGCCGCACAGCCAAATTAAGCACTTGAGCAGTTAGTTTTTAGGCTGCTTTTGTGGTCTCTTCTTCTTCTATGGTGTGGTCTGTCCCTTTTAGTTTTCGTTTCATTATAGCCCAATATTTTTCGATCGGTTGGAATTTTGTACACTTCGGTGCGTTCATATTCTTGTCAATGACATCCACATTATTATTGATGTACCATTGTAACACCTCCCGACTGTAGTGGCAGCTTGTCAAATCTGGTCAGAACTTAATTGAGCCTTTATAAAAGGCACATTCTTCCAGACGCTTGTCTTTATAAACTGTTGAGTTCATAGTTTGATTTGTTTCAAAACTCGTGTTTTGAGCTCACAGCTGCAGCTGACTTGCCATATCATCAGTTTGTGAGCAAATTTGACAACAAAAACCAAATTATATTTGTCGGGGCCAGCGCCTCGTGCTATGACAACAGAAAATTGTTGGCTCTTAATTGAATTCTTCTGACGGTACCGTATTTTTTGCAACATTCGCATTCGAAAGTACAGGGTTAGCCTTCAACGTTCTCAACAACCTCCAGTTTTGCTGACAATGCACTGTTCCTGAACAAAGATTTTATTGAACCTTTCTAGTGCTGCTTTCACGTTACCGAAACACTTTCAATACATAACCAACAATAGAAGACGCAATTTTAAGAAAGTAACAAGTAAGAGTGTTACCTGCACATAATTGTCAAAAAGTTGCCAATAGCACCACTAGTGACGCTAAACATAAAATCAAGTGAACGAATTCTAAATGAGCAGTACTTTATGATAATATAATAATCTGGGGTACAATGATCTGGGATTATTGATAATGTAGCAGACTGGACAGTCAAAGCATGTTGAAGTTCTACTTCCACATTGTGTAAACAGTAGTGATTTTGTGATGCTTACCGGTTCAAACTCAAATTGTGCCGAATAGAATTCTGCCATCCTTTGTTCGCTCCAGTACGGTAGTATGGGTAATTTTTCGAAATAAATGAATAAATCCCCGAGAGCGTCAACTGCTTTTCTGGTGATGCCGAGATAGCTTGGACAATCAGCTGCGCATAGCTGTAAGGTGGCTTATCACTTTCCAATGATTGAGTAGCCGGGGCTTGAAATTCCTACAAACAGAAACAACATTACCGTATCTTTTCACATGACACGCTAAACGAATGATGGTGAATAAGCTACTCACGGAATAATTATTGTTATTGTTGTTGCTGACTACGTTAGCGGCGCTGTGCTGATGATGATGGTGGTTACTGTTGTACTGGGCAAATTCGTGTACGTTTTGTCGCGGACTAGTTGGGCAGCTGTTTGCAGCACTGATGGTACCCGTTGGTGATGGGTAACCGCTACCCCCTATACCATGCATATCGCTTCCCCGTCCGCCTCCAGCAGTGCCACTTCGAGCGGAACCACGCGATACATCGCCGAGCAAACCAACAGTACCGGCAGCACCATGCTCGGAGGGAATTGAAATTTTTAGCGGTGCATAAATCACACTAGATGACGGTGATTTACCACCACGATTATGGTAGTGGTGTTGACTGCCACCACTGCCACCAAGACCCAACGAATTATTACCGCTGCTGGTGCCACCGGTGGCATTCTGCGACATCGAAGCGCCAGATATGGAACCAGCGTGCAACGGTATGCCACCCATAGCCCCGGTACCGATTTTAACCGGTGTGTGTTCGTTCAGGTCGATCAGTATGCCACTGTTGGCCTGATCAATTAAGTTTTCGAACTGGATCTTAATGTTTGTACTTGGAAAACGGATGCTGCATCTGCAAATGAGCAACGAGAATATAAATGATTAACATCTGAAGTAATGTGTAGTAAGGAGTCGCTGCTTCGCAATATCTTACAATTTTGGTAGTTTGTACGGTTCACCACTCTTTCGATGAAATACGTTGTCGATGAACACACCGTTCTTGCTCAAACAGAATAGTGTAAACTCGTCATTCATATCGTGCTGTATGATGAAGTGCTTACGGGAAATGAAGCTGTTCTTGCCAACGTGGAAGTCTACCTGGGATTTAGACGAGTTGCGGCCGACTTCGATCACGTCTTCGCTTATTAGCAGCATGTTGTCTTTGCTGATAAGTCGTCCAATGAAGTTGTGATAATTTGCCGTATTAGTACCTGATAAACCCATCCCACTCGGCTCGCCGCTTGTTGCTGGAGCGGAAGCAGCAACCACTCTAGTAGCAGCCCCGGCTGTTCCCATACTGGCAGAGACGGTCGTGGAAGACGATGAGGTCTTGCCAGCACCGTTGCTTAACTTTGCCGAGGCAGTCGGTAGCGTTGGCGACGGCGAAGACACAGGTGAAGACGTTGACGTGCGCCTTGAGCGATGCGAATTTGCTGTATGGTTGTTGCTTGAGGAGGCTGGTTTTTGATAGGTGGACGATGTACCTTGGCCAGCACCACCGGCCAAATGTTGGGCAACGCTGCTGCTGTTGCTTCCGGAGGAAGAATCATTTGGATCGGTCTGGCTGATTGATTGTTGTGTTTCTTGCTTAATAATCTTCATTTCTCCGTTACCGCGGGGCGGTATACAGTCCTGGGTTGCGCTCGACATAGTAAACACACGCACACACAATACACACTTGCACTAGAATCGTAATAGAGGCAGCAACACGTTAAAATTCCTCAACACCACTACTTGTCGCTTTTGTTTGTTAAGCAGTACGATGCGATACAAATAGTCCAGGACGAGCAACCAGTGTTTCGCATCGTCCTTTACACCGCCTACTGAAACTACCTACCACTACAGGTACAGCACCTAATAGGGGTTTTGCTGGTTTCTTCGTGTGTATTTGCTATTCAAACGCACACCGTTACACACGAACAAGAAAATTATCTGCGAATCGTTAAAATGCTCAACAATTTGATACCTCCTCATAAAACACATACATATACACACAAACTCCCTTTTTCTGTTCTTTCGATGATAATAGTGCGAATGATGACCAACCAGTGCTGTCCTATTCCGCTGTGACCAAATTCACTTCAGCAGCAACTGCAATAAAATAAATAGAAAAAAAAAACATGTAAGATTATTCAGTTTTGGTTTCCTCAATAAAATCATACACACAAAACGGTGATCGATTTCGTTAAATAAATAAACGTATATATATATATATATATAAATATATATATGTATGCATATATATATATATATATATATATATGTATGTTTGGCTGGGAAATATATATTTCTTGAATGGAATAAGCAAATGTCACATTGCTACGATTTGAACCACACTGCAAATGTTGATGTTTTACGCAAAAAATGTTATTGAAAACTCATGAAAAGAATTGTTGAATTGATATTTACATTCCTAAATTACACAAGCCAACTTCACGATTTTCAAACTTATTGCGCAGTAGATTGAAAAACGTAAACCCTTGCTAACACTGATATGCCGCTACTAAACAACATCGCTATTCGAAGTTTCTACCATCGCCGCGTAACAATTGTTGACGGTGAAGTATATCCAATTGATTTTGCGTTCCAGTGAAAAAATACGAAGATGTGACGCGCATGCGTTTATAGGACTATTCCAACCTAAACTATACTAGAATACGTCTATGATTTTCTACACCATTTACCGAAAAAAAGCACGGCACACTTATATCTGTGTTGGTTCCAATTCTTAAATTCACTTAACCAAATGAGAAACGGTGGTATTTATATTAATACAAACACATTCACTAACTTATACCAGAACATCACAGTTGCTTATACCAGAACACTTTCCATAACCTGCATTAAACAATGAATGAGCAAACGAATGTCAGCGGAACGTCGCAACAGGGCCTCACTGACATTCGCTTTTTGTTTGTCAGAGCAAACAACGTGAATGGGTCAACAAAATACACTACCACAGGGTGGTGGTGACTAATTCCCGGTTTTTGCGTTGTTGGAAACATTTAGATGCTTTGGCATTGGAAGTAGAATGAAATGTAAAATCACACAGCTATTCTTAAATTGTGTTCAAGCACGGACATCAAAGCGGGCCATTTTCTTACTTTATAAACACCAGCAATGAAAACAATGACTGATCCACAATACACAACATGGAGTAGGTAAACAGTAAACACAAACACAGCTACACCATATGTTTCACATTCCTATTCTATCGTATGATGAAGCAGCCATTGTAGAGCGCACACGGTGTTTTATAAAACTTCAAAGTACAGATTCAAACGCACTTAAGTTTAACCATACAACCATGTAAAACTACATGTTTATATAACCTTAATAAAAAATTAACGTTCCAGAGAGTCCTTGATTAGTAATAAAAATAATAATTTATCATAAGGAACATCTTGTCTTTTCTTGTCAGTAGTATTAAAGCGCACATGCCGGGTTTGACAATTTAGATAAAATACACATAATGATTTCAATCGTGCTCCATTCAGCCAATCCCTATCGTGTGCTGCTGATGAACAAAAGTCAATCAACTTAGTGTTTCGTACATAGTAAAACTGAGATCATCATGTGGGTGCCGAAAATTAAAAATACGACATCTGGCTGTTTCTGATTTTTTTAAAGTCTGAACGGGCAGGATCCGCCATGCAACTATGGCCTCGAACCGTTTTCCCTTTTTCACATAACTTTCGAACTGGTATCCACCGTCCGTTTTCTATGGTATTTAGACATTTTGAAACGACTTGCGATCACATTTTTTGACTCCTGATGCTTTCCAAAAGGAACTTCTTTAACATCAACAGGAAGCGTTGTCCTGTTGGAAAATAAGCTTAGGATGAAATAAGCTATTGATGACTCAGTTTGACACTTAGTTTACTTTCATTTTGAATGATACTCACAGGTGAGGCTATCATTTTGGTACACCATGTTTTTTTCTTTTTTTTGCTTTTGTGATTGTTGATTTATTTTCACACTTTTTAAAATATAAATTATTACTTTAATGCACGAGAATATACAATTCTTTTTTTTAATATCCGACTCTTGGTCTTGGCCCTAAATTGAAAATCTTTGGTGAGGCTACGTACGTAGTGTATTCAATAGGAACCTTCTAGCTACTGATTAAACACCGTTGCGAATTGACACTTGCGGTTGCTATAAACTGGAAAACTAATCGAGGAGGGAGAGGGATGAGTAATGGTTCGATTGTAAAAAAAATAGTTGTGATTTTGTACACTTGCCCCCTACGGGTGGGGGTTGGGGGGTTCTTGGAAGCTTAATGCGTTGCATATGAAAGAAACAATGAGTTTACCCTACAGCCAATCGATAGGCCAGTGCATGTGTAGTAAACATCTTGATAGTGTGTCACAAATGTATTAAACAACCATAATAACTTCAAGGCTGATTTACATATAAGAAAATGGCATATACACATAACTGCAACCGGCACAGCTAGAATCGCTTGCGTGGTCTAAAAAGCTGCTTCATGATTGAAGCTTGTGATGCCATACAATACAATCTGATCGGTATGTTTTGTTTGGTAGGGATGATGCCAGCAATTCGGAATTCCAAAATAAAGTATATGCTCAGCTCATCTTTATTATTCAGCTTTGCCGGTCTCGCACATGCACAAACAAGTCCATCTATACACAAACACATCCAATCCATGCATAAACATCCACACATACACAAACATAGCCGATGTCCCACATCAGAATGTTTTTTATATTTCTTCTTCACACGTTCATCATATTTTTTAATACTTCAAACGAACCTTCCTTATTCATTTTTGCAAACGTTGTCAACTGAAAATAATAACAAAAAAAGTGTGACAGCTTCAGCAGGTTTTCTCATTTCTACTGAATGGAAGGAGACACAACATTATTGAATAAAACACTTAATTAATATAGCAAAGTGTTTCAAATCGCAGCTGTTTTACACCACGTTGTTACAGCTACTTCAGCAATGTTTTCACGCCTGTCAAGATACATATACATATCTGGTGTTAAACCGCTTCAAACAGTGGTATTGGTTTTCGTTCAGTTCCGCTCACAAGGCAACCGACTGCGAACGTTTCAAGAGACATACATTTGGCACCATCTCGATTGTATCCCGGGTGCTTCTACGCACGCAAGATGCTTTTAATTTTTGCCCATGGCTGTACATACAAGTGTGCGTGCAACTTACGTTTGAGTGTGTGTTGGTATAACCTTTTATGCGTTCTCCAGTATTATAAAAAAAATGTAGCTTTTGCTACAGTTGATTGTTGTTTGTTCCGGTTTTCATGAAAATATCTGACAAAGCGCTTTTGATCACCAAAAATCAAAAACTTAAATCGGTAAAGCTCACTCAATGTTCATGTTTTACGTGAACGCAACTTGTACCAATACTTTGACAAGTAATATCACAAATGCACTACGGAAAACAGCATGGCAACAAAACTACACTTTTCTTAACCGCTTCCTACCAATTTCACGCTTGATATATGTCACACTGCGTATTTGAATCTGGACTTGTGTTCGTTACTTTTAAAGGCACTGCAGAACCGTACGTGATAACTCGAGCTGGAGCGCACTTATGTCATCACAAGCGTACACGGCAACCAGCTAGCAGAGAATGCGTATGGTTCAGCACTCACAACACAACTGACAAGTACACTGACACACAATGCAGGGAAGGTACGCACTGCTGTCGTTGCTGCCACAGTGAAAATCATGTTGGGTTGCTGCTTGAAAAAACTGCTCGATTTGTTTACATCGAGGAATGCTATATGAGTGTAATAAAACGAAAGAATATTTGAATATTTGCATTCTATGTCGAAGTAACTATGTAGCCTATGACTATGGGCTGGTCTATATGTCAAAGTACGGCTGAAGTACATAGTTTTAAAAGGTTTATCTATTTATTATAGAATTGTCACCAAACACCGGTCACAAACAAGTAGAAAATTTCAAAAAAATGTTTAAGAATCTACCACGTTCAAAATAACATTCGGCATTTTTTTAAGGACAAATTGTTTGTTTGGGCGTGGTGTAAGTGGTAGCCCGGCCGGTCTCACACGTCTGGGACCGGTATCAAATTCCAATCGAAATCCAATTTTTGCATTGCTTTGCAGAGACGAAAACAACTATAAACCAGCAATCTCTATAACAATATTGCTAGAAGTTTAGAAGAGTTGTATCAATTAAGATATTGTTAATAATAATAAGACTTTTAAAAAAGTGTTCTTCCAATCCGATGCCAGCCGATATAATTTGTTATTATATATTGTACTATCCGTACAGTGTGTTATTGTTACACTTCGTTTTAAAACTATGAAGGAAAAAAACTTTAAATTTTCTGAACAATATTAAAAGTGCATTTCCATAAGCATTCAAAGTATTATGAATAAATGCAGAAGCATTAACTATGCTTGAAAATATAAATTTAAATACGTACATATGTATGAGGACGCGAACACATATATGCACTGTTTGAACAAACCGGTGCGAATTGAAAATAGAAAAATTTAACAAAGAAATTGCAAAGAGCCCTCGTCACGTAACACATTCATTCGCCGTGTTTATAATTCAACCAATTGTAATTGGTAGTGTGCATGTGTGTTAGATCTCACAACGCACCGCCCCAGCTCGGGTAACAAATGGTACTATTTTTGTTTGTTTATATTTTTCCTATCCGTTCCACGACTGCAAAGCCGTGCACATCTACATACGCACATACAGTCGCAAACACCGTTCGTAAACAAGCTTATGCGATAGTGCGTGCGAAAGAATAAGAAAATTTTCCCTGTACTGTGAATGGTGGGATGAAATAAACAATGAATATGAGCGCACATACGCGCAAGCAGGTAGTATGCAGCGCTTGTAAACTGTGACAGATTGTAAAAACAACAAATTATTTAGAATGCCAAAGGTTGGCAAACATTTGATTCAGGGTACTTAAAAACGTAGCGATTTTATTGAATGCATCTTTGCTTTAATTTTCAATATTTTTATTTTATTTTCAATGCCATGTACAGACTGCTTCAAAATACAAACAGAAGTATGTACGCACCCAAGCGCGGGCACATGTACAAACACACGCACACACCAATATGCGCAATGAGAACTTTGATTAGCACGAGTTTGATCAAATCGGAAGCTTATGTTATCAGCACAGTTGATGAACGATATGA
>STHB01000015.1:1493340-1536622 GCA_018908115.1 Anopheles rivulorum
GTTGTTGGTAGTTGTTCGGTGAAGGAAAAATCATACGGCACAATAGTACCATCTTTCGAGTACCGGGTGCGCGATTTCCGCGGCATCTTCGGAATGATGATACTCTCCGGATTGGAATCATCCGATTTATCACACTCGGAACACTGCCATCCGTACAGTTTGGACTTTTTCGGGTGGCGCGTTAGCGGTGGATTCAAGCAGCCAAGATGGTAGTGCAGATGGCAGGTGTCACACTTGGCTAGCAGATGCTGATCGTTACATCGCTTGCAAATGCCACACTCATTCAGCAGTTCCTCACTATTCTGTTTGCACTGTGTGCTTAGGATACGTCCAGTATCGTCGCGTTTGCCAGGTACCATGAGATTTTGCAGTGGAAAGCCGACTCCCATCTTCAAAGCTGCCGCAGTCGGTACCGACATCGTACGAGCTGGAGGTGTCACGCTTAAGGACGTATTGATCAGCACATTCTGATGCGTCTTGCCGTAAGGAGGGACACCAACGACCGGGGGTTTGCCAACTTGATCGACCGGTACAAGTGATTTGTTCGGACAGAGCGCGTTAATGTGTTCATAAATCTTCGATATGCTCTCTTTGTACAATTCGTTTGCTTTCAGCGCTTCTTGATTCTTTACCACGCTTTGATCGTACTTGATGCGCAACTGTTGCTGCTTCCCCAACAGAACCTTGTTCATTACGATTTGCTCCTGCAGGTTTTTCTTCATATCCACTAAACGGATCGCACGATCCAGATAGTAGCCGATGAATTCGACGCTAAATGCTGGTGGTATGTGCCATTTCTTCCTGACATCGCTTAGCGAAGCAATCTGTGCCTCCTGGAATTCTATCGCAGCCATATCTAATCCCATCAATTCCGCCTTGTACAACATCTTCTTGCACACAGTTGCACTGGTAATCAGCAGGCGAGGCATTTTCTGCGTTGGGACCCAGGGAGGATTTTTGGTTTCCTTGTTGGTCACGTACCGTCTACGGTGCTTGGTAAGCTTCCGTTCGATTCGCAGCTGCTCCGGGGTGGGTTTCTGTTTCTTTCTAGACTCTTCCTCCATTTGACGATGCACTGCCTTCATCTTGATCGCGTTGTAATTACGCTTGCGATGTTTGATCAATGATTTGTCCGAGTGAATCTTACAGTGTGCATAGAATGGATCAGCTTGGTCCGCCTCTTCCGAGTGTGCCTCGGATAGCAAGCCGTAGTATTGGGCACATGTAACGTGGAAGTAGGTCTTACACATGCCCGCATCGCACCCAATGCAAACGCCAGTACGGGCAAGTCGAGCGTCTTCGCAGAGACTGCATGTCTTTGCGCCCCATTTGTTGTATGGCATTTCGAACAACGTCACCGAGGATAGTTGATCCACCTCGCCAAACGCCACACCCGGTACGTACAGAGCACAGACCAAATGTACCCACTTTCCAACGTCTGTTTCCTTGAAGATACCACCCTTGTTCGGGCAGAGCTCACAGTCCGGGTTTTCCACTCCCGCCTTGCACGCATCGCAGAACCACGGTTCAGTGGAACAGGACGAGATCGTACTGCTAATACTAGTACATTCACTTACTCCATAGCAACCTTCATGCACAGTTACCCCGCAGCCGTCACACTCGACGATCTCATTCTGATCGTCGCTCCGATCTCCTAGGCACGCACAGCAGATCGATTTCATGAGCAGCTTCTGAATTGCAGCGTCCTTCTCGCTTGTTACTTTGGCAACCGCGATCGGAACACTTGGTACCTTTATCTCACCGCTTCTATTCACGATGCCATTATCTTCTTCTTCCTCATCATTTCCAGTTTCGTTCGCATCCTCCTCGGAGGGTTTGCGGTTCGCACCATTCTGAGGATTGAGATGTTGTAGCGGTTGATTGGTGTGATCTTGATCGTCCTCATCGCCATCGTCATCATCGTCGTCATCATCATCATCATCGTCGTCATCATCGTCATCATCGTCGTCTCCATCTTCGTTGTCGTCCTTTGATCCTAACGAGCAATCATCACTTTCATCATCGTGATCCTCGATACGGAAATCAGAATCCGATGACGATTCGCCTAAATCGAAGTCCAGCAAAGTTTGAGTAGTGAGGCCGCTGGGCCGCCTGCGCTTTATACTATTCCTCATGATATTATCTGACAAATGAATTATAAAACACATGCACCAAATTGAAAAACAGGGTTTTTGCACTCATAAACGTATAAAAGAGAGACACATCAATAAATATCAAAACTTTTTAAGTTATACAAACCAGAACATTTCACAGAAGACAGACGCCGATTCCGAACGCCATAAACGCTCCTTTCCTACACACACCATCGCAGTTGCGCATGAATGTTGAAAGAAGGGTTTATAGTATTGAATTAAAAAGTTGCTTTTGTTCCTTTGGGAAATCTCTCTTATTTTTCTCATTGCAATATCCTATCAGCGTAGAGTAGATTACTTCTACTCCAAATTAATCCACCAAGGTTTTAAAATATTTGCATTTGACCTGCAGCAAAGTTATGTACAAAAATTACGCAAGAATCCAGGAAAATAAATTCCAACCAAGATTTAAAAAAAGTACATTTATACAAACAAAAATAGTATTAATAGTACAATAGTACATAAAAATAGTAGATTTAAGTCGATTACTAATATTTGTAACAATTGCCCTTCCAGCTTCAACATAATAATAGCGCCGAAGAAATAGAAAAATACAACATCGTAATATGTTTTTATTTCAACCATTCAAACAGTGCATATAACCATGGGCCTGATTGGAGTTTTACAACAATATGTGTACGTAAGGAATATGTCATAGTATTGCCATTTTCTTGCATGCGGATAGCTTAAATACGCAAACACACGATCAAAGCAAGCAGCACTCAGCGTGTTTTCGATAAGTGCAGTATTTTCATCAAATCATTCGTTCTAACGTCGGTATATTTATGCTACCTAAAGATATTAGAATAACATAACGATCTTACCTATTTATGTGCATTTGCTTATGGCAATGAAAATTGCTGCTTATTCTTTCCATTGCTTCTCTTAGGTAATTTCTCCGGCGGTATGTCTAGTGCCAGCGCCCGTTCGCTAAAAATCTTCGTCGGCAACATCGCTTGGACCGTGGGGCACCGGGAGTTGCGTAATTATTTCAGCCAATTTGGGAAAGTGTCGTGGGCCCAGGTGGTATTCGACCGGAAGTCCGGACTATCGAAAGGTTACGGTTTCGTGGCGTTCCAAAAAAAGACCGCACTGGAAAACTTGGAACGCAACCAGAAGCACGTGCTTGACAACACACCCATCTTTTTCCAGCAGACGGATTAGTTCGGTGCAAGATTTGTACTATACCCGTAGCTAGGGCGTCCGTAGTTATAGTAGGATTTTGGGATATGTGTTAAGAGTTAAACAAGTAGTTCAGGCTCGTAATGGCGGAACTTACCGAGGAAGTAATGGGAAATGAGTTGGACGCTAGCTTCGAAAAGGCGAGCAAATTTCTCCAGCATAGCACGGAGCTGTTCAAGCAAGAGCAGCTGTTACAGTTCTATGGGTTGTACAAGCAGGCAACTGTGGGGCCTTGCAATATTCCCAAACCCGCAATATACAGCATGGCAGCACGCTCGAAATGGTACGCCTGGGACAAGGTAAAAGATCTAGATTCGTTGACAGCTAAAAAAGAATATGTTCATCTGATGGATCAGTTTGCACCCAACTGGTGTGATAACTGCGTTAGCGAAACGTCTTGGGTGTCTGTTTCCCGACCGAAACGTTTATCGGAAAGCTTACCTGATGAAACGAACAAATCACTGATCGATCGTATTAAGGAGGATGATTTGGACGGTGTGCGGAATATGATTTTGCACGGAGATGGCTTGGCTACGGTGAACACGCTCGACCATGAAGGGCTCGCCGCTATACACTGGGCAGCGGATCGTGGAAATGTAGATATTCTCGCCAGTTTGCTTACCATCGCTGGAGTTGACATCAATCTACGGGGCGGTGACGGCCAAACGGCATTGCATTACGCGTCCAGTTGTGGCAACGTGGAATGCCTCCAACTGCTTCTCAAACATGGAGCAGACCGTAGCATCCGGGATGAAGAAGGAGAAACTTGCAGTGATGTTGCTTATAACCAAGTAATAAAAGCTTGTCTCGCGTGATTGACGTTGTTTATAATTATATGAAAACACTATTTTATTGGTATGAAAGATGGTTAATGCATAAGGGCGGGTTTAGTTTACCAAATGTTTGGCTCACAAATTGTTGCACCTTATTTCTCATGTAACTGGTAAACCACAGCTGTATCTACCGTATTTAAACCAGTGCTAATCTGTTTTAATACAAGTGTTTGAGCATTCTTTATCTGAATAGACTCAATGTTCTCTTCGCAGAATTCTTTTTCCATGGCCGGATGTTGTTCGAGAACGTCACCGGAAGTATGGAGCATTATATCAAAGGTACAACGCTCTTCGAGACACGGCAAGAAGCTAACCGTGGAGATAATTTGTCGCATAACATCACGTATCTCCGACTGTATCTTGGACAAAGGTTTGTTTGAAGTCTCTACGTTTTCATTCTCATATTGGGGTTTGATGTCAAAATCCCAACGTTCGATTATCTCGCTGTTGGCCACCGTAACGATACAGACGGTAACCTTGGTTATCAGCTTTTTCACTATCAAATCTAAAATAAATTGAAACATTGTAGGTGGCCATATGTGCAAACAGTGTTAAAAACTTTGATGGTGAAAAGTTTACCTTGAACTTCCTTCATTATACGCTCGACGTAAGATTTGATTCTAGTGTCGCGTGAAACCATCATTGGTACCCCATTATAATTCCCAGGCAAAAAATCCCCAGACGGATAGATACCTCGTTGGAAGATAATCGAATACACGCTGTACTCTGTGAAAATGCATATGAAACCGGTGCAATATCAGTGCTGATTGTTCTTGTTGTTTAACATCATATTACTTACTCAAATACTCGTGTATGATTGATGCTGAACCTTCCAGCGTGATAGAATGATCTTGTGATGTTGCCATTTTGCCGATTCTTTCACCAAATAAAATGTTATTAAGCGAATTCTACGCACAACACACCATACAGTGAAGCTGTTGAAGTTGCAATAATACTGTTAGGTTAAATGAATTTTCATACTTCGAAGAACTGTCAAATGACAAACGATAACAAGGTGTATACATTTGTAAGATTATTATTTTTACCAAAGTGTGTATGTAAGAAGGTGAACTCTCCGCTTTTGACAGAAGGCAAATTTGAAATTCAGTTTGAAAAGAGGGATTAATGTTTGTTTACCATTAGAGGCCACACACACTGTGATAGTGCTAGATTTTTATCGTCTGCACCGACAAAACAATTATCGGGAAAATGATCTAAGGCAAGATACGGCAATAGTGATTTTTGCAAACGTGCGTAACGAAAACTATTTCTCACCTCTGAAATGTACACTGGAGCTGCCTCAATCGGTGGCTACATGCACACATGCAAGTGCAAGGAAGGGTTCTACAAAAAAACTTCTACCTTGTAATTAAATGTTACTTCTACAACATTGCAATAAAAAATGTATTAATATTCATCATTCATAACAAAGATGATAATAGCAATTAAAGTTTTAAAATTATACCAGGTAGTTTTTATTACCTAATACACATAATTAACGCACAAAATTATTTTGTGTTTTAACTCTATTGGTGTGCAGGAGGCTTAGTTCTCCGGTAGCGTTCAGTGCAGTATTTTCCATCTCTTTCCAAAGCTGGTTATCTTTTCTCTCGTTCTAAGAAACCGGTCGTAAGGTTGTTTTGTACTGCGTCTTTAGTGTGTGTTTCATGCGTGAAAAAATGCTACCTCACTTTATGTTAGCAGTGTATTGGTGTTGTCTCTGACGGATATAACGATGAATCATTTTCGTCAGATGTTGGAACAAACATATGAAAAAAAGCTTTAGAAGTGTTCAACCCTCATGGCGTGCGAATCCGCGTAGTTTCTCGAGTGAATATTTAATATATATCAGTTTTGTTGTAGGTTGGTGGCGTTAGTCCATTCGTTTAAAAGATTTTTGAAAGTCTCGCTTATTATCCTATTCGAATCCTATAAAATTGCTGGTGCGTTTCGGTCATGGTTATCAAATCCATATGAAAAGTTTTCTCCCTCTCTCTCTCTCTCTCTCTGTGTTTGTGCTAAACTGAGTGCTGTGTTAAATCACATAAATGAGTAAAAAGAAATGAAAAGGAAATACATCGTCAATTCGCATTTGTATGTAAAATGAGTTACCATCTGCAATTATAGACGAACAAAAACAAGAAACTAATTTCAAATAAAAGTACCAACAGTTTCAAGTTTCTTGGAAAGTTTCAGTAACCATCGTAACAAAAAAACTCGTGTGTGTGCATTTAGGTAGGTCATCCTCCTTTGTATACGTTTTTAAGGGCCACACTAACACTTTCATGTGCCTGCACAAGCCGTAAAGTGACCAAACGTCAAAACATCCTAAAGAGGTAAAGATACACAATGAAGAACCACAGCAATATCGCATCAGGTGCATACGAAGATCATTCGCAGTTCGATAGCGATGAAAGTAATAACAGCAATAGCGAAAACACCCACAACAGCATTACAAGCACAGCTAGTGGCGAGCATCAAATGCCACCTGAAATTCTTGTCACCAATGACAATGGTGACAACCTCAACAAGCAACCTACGACCCTCGATCTCTCCATCAACGCACCACCGCAGACAATTTCGAACATCCTTATTCCACGGCCGGTGAGTATCTGCTTTTATTTATTCAATTTCATAATTTCATTATTGGGTCTGCCCGGTTGTTTTTTTTGGCAAGGGCACCAGTTTCACACGACTGTACCGATTCAAAATCTCACCCGGACCGCCCCCCGCAGTAAAGTCTCACAAGCCGGCTACCTGGTAAAAAGTAGTCTAATTCGGCCAGGTCTAAAGTAGTCTAATTCTAACATAAATAAAAAAAGCTCAAAGTTTACAGTGCATATAATTTCATGTTAGGTTTTTCTAAGGGATTGCAGATCACGAAATTATTTATTTGAACACTTTTTCCTATCCTATATGCATATGAACAGTTATTATATGCATTTTTACAGTTTGTTACGACGTCAGTTCCAAAAGACAGGGCCAGTACAAAATCAATGTATCAAGGACTGACTAAACGGTTATCTGGTAAAATTAGTTTAATACGGCTTGGGCGATGTTAACAAAAAATAAAATAAACTACACGATTTGACTTTTGTTTTGCTCAATTTCCAATCAATGGAGACCTTCGGGAAAGCAGATAGCGATTTAAACTACAATTTATAAAAAGTTAGGAAGGTAACAGCATATTTCTGAAAGTGCATTAGTTCATTTCTAATTATTTACGTAATTTTTAAAGATAATCTTTACAACATCTCGGACATTTTCCAAATAAACAAACCACACTGTAATAAAATGGTACATCTAAAAATGCCCCGCTCATCATACAGGAAAAAAAAAAATAACAGTAAAAGTATATGTACCTGTTATCGGTGCTATCCGTTTATCTGGTCTGAATTGAATCCCAATGTGCAAGGATCAGGCCGTAGAGAGCTAATTTTACCACGTCTGGCTAGTCAGACCTTGATACCTTACCTTGCTGGCTTCGATTGGGATTTTGGCCCGGTCCGGTCGTGTAGGAACTAGCGCCCATGCCAAATACACAACCGGCCCGCCACAAGGAGCTCATTCCGTTTCCCCGAGAAGAACCGTGAGACGGATTCAAAAATATCTGACGTGTCGAAAAGGAGGGATTCAAAAATATCCGGGAAATCGTCAAAAAATCTAGGGATACTTTTTAAATGTATTTTTTAAGAAATTGTAAATTTAGGTGTAGGGTTTTCCATCTAGTGCTGCTACGACACGACTAAATTTGTCAAAGGGCTACTAAAGCTAAATTCCATGTCATACGCACAGCTGTTTAGCAACGGTAAACATTTTTAATCACCGAACATTGGAAACTGAATTATGTTTTTTTTTTAATTTTACTATTGATTAAATTATGGTTTTTTGTGCACACACTTTCTTTTCTGTTATTCGAATTGATATATGTTTACTACATAATGTTCCGATTATTTTGATGTTTTGTTTTGTAATTATACAGAATAATCACTGAAGAGCTTTATTTTTAGCTTTAAAAGCCTAACTTTTTGGAGCAATCCGGCCGTTCCTTATAAATAAAAAAGATCGAACTTTATTTTTAACAATTGTTAAAACAAAAAGTTAAAAGGAAATTTTTGCATCATCATGTTCATACACGTTATTTGCGAGGTTAATCTCATCTCTTTAGTGAGAGAAGCGTTGATATTCAGCTCTCGGTGTGTCTACCGACATGCTGATGTCGTCATATTCGTCTGCCATTGGTTGCAGCTCATGATTATTCCTTTCCGAGAAATTTGTTTCTCTTGTGGTTCTCTGTATACCGGTGCTCATTGCTGGCACTGCGCGTTGGAGGCTCTGAGTATACATTTGTGAATGGGTCTTACGTTGGGACACTCAACCACTGCACGGCGCGATGCGTCATCATTATTTCGTCGGCTGGTTGTGGTTGGTTGTATTTTTCTCTCATATTTACAAGTGACGTCAGCTTGAGTACGTACATTTGTTGGATTTTCCATTGTCTGTTGCTAATTCTTTTTTTAACCGTTCCTTGCGCTACAACTACATGTAACTCAGCAGGCTATGCGCTAAACTTCCACGTAGATAGCGAACGAATATTTTACGAACGATTGATTGTAGTAGTGTCGTATGTAGAGTATGTGTATGAAAAGGAAAACATTAACGCGCGATGCTAAACAAACCATGAAAGCGGGAGGAATGTTGGTGTCTTCTTGTTTATGGCACGTATAGCTGAATTCGCAGAAAATCGATGACTATGTAAAAAGGGGGCTATTTTGGCGGTGATTTAAAGCTCGCACTCAACAAGTTTTGCTCTTCTCGTATTATCAGCGATGCAGCGTTTTATTTAATACGAGTGTTTCCTATGCGTTCATTTAACAGATGTGTATAATGCGTGTGTTGAGTTTGTAAGACAAGTTTATCATTATGGGTAATCTTTTTCAATGATTTATTAAACATATTGAAGTACTGTTATAATTTTGTTATTCATTTAGCGTTGTTCCAAATGCCATGTGCATGTAATTAATTATGGTATTATTTTAAAATGGCAATCAGCTAAAATTCGAACTCTATTTGCAACCAAACATTCCTGTATAACTTTGAGGGAAGAGAGGTGACGATAGTTCCGGTAGAGCCGAATTGGGTTTTCCAAAATTCCGATTCGTCATCATCATGTGTGCTGGGCTATCTTGTTTCCCGTCCTTTGCTTTTCGCTCTGGTGTGCTGTGAGTTTTTATTTGTCCTATGTCTTCGTGAATGCGGCCATGTGTTTACACATATTTAAAAACATTGTATGATATTTGCAATATCTCTCAAAAATAATTAAATACAAACGAACACTAGACAACAAACTATTAATGATGAATATTCGCCAACAATTACAAAAAAAAAAACAAACAACACGCAAAAAACGCCAACAACTTGCGATCTTTCAAATGAAAAAAGGGTTGAAGCTTTGTGATAAACTAAAAAGTCCCCAATTTCCGGTTGAAGCACAACCGGGTGTTAAAAAACACAAGACGATAATTTTGTTAATGTGCTCAGTGCTTGATTAGTTTTTTTTTTTTGCATAGGAGCATAATACACGATGGGTCGGCAAAGATAACAATGGCGAAGGAGCGCTGGGAATTGTTTTCAACGGATTCCAAGAGGCCAGATTTCTTATCACTTACTGAGAGGAAGTGACGCCCAATTTCATATCCTCTTTTTGCTTCGTTTGTTTAACGTTTTTATGGTTCAGTGCCTAACCCAACTCTGAAGTATGTTAACGACTGAAGAACACAATCCTTATCGCTAATGCTCTTATCGTGTTTTTCAATTGAAGTTTTTTCTTCTTAATAAATTGTGTCTAAATAAAAATTGAACAAAGTTGCATTTTATCACTTAAATTCCAGTACTAAATTGAAAGCAAGGCAGTTTTCTCACTTTCATAACCAGACGCATTATTCAAATCCAAAACATGCACTTTTATTAATTTAAGTATTTTGGAATAATTTTTAAAAATATTGCTACAAACGATCACTGTGCCATTGTTTCCAATAACGTTACTTAGTGAAATAATAGTTAAAATATCATGCATACCGTATTGTTAAGCAACTAGCACAATTACAATGGCTTCAATTACTGTGAGATGCAGTTCTTTCATGTAACTTACATTGTAGCGCCAATATGTTTGTGTATTGTTCGCATTTTTGTCCCGGCAGTCATTGATATGTACCTTCACTGGATAGGATGTTGGATGTTAAAAAAAAAATCACAAACACGTGACATCTTGCTGGTTGCATTGATTCGATGACACGTTTGTGTTTGTAGCGCAACCAAACGAAAATCCTCAGTAAGGAGTGTATAACATCGTTTGGGGCCGGTTGAGTGCGACTTGGTGAATGCAAGCGAAGACGAAATGCACATTGTAGCTTGAAATACGAAGGTCGGTGGGTGATAAATATTTGCGGAAGCAGTAGGAAGAGGGAAAAGCTACATGGATGGGTAGTTTTTAGATTGAAGAATTCATAGCGCCGTACCGAGAATCAGTTTGGGGAATTCCCACCACGTTTGCGGTCACGTCGAACAGCTTATCACTCACGGCTACTTGCAGACAAAAGAATATTCCGTCCTTCGTCCAAGTGAGTGTTGCTATAACGAGAGCTGCTAGAAGTCGTTGGGTTCTGGTAATTGATTTATATATGCAATAGGATGGTCAGAAAATGATTTTTTTTAATTGACTGTTCTGTTTGGATGCGAGTGGCGCTAAACCCCACGGTTGTAAGATTGGGTACGGAGTTTTTGGATTTTCATAGCTGTGGTAGGAAGCGGTCACTCAATCGTGCGATTTCTCCCGCTATTGGCATTTGGGGCAGCTTTGTGGTACCGCCTCAGCCAGAGACTTCCATATTGGCTACAGCCACTCACACACAGCCACTGCAAACACAGAAATGAGCGAGCTCACCCACACTGATGCATAAACTTATGGTCTGTGCTCTCACGTCGAGGCTCATGCGTGAGTGCTTTATATAAATGATCGGTTAACATACCGTCACAGTTTAGTTCATAAACAACCGAGTGACGCACTAGTTCAAAGCATACGTTGGGGTTACTTCTAAAAATCAGCTCTCGAAACAAACCGTACCATTCGCGCTATCAATTCGTCGATAAACAACACACCAATCAATTTGCGGAAGTTCAACATTGTGACAAATTTTGATAATTTAGTTCTGTGTTGAAGTGTGTGTTTAGCTGTCAGTCTGTGTACGTGTGTTTGGTGAAGTTATAAAGCTTAAATTAAACAAACAGGATGTTTCTTATCGGAGCTACGACATTGTAGTGGTTCGCGGAACATAAAGTGCTACATTTTCAACGTTATAAACGCCATCAGGGTTTCATCATTTGTTGGCCCAACGGAAATGTAAGTCGCGTTCTGCTGCTCGGCAAGCAAAGTATTTGGTGTGATTGAACGATTCAAGAGACGCAATTTTGGAGTTTAATGTGTAACGTGCGTTGATCAAGTGAACGCTGAAATAAGTTCAAGTTATTCCCAAAATTAGTGCTCAACCCTGCAAATGCCGATAGGAGCAATAGTGGAAAAGTAAAATACTTAGCAAGATTCGGGTATTGCTTAAGCCTATTTCCGGTAGGCTTTGCGTGGTGTCGTGCAAACTGTTCGTAGTTGGCTTTTTAGGGGTGTCTCCTAATATCAAAACTCAACGCAAAACGCGTGTGTGTCCTTTTCTGGTCGCAAAACACTGTCGAAGCCGACCAAATGACGAGAGATGATAATGTGCTGCTGAATGATGTTTACTTCAACGCGTATAACACCAATCCACCGCTCACGCCGTTGACACCGATAAGTAAACTCGTAAGTATGCGATTTTGCTAGCACTGACGTATATGTGCGTTGCGTTTGAGGATATTTAAAATCAAAGGAGTGTTTGTATTGGGAACTATTAACCGGGACGGTCGTTACCGCGAAATCATTGCATTGAAGTGTGTGGGACAGGAACAAAACAGAAGCACTGATCGAGCAGCATCTCTTACGAGCATTGGTCATATAAACCCTATTCTGATTTTCGCCATTTTTAGTTACTTGTTTACTTGAAATTCTTATCAATATCTACACAAAATTTCGTCATGTTACGCAAGCCGCTTAATCATCGTTACAGTCGCCATTTTGAGTGTGCTGTGATAGAGGCGATAAAATAGTTGATTGAAAAATGCAAGTGTCTGTGTGCCCACGTTAGCCTGAAATTTAATGTTATCGCGTCTTATCAATAACTGATAACCGGGCCCTAGCCATTTGTTGCTTAACTTTCAATCGTTTGTGTGATTCGAGCAGGAAAACGCTCGACTAAAATTTTCATTTCGTTAAAAAACATTAAAAATGTTTTTTCCATAGTACGAATGAATGCCAAACAACAGGTTTTGCTTAATTAGTATGGACCTAAGCTAAAAGCTAAATACAAGGAATTTGAGATTTTCCCAAACAATTAACTTTTTGTGATCTCTATAAAACTCTCTCTATGCAGCTATTACAGTAGATTTTAACAACCATCCTAAGGTATCTAACGAATACAAATATTACAGGCATGTGGGAATCTTTTTGTGTTTCTTGCAATTGCAATAGAATATCGTTGGCGATAATGTAATAATAACACTTTTTTCAATATGGCTATTATGGTCTGGCATTTAACATTAATGGTAAAAAATTTTACAAAAGCCTGTATTTCAAATTAAAATTTAAGCAAGAAAGTATTACTGTGATAAAACGCTAGTGCATAAAAAACTACATGTGTACTACAAACGTGACAATTATGAACGGTCCGCTGGAGCCGGCTTAAATTGTTAGTAGTTTCTGGTCTCCGTTTTATGAGTGCACGATACATATGCACACAGACACACAAATATAGATGACGTACAATTAAGTCAAACCTGAAATAGACGTGGCCTTCGGTCAACACAAAATTGGTTACGTGGATAGCGTCCCACCCAACACGTTTCTGCGGGTTTTCCCAGAGCTTCTGGTCATTTGGTCATGAATACGGCAAACAAACATGAATTCACATTTGCAGCATTGTTTTTGTTATTGTAATAGTTTACAAATAGAAAAATTAATGCTTTGAAATCCAATTTCAAGCATCGAAAGAGATTCTTTTCCAATCTTAAAATCTTAATGATTAATGATTAGTAATAATCCTATTGATTAGTTAGTTTCCTGATATATGCTAGTTAACAAAATTCGAACATTGCGTTTGTTGTTAACTCATGGTTACCATGTTCTAAAAGGGTATAAACGATAATTACGTTTAGATTCGTTGGAAAATATTAAAATTTATAAAAATGAGGAAGTAAAACATTTTCAAGATTATCCAGTGAGGCAATTATCAATAGTTGAAAATTATCAAACCGAATGCACGGTTATATATGTGATAAAAGTAAATGTAAAACGAAATACAGTGAAACGCTGATTATCCTTGCTCCTCATTCATTCATTCATTCGTATTTATTATTTATAATATATATGTAGTCACTAACAATATTGGTATTGAATCGGTGCCGGATGTTTCCTTAACTCGATAAGTATGATATTTGTAGCCTGTGGCTATTTTGATTATGATTCTTAAATTGGAAGGAAAATTTGTTTGGGGTAAAATTCTAAAAAAAAACCCCTTAAAAAAACCCCTTACCTTGCTCCTCATGAGCTCGATCCTAACCGTCTTATCCAACTCCTAATCATCTCTTAAGTTTTGTAGCTACTATTTGTATCGTTTTTCACTATTTTTACTATTTAATTGTTTTTTTAGGTGTTATTTCTGCACGAATAATTCGACCAGGTGAAATGGTACCCAGATAATCGGCGCCCCGCCCTAATTTCATGATCATTATCATGATTCGATCAAATTATATCTCACGATTGTGATGTGTTAGGTTTCAATTTGTGGTCAGCCCCTTTTCGTTAATTTTTAATAAATTGTAATGACGTTATTGGTGTTTTATTGTTGTGCGTCTAATGGCACAGACGTACAATTCTCTTATTCATCTCCTTCCAACATTTGTCTGCTTAGTTAGTTAAATTAACACTTTTTATGTTTGAATACACTATACGCAGGTGAAATATGTAAAGTACAATAAGGCATGCAATGCAAAACCATACAATGCCATGCATCACGTTGATCTCTAGAAGGTTCTGTCGAACCGCGATGAACGTCGTCATATATTTAGGTAGCTATTTACCAAGTGCGTTAAATTGTCAACGGTTGGGTGATTTTTAATCTTTTCTAGGCGAGTTTACGAATACAATTTTGAGGCTTTGAATCAATTCCATGAACTAGTATCCGAGTATCAATTAGGTTTACAATGAACGGAAAAGAGATACACATAACAGTGTTAGTGCGCATATCTGTCACGTATTTGCGCACCACCAAGGTCATGCAGGGTTACTGAATACAGAGAAGAGGAACACACGTTGTGATGAAACGCTGTAGTTGACGACATGTATCACTACCACCAGTAGCATCTGTTGGATATTACTTGGAATGAAGCTATATGTGGCCGTTGGCGAACACTGGATGATTGATCATACTCCTTGTTCTCAAAATACATTGTTGAATATAAATTGTTAAAACATACAAAGGTAACAGGATTGTCCATTGATCATGTATTACTATGTATCTGTTTCGTTATCAAATATCGAAACCCAAGTATATACTAAAACAAAATGAAACCCATTTTTTCTAACATAACGATGCATACGTAAGATGAGCACTAGCGCTGGAATTCAACAAAGCTGCAACAGTATTGGATACGACAGATAAGACGTGACTGGTTTGCTGGGGTTATTATCTAGCTGCACCGCTTCATTTTTTGCGTTGTATCATTTTTCTGCACTCTTATTACGCTTTGGTGATCTCATGGAGAATTTAAGTCAAATCTTACTCGTTGTTGACGATATTAAAATGCTAAACTTAAAAATATCATTCTTGAACCTTCGACATTGTGTGTTTTCACTGTTTTATTTTACGTGTTATTGTCTGGCCTACATTGGCCCTAAAGTAGTGCAGCACATTTAGTGTAAGTGAATAATGGAAATCAAGTTCGCCAATGTGACGCGAATACACCAATCTATCGTGCAATCATCGTGCAAGATCGTGAGAAAACGCGTAGTGGTTATTTTTCCTTTACAAGTTGTCCCTACATTAATAAAGTGGTAGTGAGTCTCTTCTAACTGGAGAGGACAAAGGCTGTTCGCCGAGGTATAAGTGAGCCATTTATCATTTCTTTTGTGAGACGCAATCGTACTACAGTACTTTATGTGGAATGGTATGTCAATATTAGAAACCTCAGCAAATTGACCATGTGCTGATTTCAAGTTCACTCTCTTGAAGCGAATGCCCATGCAAAAGCGTTCGAATTTCGAGAATATGTTCAAGGCTTGCTTTAAATAAATTAATATCGTATGATCTGTTTTGTATTAAGTGATATTTGTAAAAAAATCATGATATATAAACATCATGCTTCTATAATTATTGTACGATCATTATTTTATTCACTCCTTTGCCAACCGGTACATGATAGCGCCATGAAGTTTACATCGTTTCTATAGGAATAGTAGTAGTATTTTTAAGATTGCATGACGGGACCGTTGAGAAGAACGTAGATAAGAGAAATAAGAGAGCGCCTAGATGGGAATAATGAAGCGAGTGTTTCTATGCGGCTGCGCATAGCACGGTTTGTCCTGATCGCCCTTTCGTCCATATGGATATACCGGCGAACTCCTGTGTGCGTCAGTTACGAACTCGAAATACGACGCATCGCCAGTGCGCTCCTGCCTTAAGCTATTAATTCAAATTTTCCTTAACGAGAACAGTTTTTTGCGAATCTCTTCATTTTATCGTTCGCTGTGTTTATTTAACCCTGTTCGTATTAATTTGTTGGCTATTATCGGAAGAAAAGTACCACGGTGTTGAATGACAAATCTTCACAAATCTTAGTGCATTTGAGTGCATAACCTTGTTATGTGTTGTATTGCCGTCAGGAAAATTGTACATGTAGTGTGTTGAAATAGCTTGCAATGAAACCAAACTTTACTTTGGTCTGTCTGTGCATCGAGCTCTATATGCAGTGTGTTTAGTTTAGCTGTTAAAAATAGTTGCTGAACCACCTTAGCAGCACTAATCTATTGCAGATACCCATTCAATTGCCATTCGTAGATCAATTTTTGAGATACAACAAACAACAAACAACTTTCAACAGTATCTTTGCTCTACTCACCAGATTATGATCGTCCGATCGAATCCTTCGGGAATGTATGTAAACAGTGGATTAAAATATCCCATAAGATGTGCGCATTGTATGGTGCATTCCTCTTGGGTGGAGTCAACGGTTGAAGACAGTGAGCGTATGAGTGCGTTTTTACACTTGTACTTATTAGTGTTCATGCTAGTATGAAAAAGGGATATGAAGAAAAAGAACGAGAGGAAGCGAAGGGAAAATAAATTGTGTGAAGTAGAAAGAGAAAGAGCGAGAGAGAGAGAAAGAGAGAAAGAGAAGGAGAGAGAGATAGAGTAGCTGCTACACAGCAAATATCACTAAAAAAAGCACGACGTTTTCTTGTGTGTTTATACAAACACATTTGTCAGCTTGATTGATTCCATCTAATATCAAGCGGCCGTTTTAAACTAGTTCATACGAAATTTGTCTTTGTTTGTAATAAATTTAAATTGATCACCTAAAGTAAACAGTTTTGCTCGGGAGAAAATGGATTTCTCTAAATGTAGCATTCTTCCTAATGAAGGCTGTGCTTATCTTGCTGCGCAAGCCTTGTTTTGAAGCGTAATCATAATTTACAATCTAGTTTAACTATGTGTGCGTGTCGAACGTGTCTCGTAATGGTTGCTTGTTCCTTAAAAGTGAGGGTTGAGAATTTGTCCACAGCAAAACAAAAACCAAACAATTTTTGTTACAATGTTGTTGTGGAAAGTGGAAGCCAAAATCTCAGACTGGTGATCTGTGATCTAACATCATTCTCTTTGTTTTCAACTTGTTGCTTTGCGATGAAGCAGCAAATATCGTAGTGTTGCTGATATTAGATCGGAAACGCATCAGTTGCGAAGAAGAAACCGAGTCTAATCGAACACCTCCACCGCCTGTTTGTTACCTTCTCGGTGGAGAAAAGCTGCGCGCGCTGGTTGAGTGATTAAATCACCTTTAAAAATAAATTCTCACTTATCTCCACATATTCTACGCCCTGTCGCACTACCTCCTTGGTTTGATAGACATTGTCTACCGTTCCATAAACAGAGCCGGGTGAGCTTGTTCGGTGCCGGAAGTGGGTCTATCAAAACATTAGGCAAACAGCATATTCATACACAAACACACAACATAGTAAATGTATTCTGCATTAAAATGTTATTAATGATGTACTTGGTTTTGGTGACTAGGAAGGATTTGAAGGTAGAGCATCTTTAACTATGCTCGGTTACGCATACTTTACAAGTGACTAAGCCACCTCCATATTGCAGTAAAGTTTGTTCGTTGCTCTCGGCTGAATCATTCCTTTACGAGGTATATAAAATGGTTCAGGGAATTTAGAAATGATGATATAATTATTAAGAATTTTATCCGGACCAAACAGGTTTGTGCAAGCGAGGTGATGAAATGACTATGAAATTTCTAGTGAACAAAAATAATTGATTCCCTAGTTTGTGCCCCGTGTTTCGCTTCTATGGAAAAAGTGTGTCGCTCAGGAATAATAAAAAAAAACATTACATTACTTAAATATGAATCCTTTTTAATTTCCAGGAAAAAAACTCACTTAATTTAGTAACATGGTACAATGACAATATAGCAGGTGAAACATCAATGTAACGAATATAATTTAGAAACGAAAAAAATCGATGAGTAAACGTAAAGCAAATTTACACACTGGCGAAGCTGACAACGATCAAATCTACAAAGAGTGTCTCATCTCAACACAGACGATCATACCGTAGTTAGTAAAACAACGACCATTACACGAATCGTGAAAATCTGCGACATACGACATAAAAGTAGTTTAAGAAACGAAAAACAAAACTATCCAGAACACGACACGTAAAATTGTTGTATCACGAAAAAAAAAAATGGATGTCAGCGAATTTGCGAATTTTGTCGCAAGGGAACTGCTACTGGAACAGGTTAGAATAAGTTACATTCTTTGTCTGTGTTCTAATTTCAAGAACAGAAATTTACAGAGCGTCGATTAATGCTTTCCATTTTGGGTCGGTGTAAAAATTTTTAAAATATTAAAACGTATTGTTTTTTCTTTTCTTTTCCAGTTCGCATCATTCGAGGGCATTGGGGTGCACAGCGGGGTGCCGACCCGCACCACGCCGACGCTCACACCTACCACGCTAAAGAACATCGAGCAAACGTTCATGGAAGCAGCGAGCGACACGCAGATAAATTTACCATACCAGGCAGGATTCGTGCCCCCGTCTTATCCAATGGAGGATCATAGCCAGGATGGGGGTGTAAGCCAAGAGTCGCTCAGTTCCAATTCGAACGGTTCCTGGCACGTGTCGGGCTCGCACGGTTTCACCGGTGACGATCTCGACTCGAAATCATCGGCCTCCCTGGAACAACCTTCTTCCGGCACGCACAGTCGTCGTTCTGCTTTTGCAAATGCTAGCGCAGATGATAATGCGAAAACCGAATCTGGTTTACCGGAGACTGGGAGTAAGTTTACGATTGGTTCGTCAGCTGGAACGGTCACCGGATCGCGCAGTGGTGGCGGTGGACGACGAAATGTCGGTGGCCGACGTCCCCATAAGCCATCCAATCTCACGCCCGAAGAGGAGGAGAAGCGTCGTGTTAGACGCGAGCGCAATAAGCAGGCGGCGGCAAGGTGCCGAAGACGACGCGAGGATCATACGAACGAACTGGTGGATGAAACGGATCAGCTCGAGAAGAAGCGTCAATCTTTGGACCAGGAAATTCAGCAACTACAGCAAGAGAAGGATGATCTAGAGTTCCTCCTCGAGTCCCATCGAGAGCACTGCCGTTTGCAGGCTCGCCGCAACAGCCCCATAGACCTGAAGCCAGCGGAGCTGGAGAACATTGTTGCATTCGTGCTGCCAAAGATCAAAACCGAACCCGACGAAGAATTTGCCCAACAGCAGCAGAACCAACGCTCAAATCTGCTTCAGGAACATCTCGTCACTGACGCTGCTGAACCTGGGACGGTTTCCAAGAAGTATGTATCTTTCTATGCGATGTCGTTGATTTGTGGATAGGCTGACACATATTTGGGGACACAAACTTGGGGTCGTATCACTCTGTTTCACAAACTCAACATCGTAATGTGATGAATATTTACGTTTATATTGATATTTAATTGATATTAATATACATGTTGTTGCATTCTTTCTATTGCAGATTAAAACTTTCGAACATACATAGTGACAGTCTAGAAACTCCAACACCAACCAGCAGTGCCTTCCCTTCCCTTGCTGGTGTTGGACTCACGGGTAACAAAGCATCCGCAATTATTGGAAATAGTAGCCGTCCGACTCGCCCAGATAGCTTGGATGTGAAATCTGCCGCACAATATCCATTGATCGCTAGGATTGAGGCGGGAGGACCCGTGGGAATCTCAACTCCCTCGAGTGGACTATTTAACTTTGACAGCCTGATGGAGGGTGGAACTGGGCTTACGCCGATTGCAGCTCCGATCAGTCTCCCACCGAATCGGAATCCACTTGAGCTAATCACACCGACCAGCACAGAGCCATCAAAGCTATGTAGTCTATAGTGTAATATTCATATAGTACACCACGCCATATGCTGATTTCAACCGCTCGATACGGAAAATTACAACTTGTTGCTAACTTTTTGTTGTATGGGCATACCGTTTATCCAAATTAAGTGCAGTTTCATGATCGGAGCCAACAAATCCCTATATATATAGTCTTTTTGACCGTATTGTTTAAGGAATGCTTATCTCCATGAATAGGTATTACGTTTTTTTTTTTTTTGAGATCGGGGGAAATTTTAAGAGTTGTTTGCTTAAATTGAGTAAAATGTTCGTCTGATTTAGGGCTTTTTAACGTCCAACTTGGTATGTAAAATATTTACATATTTCTGGAAAGCTTGTCGCAAATCAGTTTTAAAATAATGAGAAGTATATGTGCGTAATTTATTAATAGTTTACAAATATTCCTATTCTCCCATTCCCTTGCTGGTGTCGGAAGGTTGTTGTTATTAGCATCCCATTATTGTTGCGTTCTGTTTGCACCCAAGCTGTCAATCAAGCCAGGCCAAAGAGCATACGTACAAGACGTACGAACAAGATCAGGAAAAATAGGAGACAAATCCTACTGCGTTTTACCAATATATTTTTGTACGACAAATTATTAGTAGCAGGGTACAGAAATAAATGAATGCGTTTATTGTGCGCTTTTATTTCATTAGCTTGGACCAAAAGTCAAATTGTTTTAAAATCTCTCGCTCTCCGTTTACCTACGTCGATTTCTAATGCATGCTTAGGGGCCTGGTGATTTTGATGATAGTGCCGCCGGTTTTACACGAGCGGACTGGTATCAACGTCCTATCCGGTCCGTTTTCCTGTACGCAGGGGCGGGTGGGTTGCAAAAAAGGCAGGCCACAAACGTTGGGTTACAGTGTCGCGAAAGAAAGACGCATATTCAGCGGCAGCACGATATTGCTCAAAGTTTAAATGGAAAAAGTTTGTTTTCCCCATAATTAACAGCAAACCAAAAACAGAAATCGACCTACAATAAAATAATGGCACGAGTAATGATTTCTAACGTTATAAATACCTCGGTGTATTGCGATATATGCAACGAATAGTGAGAAAGGTGATGATGTAAAAATAAGAAACAAAGTTTAGTTTGGAATGCGGAAAATACAAACACAGAGAAAATGTACATCAAAACAAATTGTTAATAAGGCTAACTGTTTTTCAACAAAACGAAATGATTTTTGACACAGGGGTGTGCAAACTGATGATTAGATAGAACATAATGACATTTGCAATTTTAGTACCATACACTCTTGTATTTGAATAACAAAAAAAAGGCAATACCATCTTGAGTAACATGCAGTAGAACAACGTATATAGTGAAAAAAGGGAATGCAAGCAAAAGAGACATTTTACTATACATGAGCTGTTTCCGCATTTGATTTTTTTTTTAATTTTGTATTGTATTCCAACGTGCAAACAGTAGCGTATATAAATATTATATTTTCAAATAATGCAAAAAATCAGTGATAACTAAAGCAAAGCAAGGCAAGGCATTCAATGTAAATGCTAAATTTAATGGCAAACATGATTGTGGCGCAGGGCGGTATAAGGATGATATTTACATGTGTTTCTATAATTTTTAACCATTATTATGCTACTATGAGCAGGTTATGTTATGCTTATCATTACAGATCCATTAGCGAAAACGATCCGATGTGATCTCGTGCGGAAATTGTTTAATTCATTTTTAAAATTTTGTTTCAATGAATAACCATGAGCGATACGCTGGCTCTATACATCATACAGAAGAAAAAGATAGATGGATAATTTTCGTGTTTGGCTCAAATGATACATCCTTGCTATGTGGAATAGGCAATCAAATAAAAAACGACGAAGAATGAGTGACGTTTCAATGGAGCTTTTAGTAAGGAAAGAATTAATAGCAGATGACCTGCAAAATAATGTATCGTATTCGGTATTCTGAGAAAACAAAGGTTGTGATGGCTTAATATGTTTTTCTTTCGTTTTTTGTTAACAACGTTATACTTAATTGAATTAAATATTTAATTTAATTTACTTAATTCGCGCAATTAAACTCATTGTAAACTTGTAATAATTAACTTCATTTTTATTGCCCATTTTTTGAGAAAAGCTTCCAACGATTCCATGTCCTTTACAACTCCTACAATCTGGTTTTCGTATGTTCGTTGAAGCATACGCAATTAGGATAGATCCTTTTGCAGATAGTCAAGATGATGTTCAGATGAATTTTTATTTACCTGCAACTAGATAATCAATCCAGATGGGATTTGTTATCTCTCCTGCCGTGTGGAGATTATGCCACCGCTACTATTCAAGCTTTAAAATGTTCAACTGACGACTGAAACTGAATTAATTTATTAGAGGCCGTCGCAGAATTTTGGTATGCCTCAACGTAAAAGGCAACTTTGCCTGAAAGTGCGGTGTCATATGACAGAAAATGTACCCAAACTTTTAGTAAATAATGGATGTGGCAGCAACCTAGAAAAGGCAGACATGACCAAATATAGAATAAAAGGTCTTAGGTAAGCGAACGGGTAAGGAAAACAAAATGCGTTATGCTGCTGCAAAGCATTTAATCATTTCTTTCATTAATACAACACAACAGGGTTTTCATCTGAGCTGATTGGAATGGTTCTCTATTAGAAGTCGAAAAGGCTGCGAATACAACAATAAAAAATTAAAATTTCTAATCCAATCAAATAGCGTTTGTTTGAAGACGGTTTAAATTTTGGGATCCATCAATCCGTTCTTTTCGATTTCTGATTTTTCCTCTTTCCGGCCAGTTCGGACTAGGTCCTAGCATTTGGAGAATGCGATTAGTTACAGTAGTTTCTGCTTTATTGTTTTCCACTTACGCTGTATTTTTTTTTTAACGTTGACGTGGTCGTGCACTGTTACTTTTAAAAGTTTGCTAAGGTGCATGATTATTAGATTTTAATTTTACTCTATCTATGATTTCGTCGAATCGATTACTCTACCTATCTAGAATTGATTCATCCGATGCGATATCTAAACGCATCATTCGGCAAGATAAAGCCCAGGAGAGCGGAGGGGGAACATAACTACATAAGGAAGGTTAGCCAGTACACAAATTTCATTGAACTGTAGGAAGTAAAGGTTGTTATAATAACACACTTTTTGACAAATCGATATATCAGCGATATGTAATTATATCAGCTTTAGAATGGCTACTAACAGTCTGTCCAAGCAATCGTGGTTATTGTTACATTATATCGCAAAAAAAAAAATGTATCCAGCAACCGGCAGCAGACAGGATTTAAGTTAAAATGTACTATTTCGTTTTAAAGGAAACGAATTGCGACGGTAACATTACGACGAACTGAAGATTATGTTCTGGTTTTAGTGATGTTTTACAATTACGTAGAAGCAATTGTGGTTGGGCCCCTAAATAACATGAAATGTCTCGGATTTCGGCCAACATACACATTACAGATAAAACAAGGCTATCTTAATGGGAAAGATGCTTTTAGGTTGTTATAATAGGAGTCATTTTTGGAAAAGAGCCTAGAATACTTCTGCTTCATGTGCAGCACGGTACAGGTATAGGTTGTGGATCGATATACGTCTAGAAACGCATTACAGCATTGAAAGTATAAAAAATCTGTTCAATTGTCTCTCACTCTTTAATTTTGTTGTTGTTGTTATTGTTATGAAATGGGAGCAACTAAATTATATTAGCAGATACTGGTTTTGCTAGGCAGTGCTTGGCAGCTAGCCAAAATAGCTTAAAGATAACGATAAGTTTTGGCCCCTGTCCGATTTATCAAGCAAAGTGGAACTACCTTAAACAAAGTTACTAAATTTTGCAAAAAATAATAATAATAATGCTGTAAAATCGTACAACACATCGAACAATGACACCTAAAGATTTTGTTTAGGCAACTATTCCCTTATACAGGCATCTGTTCCTAAAAGAGCAAGCTTGAAAATATAAGGGAGTAGGAAAATATTCTTCTCTGCTTCGCCCAAAATGCCATAACCAATCAATTTCGCAGATGGCAATTACTTCTTACAATAAAAAAAGCGTAAGGAATTCGCTTTTTTTTTAGTAACGTGCAGGAATAGTGTGAAGCCGCTGGAACACTTTTACGGTCCTTAGCTTTCATTGAAAACTTCTCCAATTGCAAAATCAACGGTCAATTCGACCGCGTCAAACCGATTCTGATGCTATAAATTCGTATATTTTCTATTAAAGCTATTCACTTGTCTTGACGTAATATATTTGTTTGCCGTTATGTGCATCTTGTTTTGCGGTATAGTCTAGATGTTAGTTACATATACTTAGCTTCTCGTTCCGAAGCCAAACCTTTTTTACGATCGATATTCGATCGGAATATCTATGTTGGTTGAAATGGTCGTTTGGTTTTGTATTTAAATATTAACTAGAATGCAAACTTGCATTCACACCCATTCATATACGAAAACAATTGAACTCCAATACTCAGTAAAGTTGGATGACAAAAAAAAAACACGCACACGAACGAGCTAGCGAATAAACATTATGTGGAATGAAAACTACAGCACTCGCAATTGTTACACGTTGGTATAATTATTACTCATTTAAAACGCCTAGTTACGCTTCAGAAGACACGCATATACATCTGCAGTGTTATGAGTATCCAATTTTGTATATATGAAAGACCGGTATACCCGCTATATTGTTTAAGGAATTAAAAAACAACAAAAACCCAAAGGAAGAGACCATATATCACCGATCATCGAACATTGCACCGGATGATTGCATCGTATAATTTGGGGGCTTATGAAGATCTTATTATTGTTATCATCTAAAAAGGCTTTTACGAGAATTTCGAGTTTTCTTTTCACCTTCGTTACACTTCCAACTGTTTCGTACAGAAAGTGCAGTCTTTTTGCAGCACACACACACACACACACACACACCTGCTAACTATGTTAGCATAACTATGTATTTGTTATGCCTGTTTGGTATGTTTGTGGTTTTACTTTTCAATTACTACTGCTGTACATCATCAATCCTATGCTTTTCGGTTAGCCATTACAGCAGAACCTATTTTAACAATATAGCAGTATTAGTCGACACAAATTATATTACTTGCCATCCATATCATAGAGGACAACATCTTACATCGTCCACGATTTTCACAACTGCAACCATTTGCATTTACGCGTAACGTATATTAGACGGTATCTGGCACGCCCAGCACAGGGCATCGTGTTTTCGGATTAAATTTTTTTGGCACCTAATTTCATCGGACCACCAGAACCAGTGCGGGCAGCTCGTTTTGCCTCTAATTCGCGTTGCCGTTGCATTTTCTTCTCTTCGCGCTTCCGACGCGCTTCATCCATTTTCGCGTTACCACCTGCGGCTCGCACATGGCAGCAAAGATATGAAAAAAGAAGCACAAAAAAACTTTATGAGACATACTTGTTTTATGAAATTGAATATTGGACAAAGAGAAAATGATAAACAAAACAGAATAGAATTAAAGAGCTTTAGAAATAAGATATACACACCTATAATATTAATAATTGACACTGCTTGTGTCCAGTGTTAGTGACATGAAGAATGGTTTATCGACATCAAAGATTAAATGAATTAAAGCCCTCGGTTGGCCCGTAAAGCCCATAATCGTCATAACTATGTATCACTTTAATTACGAATGACCGAGCAAAAACTGGTAACACTATGTGTGGAACATAGGATAGTTATGTAAGCCACATTAGGTTAGTCGACATTAAAAAAGTAATAGTTGTAATTATAATAGAAACCAAATGAACAAATAGATAAATAAATAATTTTTATCATTTTTAACAATCAACACTGTTGACAAAACGAAACGTTGATAGATAGTTATCTATCTATATTACTTGTGCGTATTGCAAATCTAAGTAGAATTAGATAAAATATATAAAAAATAAAAAGAACGCTCAAGCAGTATTGATACATTAATAAATATTTTAAATAATTATGCAACAATCAATATTCGATTGTGAAACGAAAAAAATTACACCAATAACAGAAAATAATCGACATTATCGATCGAAGTACATTCAAAACGCTACCATTCATAACGTGAGATGTAATTTCTAGCGAAATTTTGTAAAGGCTGACATAAAGAGAGTGTGTAATATTGCGTATGTTAAAATAAACAACTTTTCATCCGTTGAGGCTTCGAAAGGCTGACGACTAGACGACAACGATGGTGATGATGATGTTGCGATGAAGATGAAAGTGGGAAGATGACTGACAGCAATCTATTTAGTAGCTCAGTAACCCTTCCTTCGATTGTGAAAATGGTTTCGCCGATGTAAATTGTGCACGATTTCGTCTGGGTACGGAATCAACGGTTTTTTATATTGTGGCAAGCGAAAGTGATACGACGGAATCATGAATAGAAAGATAATGAGACAATAACATTATTATCAATCGATCGTTCGATATGATAAACCCGAACAAATGTTACGTGGGGAATGAATAATGCACGCAAGTTACAGACATAAAGAGAGAAAAGAGACAGAGAAAAGATAGAAACATATTACACACTAAGGATAGGAATTTACAATCGATTCCTGGACATAGGCCATATGTTAGGGTTTAGATTTTCAAGCGTCCGATTTACGCATTAAATCGCCTGGTTCGATATAGGTTTCAATGGAACAGTTAAAAAAAGAATTTCATGGCGTAAACAATCTTTTTAAAACTCACCTGCATTTGGTTCGTCCAGTGACTCAAATTCTCCGTCGCCCCAGCCATCTCCCGCACCTCCACCATTGTTCCAACCCGTCAGTTGATTGCTGTTGCTGCTGCTGGTGTTGAGTAGGTTATTCATGTTCTTTAAAGCGATCATTTTGCTAGGACTGCTGATATGATTCGCCATGTTGTTGATAGTGTTGTTATTACTGTTGCTAGTGTTGGTACTGGCACACGTACTACTACTACTACTGTTGTTGCTGTTAGCTTTTATCGTGCTGTCCGTAACAGACGAGTTGGTCGTATTGTTTGTTGTGCTATTGCTGCTGCTGCTCCCACCTCCGCCGCGACCCATGTTGTAAGATCCTCCGCTGCTACTGTTGTTGATCGAGGAGCCAACATGAGTTAAAATTGCGGACGGGTTAGCCTTGTGTGATGCTTCCTTCTGCTGTGCCTGATTGTGTTCATCTTCATCTTTCTCATTCAGTTCGGCTTCATTCTAGTAAGACAAATGATACAATTATTATAATTTTCGTATTACTAATAAAATTAATATTTTAAGAAACTAAAACCTGGTTTAAACGGCGAACATTCTCGAGATTTAGCATAAATTACAAAGAATGCGCAAAAATCTGTCTATCAAAAAGTCCGATTTGATAAATCTTTTTATCAAAAGAATGCGCTTAATATGTTAAAATTAATTTTAACAAGCATAATTTCATAAAATTATTATAAATCGTAGCGCAATCGTACGATACGTCACGGGTAAACACATTGAAAGAACGCCGATTTTTTCAGCCTGCTAGAAGTGTAAACCTTTCGACAGAACGATCTAGCGCATTCTTTGCGATTTATGATAAATTTCAAGAATGCGCACCGTCTAACTCAGCTTTTTATGATACGTCATACATACCGGATCTTCTTCGAGGCTTCCCCAGTCTTCGTTATCCCAACCATCACGCATATCGTTGACGCTACCGATCATGTTCAGATTCGTATTAAGCTGATTAGACGTTCCTGCCATTGGACTGCTAGGATCTTGTGAAGTCTGAAAATTCAGAACAAACAGAAATATATTTATTTTGTAAACATTATTTCATAAATTATTTTTCATTCTTTACGATGCAATATTGCTACTCACGTCCATATCGCCCCAGTTTTCTTGGTCCCAATTATCTGGTCCATAATCGCTTGCTGAGGCAGATGTGTCAGCGCTCTCATGTTCTAGTGAGGTCATCGACGTAACACTACTAGTGGTAGTCGATATACTGCTACTAGAAGGTTGTTCTGTTGATACAAGATACAATATGGTCAACCATTATATACGCGATTACTAGGTAAATTATAAAAAATACGTCAAAACAGGATAAAGAAAAAGCGAATAGTTTTCACAGGTAAATAAATCAAACCACTATACGAAATGGAAAGCTAAGTCCAAACATGCATAAAAACTACATTTTAAGTGGAAAAGGTTTTGAGTTAGATAATATTGTGATGAATGGTATGGTTTAAGAGATCTGTGTAAGGCAGCAGTTTGCCACATACCCAAAGAAGCAGGTTTACTCAATGTTTTACCCGTTAGTGGTGGCCTCGGTCGGGCCGTGTCACTTTGACTACGGTAGAATTTGGCGGTAACCGCTGTCACGGCCCAGCCGGCCCATGTTGCAGCAGCATTTCCCAGCGACGGTGTTGCTGTATGCACATCAGCCTCTGTTGCGCACAGTATAAGTAAGATATATTGCAATTAGAGCATATTTGAAACTATAAATCTATGAGAAAGCGCATTACATACCCATACTCTCACGCAGACTTGGATCTTCTGATACTTTTTCCAGTTTGCCTAAAAATCCACGGAGTGTTTTGAAGGCAGGATCGCGTACGGACTTTTCGGGGTCCATTGTGAGCGGACATAAAGCGGGCAATATGCGAATGGCAACCTCGTTCAACAAAAAATATTGCTGTGTAGCCGCTAGCGCCAGTATTCCCGCCACTCGGGACGGAGGAAACGGATCACGCATTGCTCGTATAAATGCGGAAACAAGGACACGTTGTCGTACCTGTTGGAAGGTTGGTAATGATGGGTAAAGTTATACATACATTTTGAACAACCGTAACGCATTACACAAATGAGTAGTGTTACCTGGGGATGTAAATGAGGCGCAATTTTACCTAGACACACTGTTGTATTCGTTCGAATACCGCCTTGATCATCTCGTGACTGTAGTCGAGCAAAATGACGCAGTACTTCAACATTCAAGTTGTTGTAATTTAGTTTTGGAGCCAAATGAATAATTGACTATTGTAAAAAGAAAAAAAAAGTATAAGCAATATATAACAGTTGAAATTCAGTAACCCATAGGTTATCATTTAAACTTACTTTCACAGTTTGTTCCCTAATTGTCGGATTGGTATCTAGAAAGCCATGCGCGATTTGGGGAAAGATTTGATCATTCACCACGTTAGGCTGCAAATGAGAGATAAACAAATCTAGCTGCTGCAACAAACGGGAGCGTGTGACACGATCGGTCGATGCGAACAACTTCACCACACATGGCACTATACGCTTCTGATATTCTGCTTCATCAAGTAGACGTCCCAACTATAGTGCAGGGGAAAGAATGATTTAGCGGTGTAAATCTAAACCGAAAATAATTGTATTACCTTGAACATCGGGGCTAACACCGCAGATCCGGCATCACCATACTCATAGGCCGTTATTAACTGGGGTAGAATTTTATGGCTACAAAACGACGTTTTGTTGTGTCAGTTGTTGTTATTTCCTGCACTAATGGAGATTATTATACATACCGGCAAACATTATCTGGGAAATTGTCTATCTGGGCTGTGAGTGCACTAAAAAATCGCATTTTCTCCACTTTGTCCTTTATCTGAATTTCCTCTAGAAATAGAAGCGAGTCCACCAAATCATTCTTAAAAAACCCACCAGGTTTCCGGCATTTGGTAATAACATCAGCTGGATTTGGTCGGCTAGCGGGAGCAGCGCCCACAAGCTCACAATATAAAGGAGCCAATGATTTCGGGATCTACAACGCGATACAAAAACAAACAAAATTTAAAAAGTTAAAAATTGGTATAAAAGTGATTGCATTGCATCATTACCCCTTCAATGTTTTTCAGGTTTCCTCTCGTTTTTAACGGTCCGTTGAAAGATTCCCATACCAGGCAGCCAAGACCCCACATATCACTGGAGCATTTTGTTGCTGTTTTCAATTTGTTTGCGTCACTCTTTTCCGGTGGATCGTAAATTTCTAGTGAGGGTGGTATTTTAATCGGTGGTACCACCGGTAACTCAGTTGATGAAACGTATTCCAGTCCACCAAGCTTCCATTCGCCTGATGTATTAACAAATACAGACCATACAGAGACATTGTTATGTCGCAGGTTACCATCGTTATTAAGAAACGACAACGCGCGCTAGAAAACAAAAGAAAAAATGATAATTGCTTAAATTCACAATGTTTTGTTGCATACAAATCCAATGAAAAGATTATAAATGTATCTGCAGCTTTCCGTTATTTCCAACATTGAGCATAGAATGCTAGAAATAACGGAAATTGTCAATGAGCTAAGAGTAAGTTTTCCTTCGATTGCTTATTTAATGTTTAGCAGCATTTGATATTTGCAAATCACCGCGTGTTGCTAGGAAAGACGTGCAGTAGTGATGTCAAAATTATTTTCCATATGGCTTATGTAGCGCACACACGATTTATCCACTCATCAACTGTGTAAACATGATCGTATATCCATTTCGAAAGAAGGAATTCGTTCTGTTATCTTAGAGTCCGAGTAATCTAGATCGCCTGTTTACAAATATGCTGCACCAAAATAGATATGCGTGTTTGGCAGAAATTAATTGTATTACCGTGATTTGAAATATACCCCAGGCTAGGTACAGGTCCCGTTGAGGTCCTTCGGCCGCTAGCTTGCCAATGTGCGTACCTAACGGTTCAACTGGCTCGGTGGCTACGTATAGAACTTTATCCGTTTCCAGACTATCTAGAAACTGAAGAATGCTGGGGTGGCGCAACGTTTTCAGTCGCTTTAGTGCGGCTTTTGCTAGCTCCAGCTTGATGTCTGAACCGTTCTTGATGTCATACGTAAAGACTGACACCTCATCGTTGGATCCTTTTCGTTTGCCACGGTGCAGACTCCAGATGCTCTTCGTGTCAAACTGTTGCACTTGTTCTCCGATTTCATACGGAAAGTCTTTAGAGGAATCGCGTGAGAAAAAAGACCACATAACGCACACAAGAACACGCGTCTGCCAACCAACCGTACGGAATTGCTAATCGGTGTCTTTATCGGTTCCAGCAGGAGCACCGATACGGTGGTGTAGTGACGGATGCTTTCGCTTCCGCGCCCTTTCACCACTGATAGCACAATCCTTCTCAATTAGCTCACTTCGATATGGCAGGGAAAGTTATTTCTAACGATGTAAAAGTTCTGGTTGATTACACAGACTTTTCGAGTAATGCAAGTACGTATCGTGTTTTGTGTTTTCGCAGTTTTCCCTGGCTACGGCGATCATGAAAATTTTCTGAACATATGACAGCTGGTTCATGACAACTCGTTTGCAGCGCAAGGTTCATTTCTTCCTAAACCTTGTCCCAAATTAATGGCAGTTAAAATTGGTTCAACATATTACTTTATTATTTAATAATTTAAAGCTTATTTCTAATTGTATCCGTCTGTAGAATCCGGGTATTTTGGTTGCAAAAATAAATTTATCTATGTATTTTTTTATTCAAAATCTTAGCGTGACGAATTTATGTTGTATTGTCAGATGCTAAAACTAAATTATTTATTACTATTACGTATTCAAGCGAATTGTCCGTACGGGTCGTACTCAGTTCTCCTTACGTATAAACGCCGCTTCGGATTATGTGCTCAAGATATGATTAAACGCCATATTTCCAGTCGGTAATTCTTTTTACAAGCAAATTACAAGCACATGAATTGAATTTATGGCATGAAATAATTTCGCTCTTGGAGATTACAGTGCTTTTGCGAGGTTGTTTGAATCATTACCGTCCTTAATTGAGAGAAAAATTAAACCTATTTATTTTCAAATGTATAACATAAACGTGTACAATGTTAGAAATGATCGTTGTCTGTTTTATAACTAGATATATTTTTTGGCTTTGAGATATTTTTTGTGCGTTTTGTTATCGACGAATTTTGAGCTCTTATCTATCGTAAGTGGAGGTCGTTATTACTAATACTGCCGCTTCTGTTTTATGATACACTTAATAAATAATAAGCTTTTACCTTCAGAATTTAATAAAAACAAAATAGAACATGTTTTGTGAAATATGAATAAGCATTTTAAAATATTGTTCAAGTTTTAGTTTTGTGTTTCTGATTGGAGAAGGAAAATATTTGGGTATGATATCCACACGGAGACGATTTTGTAGCATGAAATGTACATGTGAAAAACAGCCAATTGGCATATCAAAAAGCTTAAAAGCTTATACCTATCAGCTGTTGTAAATAATTTTGCATCGTGGCGAAGCTTTCAAGGAAATATTTGCAAAAAAAATCGATTTCTCACCATTTTTGTCACTAAATTTATTATATTAGTGTTGGTGTAAATATATCAACAAGAAAATTGGATGCTTGAACAATACCATCGATTTTAATTAATAAATTAGACCCCTGACGCGCTAACTTTGCTTTCACTAAGTAATCTTAGAAACTAAAGAAAACTGGGTACAAGTTTTTAATTGTTTTAGGATATTTTATTCCCCATTGTTTAAATACAAGCACAACCACCAAATGTAAAATAATAAGAAAATGAAAGAAAATTAATTAATACTTAAAGATTGAAAACGGTGCAATAAAACAAATCATCTTATGTACCAGATGCTGCCACGGGGGCATACGCTCGAAAACATACTTTAACTGATTCCGTGGAAGTAGTAACCATATCAATTGAAGCAAATGCTTACAGAGCATAAAAATCCCCCGAGAATAAAGTAAATCCAATTGCAAAATAAAAGCCAATGTATGATTTTGCGTGGCATAAGCTAGGCAGATAGTCGAACACGGAGAAGAGCATGGACGAAACGCATAGCTATGTTTAGCATTTTCACCATACCCGCTGATTCGACATGCAGTCTAGAGCTTGGATTTACTAAGGGTAGCAGCACTGGTGGCTAATTGTCATGATGGTTCCGTATTTTCGGGAATGCTGCCTGCGATGTTTCGGTTGATGCTTGTAGTGGTGGACTCGTAGCGAATGTTCATCGTATTAGCATTGCCAGGTTCTAGGGTATAGCCAATCGATTTGTAGAAAGGAATCAACTTATCTTTGCAATCCAGTGACATTTTGTAACAACCCAAATGTTCGGCAAGCAGATTGACGGTAACAACGATTCTGTGGAATTAAAGAATAAAGGTAGAATAAGTATATCAATTTACAACTATGTTTAAGGGGAATGTAGTACAATTTTCCTAGCTGCTTGCCACGGTATGTATCGTCTACAACGACATCTTCGAGTCTGCCCCTGGTAGCACAACCATGAATAAATTTACGTTCCAACACCAAAGTAGCACTGCCAATGATTTTATCGTACCGCGTATCGACAATCACAGTTACATAGTAGTCACCACTGGCACGCATTTGTGCAAAACGATCTGCAAAATTTTTAATTGTATGATCAGTCCACCTGGTTACATGATTGATTTGCAGAGGCTGATAGAGATATTCTTAAACCTTACTTAGGAATTGTGTCAGTGAAACATCACCAACGCTCGTAAGTTGAGATAGAATTTTTAAGAATCCACGGTGAAAATCTCCCGACTGAAGAGGTCTCACTTTCAACCAGCTCTCACCAGGTACGGCAGCAGAAATGCGAGGATTAAATGTAGCCGGTGAACGAAAGAAATCCAGGCTCAGCAGAAGTGCAGGGTCGTACAGTGATAATTCCTCCTAATCCAACATGATAAAAAGTAAATGTGGAAGTAATTGTAAATAGTTAGTTATAATAACAATAATCGCAAATTGATCTAACTGTGAATTGTTTGACCTTGAACAGATCTAACTGAAGGTGAGTGATATCGGTAATTATGAAAGTATTCTTTTGTCTTTTGACGATGATTCCTGTATTTGTTTATCACGTGCCACGTACTTTATCCTGTATGTGAAACCGCATCATCGATAGTCACACTCACCTCAGATAGTGGCCCAACCATTGCTGCGCAAATATTTTCCCGTCGATAGGTATGCAAATGTGTATCACTGTTATTTCTATCCTGGTAGACCTTGGATTGTGTATTAAAGATACTTTAGCACATTTTTCCGTAGTACGTTTGATTTGCGCTCTCCTTTCAGCAAAGTGAAGCTTCCGCTATGCGTTGCCAGCGTGGAACGACTGTTCGGCAACGAGTCGGAACGAATAACCAGTCTAGTTGCAAAACAACTTTCTCTTTGTAAAACACTGTTCTGACGGCTGGTAATCCGACCGATCCTATCAGTTCAGTAGAATGCGGAGAAATACGGTCTTTGTTTACAATTTAGAAATGTCAATCGTCTGTGAAACACGCGAAGCTTATGAAAAGAAAAACATTGTACATGCGGAGAATTAATTTCGTAAGGCGTGTATGATCGGGATGTTGCAGAATGCATGCAGACTGCAGTACGGCGGAGATTGTTATTTTTGGAAAATCCACTGGGTTCAGCAGTCCACATATATTATTAGAGATTATGTTATATAATGTTGCTTATAAACATAAAAAATCGCAGAGCTTTGAACGGTATTTCGCATAAATTTTTAATTCATGTTATCTTTTTTGTTTATCATTGCCGGCTTCTGCAGTTAGATGCGGCTGGCAACACTGGCCCATCGAAAAGCTTCATGCGTCATACGAAAGCTCACCCAACGCTACAGAAATGTCAGTTCAGCAGCCACGACAGCTGACAAGCAAACGAAGGTTGTTCAGAAGAAATTAAAACTCCTTTCGCATCAGGTAAACTTGATGAATAGGTGTTTGATCATAGCATAAAAGTACTTCGTAGCGTTTATTCGTACGATTTGAAAAAAAAAACGACGCTATGGAAAGTCTCAAACCAAATGCTGACCGTGTACCTACGGAGACTGTGTTGCAAGATAGTGAAAAGGAATTCAAAATTGGAAGAGAACGAATTGAAAAGATGTCTGCAGAAGTTGTGGATTCCAACCCATACAGCCGCCTAATGGCTTTGCAACGAATGGGAATCGTTAAGGAATACGAGAAAATTCGAGAAAAAAGTGTAGCCGTCGTTGGTAAGACGCGTTGGGATGGAGTCCCTTTAACTTTGGTATTGTGTTGAACGATTTTTTAAAGGAAGTTACAATATGTTGTTGCAGGTGTGGGAGGTGTTGGCAGCGTAACGGCGGATATGTTGACTCGGTGTGGTGTTGGCAAGCTTATGCTGTTCGACTATGACAAGGTGGAGTTGGCAAACATGAATCGTCTTTTCTTCACTCCGGATCAAGCGGGACTATCAAAGGTTGAGGCCGCAGCGAAGACGCTGAACTTCATCAACCCTGACGTGGCAATTACTACGCATAATTACAACATAACAACTGTTGACAACTTTGATCGGTTTCTCGATGCCATTCGAACAGGTGGTATTGAAAAAGGTGCGCCGGTTGATTTGGTTCTTAGCTGTGTTGATAATTTTGAAGCTCGTATGGCCATAAATACGGCTTGTAACGAACTAAACCTCTACTGGTTTGAATCAGGTGTCTCCGAAAATGCTGTTTCGGGTCACATACAATTCATTAGGCCAGGTGAAACGGCATGCTTTGGCTGCGCTCCACCACTAGTTGTTGCGGAAAATATCGATGAAAAGACACTAAAACGCGAAGGTGTATGTGCTGCTAGCCTGCCCACAACCATGGGTATTGTGGCAGGGATGTTAGTACAGAATACACTCAAGTACTTGCTGCATTTCGGTGCAGTCTCCGACTACCTCGGGTACAATGCAATGAATGATTTCTTTCCAAAAATGAGCCTTAAGCCGAACCCAACATGTGATGATCGATTTTGCGTTCAACGTCAACAGGAATTCCTGGCCAAACCACCAAGTGAGTTGGATGTCCCCGAAACTGAATCGGAAAGTCCGTTGCACGAAGATAATTTGTACGGTATTGAATTAGTGATTGAAGATGACGACACACCGGCTAGAAATAGTAATAAGGATTCGAGCAATGAAATTAACATCGTTGAAGGTCTGAAACTGGCGTACGATGTGCCTGTTGTAGAGAACACATCGCATGTATCAACTCAGGACGATGTCAGTCTTGAAGAATTGATGGCACAAATGTCAGGCATGTGTAAACCTTCCAAGAAGCAGTGAAACTTATATTTTGGTACCAGTGTTGAAATTCGGATGCAGTATATTGAATGTTCATAGCCATCAAATGATGCTTGATATTAGCTTGTGAGAAAAAAAACGTCTGCAATTTTGCACTCAAATGTAATGAATAAAATAAAGCGATTGATACGGTATAGTCTTAAGAATCTGCACAACGGAAGTAATGCATTGAAACGAAAATGTATATGATTTGTTTTTTTTTATTCTTGTTTTATCACACACATACAAATATTTGTCAATACATGATATATACATACACAAATATATGCATTCTTAAATTAGATACATATTTATGTATGCATATCTACACACATATGAATATTTTTATATATGAATAACAATCGCTTACTCCCCTTACTTAAAATTGAAATTGAACAAAACTACAGAATCATGCGTTTTCTGAGCGAATATCTCGACAGAAAAGCAAATTTCACAATTGGGTCTGGTTTTATCTCCGCAAAGAAAAAGAAAAAACAACAACAACCACCAAACTTTGCGAAGATCCGAGCGTTACTGTTCTATTTATGATTAAAAGGTGATTTAAGTTTAATTTCTCCGAATGTATTCCCATTTGAAAATTAAAATAAAAATAAAACCACTGTTTCTCGCCTTTAGTTCGAGCAAACACATATCATTTGGCATGATAACTAGATGGCATGATAAAATATCTGGTCGCCAAAGCAGTATCGTTAAGACCAACATATGCAGTGGAATGTATATAGAAATCATAAAGTATCCAACAACATGATGCTCGCGCCGCACATTTTCTTTCTGTCCTTACAGCGCTTTTGATTTGCGTTGGCGTGGCTCAAGACGAATCTGGAAACCTTCCTCTCGCTTCAAAATGATGTCTGCTTGCAACTTGAAGTCTTCCTCCTTCAGGTCAGAGTGTACACGGAAGTTGCGGAGAATGGTGGAGAGAATAATTTTTAGCTTCAGCATTGCGTACTTGCGCCCTGGTGGTGTTGGTTAAAAAATATAAATAAATATATGTATATATATGTATAGTGAACTATTTTCATTAAAATGAAACGTAAAATGTGTCTACTTACCAACGCAACTTCTTGGGCCTGCGGAAAATGGCACGAATGCATAATAATGGCGATTTGCTTGTTTTTCAGGTAAGAAGTTGTCCGGATCAAAGACGTCAGGATTCGGATAAATTGACTCCAACCGGTGTAGTTTAAAGGTAGCAACAGTGATGGTAGCACCCGCTGGCACCACTAGATCACTCGAAGCCAACTTTAGATCCTGTTTGAGGGATCGGGCGATGATCGGCACTGGTGGATACATACGCAGTGTCTCCATAAGGCACCTTTCGAGGTATTTCATTTCTAGAGTATCCTGGAATGTTGCCGGACGGTCCGAATCGCCGAAAATGTCGTCTAATTCTTGAATCACTTTGTCCTGGATATGTTGGTGTACACCCATCATCGAGAGGAAGAAGCTACTGCCAGCTGCCGTAGTATCGTGACCTTCGAACATGATTGTATCAACCTGATTTTTGATTTCCTCGTCCGAAATGAGTGCACCATTTTCTGCACTTTCCAGCAAAAGGTCGAGGAAGGCTAGACGCTTCTTTTCACCAACATCATTCTCTTCGACGTCCAAATCGTCCTTCAAGTTAGCAGACTGGCCAAAAGACAGACCTTCCACTGTGCTGGTCTTAGCGATTTCACTCTTGGGCTTCTCAATCTCCGATGTATTGATAGAAGTGGTAGCCAAAGAGCCACGCGTTCCCTTATCGAAAGCAGCTTTCTTGTTGCGAATAACCTTCTTCGTCAAACTATGGATGGTATCGAGCAATTTCACCTGTTTCTTAGCGTATTGCGTGAGATTGAAGAACAGGTCCGGGTACAGCCACATTTTGCGATGGCGCAAGTGCAGAATGTCACACATTTTCATCACCGCCATTGCGTAATCATAGCCAGATTGATCCTGCGTCTTTTTTGATACACCCATGGCAGTTTCTACAAAAAAAAGGGTAAGAAATGTGTTCAGATAATGCACTTGTGNAATAACCTTCTTCGTCAAACTATGGATGGTATCGAGCAATTTCACCTGTTTCTTAGCGTATTGCGTGAGATTGAAGAACAGGTCCGGGTACAGCCACATTTTGCGATGGCGCAAGTGCAGAATGTCACACATTTTCATCACCGCCATTGCGTAATCATAGCCAGATTGATCCTGCGTCTTTTTTGATACACCCATGGCAGTTTCTACAAAAAAAAGGGTAAGAAATGTGTTCAGATAATGCACTTGTGCAGCATTAGAGAAGAAATGTGTTCGCGAGCTGTGAGAAAAATTTAAAAAATTAAAACATTCAGCAATATAGTATCTTTTTTTTCTCGTTAGAACGACCAGGCCGTATACGTGGGGTGATAGAAATTTGAACTATGTGAAAATATTCTAGACCTTGATATAGGCTAAATGAACTAGTAACTCGAAACCTGGCCTATCTTAGCCACAGACATTTCAGGTAATCTCACTTGCAGATTCAACCGGTATTAAAACATGGAATAGGCACTTCTCATCAAACCAACCTTCTCAGTTGCTAACGGGCAGTAAATGATTTAACGATGTACCGTGCTTGCGGCTACCTAAAAGCAATTCATTCATCGCTTCTCTGAATAGAATGGATCAGTGGTAGTAAATTATATGCACGCATATTCAAATCGAGCGGTAAAGTGCTACCCCTTAGCAGCATGTTCTTCCTTATTCCAGGCTAGAATATAAAGATGTATTAAGTGAACAGAACTGCAGCAATTCTTCGACAACCAAATGCACCCGTTTCTAGAAGTATTTAAGTGACGTGCAAGCGCAGTAAACAGATCTGGTTTGCGATTATCCATTATCCACGCAACGGCGTGGCGTTGGCGGGTTTTCGCCAGTGTCAGTTTGTAAATCAAATCCATACAAATCCTGTTTACATTCTCAAGATCGAGATGGGTTTGCTTTTATGAGCGCATACCGTGTTTGCATTTTTTTTTCCAAAGTAGGAATGAATGCACTTAGCCTGTGATAATGGTGTTGCAAAACGCACGTATGATGGACACCAATATTGATATCATGATTCAGCATGAGAATGGCTTCCAAGAGAACCGTGGGCCGAATATTTTGTTACAGTGGTTGCGTCACAGTCGCTTTGAATTTACGGTAGGGCATTCCCTTCGGCAGCGCCTTATGCGACGTTTATCGGTAGTTGGGTTGGCGGCATCGCAAATCAGGATGGAAAGCAATATGCAGGCAACAGTTGCTATTGCGATCGTTGCAAAGTGCTATTGCGGAAAACTGGTTTTATGGCACCCTAAGCCATTTTTCAACTGCAACGGAGAGGAAAATGACAACCGTCGTTTCTTGTCGCTCCGTGGTAAGCTTAGATTGAGAGTATTGGTATAGGCTCGGATCGAGTCACGAAGGGGCCAATGGAAAAAAATAGAGAAAGACATGTATTGTAAGAAAGCAGGCTGATTAGGGAATACGAAGTCGATTGCAGAAATCGAGTTTGGTGCAGTAGCGCAACTTTCGATTGCCCTAGTACTGTGGTTGGGTCTACCCCAGTGGCTTACTTTGCAACGAACCTTTGGAGGAGATGTTTGCAAGCAACATTATTACCGGTAATTCAGTGGCGTTGGGCAGTTGACACGTGCATGACGACACCACAATTTTCTATTATGCAATTTATCGATCATCATGAACTGGTGTCGAACGCTCGGCATTCTATACGCTGTACGAAAAATATTTTGTTATCGTGAGGTTTGGATAATGGCGTACGGCGGGGATGATGAAATAAGCAATAGTGTACCAATATTTTTGGCATTGAAATTTGCAACATACAACCCAAAAGTTAGTTGATGAAATTGTATAGAACGTATTAACATAATTCAACTTTTGGGCTTTTACTTTAAGTTTTTAATTTTGAACTTTTACTTACCTAGTAGAATTTCAACCGTACATTCGCTCATGTAGTCATGACAGTCGAAGGCCTTGCCGTTCTCTTTGAGCATTTTCTTCACGACGAGACGGGAATTTTCGTTAAATAAATCAATGAAGCTCTTCAGCACATTCAGGTGGAAAGTTGGAGCAATTAGCTTGCGATGCTGGCGCCATTTATGTCCTGGTGGGTAGAGTATTCGGAAAGAATAAAACATTTTTATGCATATATGTTACACTTCGGAGCTAAACATTTAATCCCGGAGATGCCGGAAATTTGGTTGTGGTAACGAGGTTATGTTATGCCACTGCTTGATTTGAAATCATTACGATCAATTATCATAATAAACATACTAGCTTGTGTAATGAAATATGCAATGAGGATAGAATAAACGCAAGCTCATATGTTGCTCGAGTCGCTGATGTTGGACGATCGTTCACAAACGCATATAATTGTCGCCTAGTGTTGAAATCTCATGACTACAATAATCACATCCGCCATTGGTTCCGCAACGGTCCAACGGGGACATACACGTCGTCGTTGCTGTCCGCGGGTCTGTATAGAAAGACGCTGCGCACCGTGGCAATAGTAATATTTTTTAGGATAGGCTAGGCTTACTAAATTTCGAGGAATTCCGAAAGCGACGTTATGGCGATTGTGATAATGGTCGCTTCCGGTCGACTGGTACATATGGTCTACCGTGCGCCATTATCGGCGAGCGAGCGTCGGATTCGTTCACCGGTCATATATGCAAATCTAGTCATCGCGTTCCGTGTCAATTGGTTTTTTGCCTTTCGTGGGCAGCAGCACGTCAACTCGCCAGTGTCGACGTGGACGCAAGTTTTATTAATGTACTTACCGGTGCTGATGAGTAGTCCGTTACCCAGCCAGGGCTTGAAGAAGCGGTATTCGGGCGATTTGTCAATGTAGACATGACTGCTGAGAAGCAATTCTACATCGCGTGGGTCCACTAGGAAGACGATTAGCTTCGGTCCAATCCAAATTTTAATCACCTCGTTATAATCCTTGCCCTTCTCGATAATTGTACGGAACACGGCTTTTTGGAGTTGGAAAGAAGGAAACCGACAAGAGAGAAAGGGTAATGAATGAAAGGGAAGCAGAAAAGATGGTACATAATTTGTTAACAAATTTGTATCACATCAGGAACGTAAGCGAGCATTCATTCTTCTAGCGAAATAAACTTCAAAATGTCTGCTCGAAATTCTACGTACGTCTGACCATACGAGTTACGCAACCTTTGTAATTCAATATCCAGATCTTTCGGTTCGGGAATTTTGAATATCTGCAATGTCTGGTCGGCCAGATCTTACTACTTTATAGCGCTTTATATCTCGTGGGTCAATCACCCTCGCTCTTTGATTAGGGCTGATTGGGGTTACTGGGGATAACAAACGAAGCTCACGCTTCCGCTTCGTAAGAATTAAGAAAACGAAGCAAAAGGAACGGGAATACGTGAGACATGGCAAACAGCAGCAACATCCTCTTAGGTTGTGGGGTCTACAAGTGCTATCAATTTATACCGTTTCCCCCATTTGTTGCCTCAATGCGACAAATCAGAAACTAGGACTTCCAGAAATTTCGAAGAAGCCGACAACCACAAGCATAAGCATACGCTCTAACAAGACGCCGTGGGTTTTAAAACTACTCGGGATCGCACAACGCACCGAAGCAAAAAATGACTAAAATATTTAACTGTTTTTTTTTTGCATGGAAAAATGAACATCTAATAAGAAGTTGTTACTAGTTTCGTATTCTGCGCGCATAGTTTACTGTGTGTTATTGTCTGTTTGTGGTAGAGCAGAACTTCCCCAAACTCTATTAAAGTTACTTACAATGTGAACTGCCAACCAGGTCAAGCGCATTGCCTAACAGTGGAAGTCCTTTTGGTCCTGGTATCTTTTCTGCCAGCTCAAGCATGTGGCGTCGGGAGAGCCGCCAATAGAAAAACCACAACAATAGGGCAGGCCCGAGCAGGAAATAGAACATGTTGATTGGTGAGATAATGTTGGCATTGCTGTTGAGGCCATCTGTATGCGCTATCGTAGCAGACATTTTGTTGCGTTCAGACTAAACGAAAGTTTGATCGAAGCTTGGACAGGAAGATGGCGGTCGATGTAAGATTCTACTCGCCGTTAACGAGGTACACGTCTTCCTAACGATGTGCGTGATCTTTCTGTCCCAGCGCTTACGAAATATGGTCACGTTTTCGTTGTCCTAAACTGTCACTTTTGACTTGCAGTCAACATGCACAAACACTGAACAGCACTTGTAGTATCACATAGCACAACATTCCGTTCACATCCACCGTAGAAAATTGTTTTTGTGTTTAGTTTGTGTGTCGCCGATTGACGAATTTATTCACCCAATATATTCCGAAAGTAGTAACGAGCGGTTCTGGGAAACATGTAGCGCACTTGTTGTAACACAATATTAATAATCCGTAGCTCGATGGTTTGCGATGCGAATTAATCCGAGAAGTACGAGAGAATACAGCTGAGCAAAGATATTGAAGCGCAACAGTTAGCAAAGGAAGCTCCTGGAGAAGCTCGGAGCCGTTAGCTGTTGTCGCTGTGCTCGGACTACTGCAACTGACTGACGGATGGTCTTTTAAATTTGTTTTTATAGTCGGCATAATTTTCTTGGCTCCTGACAAAAACCGCGTGCTTACGCTCGACATCGGAGGGGACCCGGCGGCGTCGGAAACCACGATCGCGGATCGTTTACAGGCAGTTTGATGTATGCGGCTGTGTGGCATACTCAGACACTAGCACAAATACATACACGTGGTTAGGAGTTTCGTTCGTTGGCTCGGTAAACCGTTCAGTGGGGGCGCCTGATGGCGAACTTCCCTTTCCATGCATACAATTCGGTACGTACATGTGCACTCACATTTGTTCTCAAACATGTAGCAGACAAGTGCGACCAGCCGACGGCAATCTGCAACCTAATCCATGTTCCCTCTTTCTCCGACTCGCGTTGCATCCGTACAATTCCGTGCCAAGATATTAGGTCATTCTAAATGCTGGCTCGCAACAATAGCGCGTGTAGAATTGTTAGCCTTTTTTGTTCCGTAAATTTTCCGTTAAAAATGTGTACAAGTGGTATCCTGTAATACACGAGTTGGTGAAGGCAGCATTGTTGCAAGGAACATAGGAAGTAAGTAAGTAAGTAAGTAAGTAAGTAAGTAAGTAAGTAAGTAAGTAAGTAAGTAAGTAAGTAAGTAAGTAAGTAAGTAAGTAAGTAAGTAAGTAAGTAAGTAAGTAAGTAAGTAAGTAAGTAAGTAAGTAAGTAAGTAAGTAAGTAAGTAAGTA
>STHB01000015.1:1542188-1561365 GCA_018908115.1 Anopheles rivulorum
GCATATTTATCTGCACACGTGTACGCAATTTTTACCTTTGCTTTTAAGCATTTCGATACGTACTTGCTAAAGGTAAGGCGGGAAAGTTTTTCGCTAGTGTAGACACAACCGTCGCAAAGAGTCGACCCCAGTCGGCAATGACGGTCAGTGTGAAGGGGATGCCGATGAGAGCAAACAGCATGCAGAAGACTCTGCCGCCGAGTGTGACTGGTACAATGTTACCATATCCTACGAAAAAACAAAACAAAAAATTAAATAAAAAAAAGCAAAATATTAAAAGCAGAAAGATCACAAACGTGACAACAGTGAATCCGGAATAATTGAATCAACTGTGCGAAGGGTGCGTTCGCGTTCGATACCGGTATGCGGTTGGTATATCATGTGCAAGCATCCGGTCTTGTCTGGTCAATAAATAATACCCGGTCATACCGATGACGTACGTACCGATGGTTGTAATTACGGTGGACGCAAAGAAGACGGCCTGCAGCACGCTCCACTTCTCGACCGCGACCGGAAAGTTCTGATCGGCGTCAATCAAAATCCCGCCCTGCGCCGCATCCTGCACCACCTGCAATACGTTCCATTTACGTTATGCGCCACCAAGCGGTATCACATTTGGCACGGGGGTGTTTTACCTGCTCGTACTTCTTCAGCTCAAAGGCTAGCAGCAGATCGAGGTTTTGCACATTCGTGTTGTTGAGGATGGCATTGATGAAACCCTGTCGGTGCTGGGACAGCAGCTTACGCAGACCCTGGATACGTGCCACTTCTGCTGGACGTTCGAACTCGCGAAATATCTGTCAGGGTAAAGACGTTAGACGATAATCTCTTCAGCAACAAGCGCCCGATTTATCCGGAACCGGAAGCATTATAAATTCCTTTCCATTCCATATTGTGCGTCCATGTGACCCTTTATCGGTACCCGGATACGTGCGTCATACGGGTACGTATGGCAAGCGAGAGTGAAATAAGCGAAACAAAAATTGACTAATGTCAACCGATTGTTACCGTGTAAGCACCGCCGAAGAACGCTTGCCGGATCGGCACGACCGGATGAAGCCACCTAGTTGCCCCGTTCCGCGGTCGGTCAAAGGTTAAAGACGCATCATTTTATCGCCATTTTGTTTGTTTACGCCGTTTGTGTGTTTTGCGGGATATTTTAAATTAGCATTGCTGCTCGAGCCTCGAGCGTGGCAAAATGAGGCCAAGAATAGCATTGAACTTGAACCGGCCGGACGGCATAAATGCTTCGTACGTATAATCGGTTCCCGTTTTTGAATTCGGATTCTCATGCATTTACTCTGCGACCGTTGACGGCGCACCATGAAGCTGCCGCACCGCCTCGCGCAATTGCGTTAGCGCTGCTCAATTTCTAATTCAGCTTCATTAGCATTGCTCGATCGATCGGCTTCGTCGAAATTAAGCTGCTGACAGGCACCAATCGGTCGGTGGAAGCGTAAAAATTTCCATACGCAAATGTCCGTACCTCGATTTGCGGTGAACAATATCCTCGCATGGACGTTTAACTGTATCGTCATGGTTTCTTCCATCGATATCACACGTTGAGCATGCTATCACCTGCTGGTTACATTAAGTCATGCAGGTTGTGTGAAACGATTGCAACAACTGTTGACGGTGGACGATTAGCGAGCCGATGCCGATCGAAAACAAATCTGATCGGGACTGTCGTCGATATTCTACCGCTGCTACATCTAGCAATAGTTGGGTCGCTGACGTGCCATTCGATGTCGCACGCTGTTATTGAAGGAAGCTAATGACATTTAATTTTAAATTCTTATCGGAATTCTCATTTCTCTTACATTGTCGTAAAGCAAATTAATTGTAGCTGATACACATATTGTAGCAAGCAGAGAGTTAAGATGCTTAAGATGAGCGAATGTAGTTTGACTAATCAGAAGTATTACGCAATATGTTGATTCATGACTAGATCTCAGCAGTGACTAGCCTCACCAGTATCGTACGCGCGTGTTTTGCGCCACAAAGTGCTCAAGTACAACATTTTGGAGCGTTCTGGTGAATTGAATTTCTTTCGTGTTATTAAATACACGATCCTTCACACGATACACTCGTTTTTCATGCTTCCCATTAAATTGCCGACGCCGTATGGCTTATGTCTACGTCTAGCCGCGTCTTATTGACCTACCAGTGAAAAGATGTTTATGACTATTCTGACATGTTTTCGCTGTGTAAATTTTAAGTTAAGCGTCCAAAATTGGCATACATTACGCGTAATCCAAGTTTGTAACATACTGCTGGGCTGCGGTAAAATCAAACCTGAATAAAGTTAAACTATTGACGAATGTCTGTAAAACATTGAACAACATTTTTCAGCGAAGCGGAGACATATTGAGGCAATTATTAGAAAAGCTCCTGCGTGTAGCGATTTGCCAACAATTATAAGCTAGTGTATGATACGCGATGGCAGCCCGATACAGTTGTTCAGCACTGTTCAATGTTTCCCATTAGCTGTGCGCTGCTTATGATGGTTGTTTGTTTTGGTCGTGATGTAAAAATAAACTGCAGCACGGTTAGCTGCAAAAACACGTTCATAATGCACAAAAAACAATAGTCTAACACTGATATGTTTCATCTGAGCGGTATTCTTTGAAGCAAAGCTATACTGAACAGTTCCGCCAGTGTCGGGTAAGGCGATAACGAAGGGAATGTAAACAAACATATCAATGTTTCCAACACGTGTCCTTGCTGTCAGCATAATATCTTTTACGTGATTGTCGTTGGGTGCTAATGGTATCGCAAACATATCATACAATTTATGGTTTTACTAGTGGAATCAACACCAGGACTAGGATGTATCACATTACATTGACACATTTACGAACGAACATGGGTCAAGGGGATGCAATTTGTCTTGCTTTGCTGTTTTTCCCCTGGATTTACGGGTTTTTGTTTGTTATCGAATTTAGCTGTGTGGCGTGTGTGTATATATAAAGCATATCGTGCCAAGGGGAAATGTATATGTTTATTGGTATAGTTTTCCTGCACCATGCTTCTGCCGAGAGCAGAACCATTTTTATTTTACCGAGAAGTTCCGTTCATTTTGGTGCTGTTTGTACTTAAGTAACAACACTTTGAGCGAAAGAATGGGAAGGATTTTGGCTTTCCAAAACCTTATCCACTACAGAAAGTCTGCTGCAGTGTTTGTATCAGGCAACTACGAAAAGAGATATATGATGACGAGGGCGAATGAACGAACGACCTACAGCAGTGCTCGGATCGTTCCATTAACGGCAGAAACGGTCTCGAGCACCTCCGAAGGCAGTTTAGTAGGCGATGCGGAAGACGAAGGAAGTGAATCATTAGAGTGTGCGACATTGATCAACGTGCTTATGCTACTCTGACTCAACGGACACGCCAGCACGGTCGGAAGGTGTCCATGGTGAAATGCGAACGTAACGTATCCCGTGTTTCATGCCACAAATGCTGATGACGAAAGACATAAACAGCTCGCTCCTCACCAGTCGGATAGCCACGCTGTTAATGATGTCAATGATGCTGATAATCGTGGTTAGTAAGATCATTCTGCTATCCTCTGCTGCGCTCCGTGCTGTTTTTTTTTTGCTGACGGGCTAATACCCACTTACTGTAACGAGGGATGTTACTTTATTTGATATCGGTTGTTCAATACAAGTGTTGACAGCGTACACGGTTTGGGATATGTTGGTTCACGCTTTCGCTGTTACAGTGTATGCATTTCCTCACCATGAGGGAAGGAAACATTTATGGAGATACTCAATAAGCTACCCTAGAGAACTACACCCATGGATTAATAATGCGACCGGTCTCTTTCGGCAATTTCTTTTTGTCTGATTTGTTCCACGCTCTTGTTTAGGATATGTCAATGAGTACACTGTACGAAAAATAACAACCCCGATACGTTTGAGCGCGTCAGTAGGCAAGAGTCGTAAACAACAACAATCAGCCACAAATGGAGGCAAGGATTTCTCGAAATTATGCAAAATACATCTTCTTTTGTAATCGGGCTTCCTCTCATAGTGCTGACTCTCTCTCTCTCTCTCTCTCTCTCTATTATTTTTTTTATCGTAACCCTGTGTCCATGGTTCTTGGTGAATGTTTGCCCAATGTCGAACTCGCCACACTTGGCCACACTTCCAGCGGGCAACGTATTATGTAGGGCAAGGGACCAACAATGTGCGGATTGTGAGTGAGACGCTTCTGTGGATATCTGTATCTTAACCTGCGGCATATGAATAAGGAGGATTCGGTGCATGGCTGATCACAGAGGATCGCGGAGTGGACCGAGAGTCTGTGCGAGAATAGCTTAGAACTTGCTGCCATAGGCGATGGCAAACAGTAAAGAGAGAGATTTCTCAGATCGTTGGGTTTATTTTTAGACCTCACCGGATCTCGTGCCTATGCACGCGCATTTTGCGTTTGCTACGTTGTTAGCCATATGACTTCGTTCGTGTCACGCTTTATGCGGTCGTGTGTCGACTGAGCTATGCAAAACTCTGTGTGCGTGACTTTATTTTTATGTATTGTGAGAGTGTATTTCCGTTTCCATGTGTGCGAGAGTGTGTGTCTGTTTTTTGTATAGGTACAATTTGCAAAATTTCCTACCTTTTGTTTCTGCACTTGTCTTACGGGGTTTTTAAACGCGTCTCACAATACTTTAACAACTTAACGTGGAGCAACATGTCTGTTCATATATGTAAATATCGCAAACATATTATATCTGTAAACTTCATTAAAAGAAACGATTCACTTGAATCTCAATGCACTACGTAAAGCTTTTAGTTGATTGCTTCCTACGTTAGGTTCCTTGCGACCACCAACAAAGTTATGTACGTGAGGGACCAATTTTTATGCTCTTCCATGTTTCTTTTCACTGTAATGTTCAGTTCGAACGGGTTGCATACATGTAAAGGGGTCGTGCCTGCCATTCAATAACGTCTGCAGATTCAAACGCAACGCGCGTAAAGAGTTGCAAAAACCATAATCGTAAACAATGTATTTATTTAATGGGTTTTGGGAAATGTCTTTGAAAAGAAAAAAATGGTCCAATGCCAATTTACGATATGAGGGCCTTTTTTATGATATAGCAGAAGAAGAAAATGGACCTACAGCTTATCGCAATGTAGGTTTCAGCTATATTCCTTTTCACCAAAGTTGTACGAACACTTAGTGTTAAGTAAGAAATTGTCGTGATGATAGAAATTCGCTTAGCAAGGAAGTGGGTAATCGATTAAGCGTAGATTGTTAAGCTAGAATTCTCGCGGTCGACAATAATAATTATTGGCAGGTCTAAGTGGGTGTGTCAACTAGTATATTTAACGACTAATCAGCAAATTAGATTATGATTCATGTTTAGTCTGATTATCCCGCTAAATACTCATAATTGATGATACAGACATGGGTAACTCAAGATATTGCTAATTAACCACCGAAGCTTGAAATGTTCTAAAGACGAATTGTACATATTACGTTGTTTGTTGCTAAGTTAAAGGTAAAATTGTAGCTAAGGTAATGGTAAACTTGCTAAGGTAAATTTACACCATTTAAATAATGTGAGAACTATATTAATTAACTGATCTCACGAATCTAACGAGAACGACAAAAAAATCTGATTATCATGATATTATCCAAACAAAACCAAACGTAGCGATGAAAGAATGGTGATAAAAAAGATGGTTTGATTGCGTGTTGATTGAGTTTAACGATAGAGAACATATTTTACACCTGCGAAAAACAACTTACATATCCACCAACACCGCAGTAGATGGCGAGTGAGACAAGCAAACCCATATGCGACAGCACTTTCTTGATGTGCCATCGGTTACAAAATCTGGCAATGTGATCGGTAAATCCTTTCGGTTCATCAACAACCTTTACGTCAATCTTCTGGAAGTGTTCCAGCAGATCGTTGTTGATAGTACCGTTCGTTGGCTGCAGTTGAGTCGTCATTTCGGTTTGATCTTTCGAGTTCGGTTGTCGAGTATATTTCTTTCGTTTTCAGTGTGTAAAGCTTGATGCCTAATATACTGTTTTCCCAAGCATAGCTAACATAAATTAGCTATACTGGAAAATTGCACTTAGCAATTGTTTAAATCAAACACTTTTCACGCGCGAAACGGATGGTATGCTAAAATTATTCCTCGAAGCTTAAACCCACAAACAAAAACACTCCGTTACCGAGAAGCCGTCACGCAATACTGTAGATCAAACAAGATGTTGTAAAGATGGTCCACCGAGGAAAAGGATGAATTTGGAACATTTGTAGTTTTTCCTTTCGCTGCGTGCTACCCGATTGCGGACGATTGCTCTCGCTTCTCATCTTCCATTTGTGAGAGTTGCGAGAGTTATCCTAGAGGTATGACGATGCGAAGGTTTTCATCGCCTGATCGCATACGCAGAGAGAAAAACCCGCATCAAACAAACATTATAACGCAAGAGTTTATTAGTGAACGTTGCATGAGAGTTTTTCGGGGATTATTGACCTACGAACAGCGAATTTTCCCTTTTTATTTGATATTATTATTTTTGACTTCGGAAGACCGGCTGAGCTCATGCCTACCTTAACGATTTAGGTGATTATTTGATATTAGGAGATCGATGCAATTTCAAGTGTTCTTCGTTATTTTATTCCCATGTTAGCATAGTTTTAACTCACCACAATGTGTGAGTCGGAATATTCGGTGTGTGTATCGTTGTACGGGTGAAAAGATAAGCATGCAAAATTTACCTCGAAAATAAATTTAAACAAACTATGGGTAACAGATTTTTGTAGTTCCTCCGCAAAGCGTTCGCAGCTACCATGAACAGATTCTGATGATTATGATAGAAACTGTACATAAAAAAGTAAAATTAGTTTAAAGATATTTAAATTTGAACGACTGGTATTAAATATTTCACAAAGTATGGTTGAAAAAACGCAGTATATGTTAACTTTTTTGTAAACCATTAATGATTATTCACCAAAATGATTTTGCAAGGAAGATGGTAAAAGATTTTTTGTAGAAACAAAATTAGCAATATCCAACATTTGATTAAATATTGCATGACCGCTCCCTTCGACCTGTGTGCAGCATCTGTACAGGGTGGCTGCGAGCGCTATGGGGAGAAGGGGACTACAAAAATCTTTTACCAAATCTTTTATCGATTTAAATTCGGTTCGAGTGCGACAATAACTCACTAAAATTCATCGAAATCGCTTGTTGGGTAGTGTCCAAATTGTTTTAATAGTGTCAGGCGTATTTAAGAATAGTTTGACGTCTCAATTTACACCGGCGCAGTTTCTATTCAGTCTTGTATCGGGACCTTAATTTTTTGACAATTCGTAACAACGGCTGTCAAAAACTACTGCAGGTTTATTTACATTTTGTGTACATAGAAATCAGACAAATCATCAAAAATTCTTAAACGAAGTTAGAGTGTACTTTGAACTAAACTGTAGATTTTCGTAGTCAAATGTCCCTTTCACCAGGATAGGAGAAAAATGCGTAAAACATGGGTTAAACGAGATAACATTTACTATAAACCTTTCTACAAACAAAAGCTGAAACTTACGTTGATTGGTGTAATTGCGATGGGCATCCTGTTTTTTGTATATCAGCTTGTGTACATCAGTCAGTTGCTACCGCTGGAATCGATGCCGGCGGGACAGAAAACTCGTCCGCTTAAGGCAAATAGTAATGATAATCCCATTACTTTGCTAGAACTGGCGGGACGAAATGATGCGGAACGCTCCGAGCATGCACATCAGAAACCAAATCATGAACAGAGAAGCGTCATAAGGAATGAGACGAGCAATAGCAAATCTAACATTTGGAATAATACACAATTCGCGTACATAGAGAAAATAGGCAATTATGAGCGAAAAATTTTACGGTGAGTATCGAGCATAACTATTCATTTGTAATAACGAACGTGGCTCCCGTAACTATTCTATTGTTTCCCTTTTTCATTACAGCGGCATTCGACTGGTTGACCTTGATCACTACAGTGAAAAACCAGGAATGGTTAAGTTTCGGTGCTTGAGCTCGCGCAAAGAAATACCTTGGGAATTGGTGAATGATGACTATTGTGACTGCCCAGAAGACGGTAGCGATGAACCAAGTACAAGCGCGTGTTCGCAAGGGCGATTTTACTGCCGATTTCAGAAGCGACATAAAACTGGTCGCGGTAAGGATATCTTCGTGCCGAGTGGATTAGTAAATGATGGTGTTTGTGATTGCTGTGATGGCTCCGATGAGTGGCTGAATCGCACGAGGCCAGGATTAGTTTGTCCGAACCTATGTAAAGCTGATTATGTTTTATAATTCTCAGTGATCTGGATCGCAATAGATTCATTCACCACTCTTACCTCCACGGAGTATGTGGCTCATCGCGATTCCTGTTCTTAGCGATTTGAATAACGCTGTAATCTTTAAATAGATGATGTTGTATTTTTTTAGCGAACGAAATGTAGTATTTACGATGATTTATGATTTACGATGTTTCACTGAAGGTAATATTTGATTCAATAAAATATGCACTATTGCAACAATATGAAACAAAATTATGTCGTCTTTTCTACACTGATTAGTGGAATGAACGAATTCCACAGTAAGAACTGAGGCGTCTATATTATTAAGTAAGAAAAAGTAATTAACAAGAGAAAAAATTAAATTAGTTTTACTGCATATTGGAAAGAATGCTCTGATTGCTCCTCTGCTGTTGTATAAATTAAATTGTTCTTAAGCCTTTTGTGAAACTGTTAGTATAATAATTTATTAAGAATTCTTATGTAAATTAATATTTGCGAAAACATACCGTATAATTTCGATGGAAAGAAACAATACTCCAAATTACCGCTGAAGTTGAGCCCGACAGAATAAATTTGTTATTAAAGGTTGCATAAATGTAATTGTATTTCTTAATGCTGTGAATGATTCGACTAAAGTTTATGAGAGTAATTACCCTTTAACACATCCAATTACTCGTTAATTAATGGGCTTAATGTCTACTGTGAAACAATCAATACTAATGTTGACACGAAAAGTCGTACGTTCGTTTGAATCTTTCACTTGGAACTTGGTCTCATGAGCCCACACTTGACTACCATTTGCTGTATGCTGTACGTATTTGCACACAACTTTCCATGAAACAGAACCTGGCTAAAGACACAATTTTTTCTCGCATGCAACTTGCTTGCAAAGCAAAAAAAAATGATGATATCGTGTTTAGCAATGATACAACTATAGTTACATTAAAATAACACAGCTCCCCCGTCTATCCTATTCCCTTTCTAATATTCTAATGCATACTCTAATGGCTACATGATTGAATGTTTCTAGCGTAGCTACGATGATGTACAATACCAATAAAATTGAACTCGAATCGTTATTGCGTCCTGGTGTCGGGTTCGCGAATTCCAGCTTTGAATAGCATTTGATATTTGGCGCACTCCACATAAATTATAAAAGATAAGCTAGCTGGACCAACGAATGCCAGTTTCTCCAGTGTAATCTTATAGATTGTACTCCAGCTCATACCGAACGTACTGATTTTTGGGATCGTTCATGATGCGTGGATAGCCAGCGATGAGTGCATCCTGGGCCCCGATGTACAGCGAGTTGTAAATTTTCCAGTACACATCACGCACCTTCCGGGCCGGATGGAACAATCCCTGCAGCGTGTACTGCAGTATCTTGATCGGGCCGAGCGCTACTCGCAGCCCTTCGACCGCATCCATGAACGCCTGCACCAGGTGAGGTGATGTTTCGAATATGTTCGGCCAGACGTAGTTCAGCAGATGGATGAGCGCATCCTCACACCCGAACCCGTATACACCGAGTGCCATGTGTTTGATCGCGGCACAGGCCGTCTGACGGTGGACTAGATCGCGATCCATCAGTGCATCCTCCAGCAGGGGACAGACGGCGTAGATGTAGTCCTTGCCCATCTCTCCGATGTACTCGAACAGGAAGGACAACGACTTGAGCACACCGTTCTGCACGTTCAGCTCCGGCACGCGGTACTCGTTCATGAGCGCCGGCAGTACGGTGAATGGGCGGCATGTTTCCGCCACGATCGCAATGGCAACGGTCGTGCAGACTCGGTTCTGACGCTCCTGCACCTTGAGATTGTTGAGCAGGGTCGCGAGCACATCGTGCGGACCGATGGCTTTTGCGATGTAGCCGAACGTGTTCACCGTGGCACGCCGGATCGCCTTCTTGTGTGCCTTTAGCAGCTCGAGCAGCTCGAAGCAGATGCGCATNCCAAAGTATAGGCCACCGAGGGGTGGAAACGCATGAAACGAGGAGAATGACATAAAAGCTTGCCCGCTGGGTTTTTTTCCATTGCTGTCTGAAATAATTGACAGCATACAAAAGCTCGTGCACGCTCCGTTCGCAATAGAGGTCGTTTTATCACGTTGATTGCACAAGCTTTTAAGCTTTACTACTAGCAAACAATGCCACGTACATTACGAACTGTTTAAATCAAATGCTTTAAAACTAGTTGAAGTGACTATTTGGCTAATTGTTTTACATGGTCGTAGCAGCAAAACAAAATTTAATTCACGAACTAAACCAAAAACCTTGAAAAAACCTCGGGTCAAGAAAAGTATCAACTTGCATACAGGCATGTAGACTGAACCAGAAAAACTTTTAAAGAGCTTCGACATTGCCCATTCTAAAGTTCCATATCAATAACGAATACATAACATATTTATTTTATCAGACTTATTTTTAACTCGTAATCAGATAGTTAGTTCTACGGGATGATGGTCCGATTGGGAAATTGGATCAGTCCGGTCGTCCGGTCGAAGCGCCGTTACCAAATACACCTCCACACTCGTACAAAATTATAAGACAAGTAAAATTTGTTTAATATAGCAGTAACATATAACACTTTCTTTAAAAAAGGACATTTTTCGGATGGTGATAAAAAAAAGATACATAATTGTTTGTGATAAATTTCCCCTGGAAGGTTATTATTTGTCATGCGTCATGGCGGACGAAAACAGGCATGTTTTTGAGCTCTTTCTTCGTTTTTTTCTACCAATTACTCCTTAGTTCTAGTGACAACATTATTGCACTAGATGTTACGCTTTAGGTTGGCGTAAAAATTTCGATGGGTCGCTCTTGTGGGACATTTGGCAGGTTCGCTAGCTTTGGGTACCCCGTCGATATTCAGCCGCTCCATATGTTTCAACGATTGCCTCGAGTAGTGGATCGACACCATATCCGGCCAATACACCACGTTTTTGTCCTTATATACGATGTTCCTTGTGGTAGGCACTTCGTACTCTAACTTTCACCATTCATAGCCAGTCCAGAGCGAAATAAGTTCGACTTTGACTTCACTTTCCCGGTGGTTGTTAACCACAGCTACATCTTCTTGGGGAACTTGGTGTGCATACGACGTCCCTATCAGTCATCGGCCCAGTACCGCAACGTCGCAATTCGTCGGAAAAATCGTATTGATCATCTCAACCGGCCGCTGACCTGATGACTACCTTCATCTCGGAGACCAGTGGGACTCCGGCTTCCAGACATGTATGTCCATGTCGTCCAGATACTTTTCCATAGATTGGCCGGTTGTGCCGACCTTTCAGCCAAGCGCACACAGCAATGTATGCACTTTTCTATAAGTCTTTCTCTTTATGTATCCTTTGGAGCTTCTTGTCGTTCAGGAAAGTCGGCTGTTCGGAACTGCGTTTTATTTCGATGCTCTAAATGTTATCCAAAGGTGCCAAGATGTTGAAACGATCAAAACGATCGTATCCGACGTCCACAAAGTTCCGCACGATGTTTGATTTCGACGCGTCGGGTCGCCGTTCTTTGAACGCGCACACTTCTAAGCGGAGTTGCTTTACTTGTTTGCCCATTAAGGCTAGAGTTCGTCTGGTAGTGCTTTGAAATTTTGGCTGCTGACTCATAAGATACTATAATTGATGTTAGATAGGTGTTTTTATCAATGCGGGAGTAAGGTAAACCTATGAAAAATCGGCAAATTTTGTCCATTTTTTTCAATGCAAACGTTACGCTGGAAGTGGTCCAGAATTGAAAAGAAAACTCGCATAAAAATTAAAGTTACCCAGTCAGTATCTTCTTACCGCTTTGCAAAAAAACAAACCCCTAAAACAAAAAATGCAGTTCAACATGGCAAAAACCCTCCCCACTAAGAATTCGTCCCAAGGTTCGTCTTCTGTTCCGCTCCACCCACTGCATAACGAGCGATACGCGAAGGTACGATGGATGGGAGCGAAAGATTTGCACGGAAATGAGACGAACCTGCGGTGAAGCGGTTCGATGAACAGAATTTTTTCGGTCCAGATGATTGAGTGGGAAACCTCTGTGTGTGTATTTTTTTTTTTATTATTTTTTTAACTTTTATTGATAAACCATCAATAGTGGAAACATTATTTTAATATCAGAAATCGACTGTCTACTGTGCAAATAAAAGCACCGATTCAATAGGCGAGTTCTAATATGGTTTCTGTATTATTTGTTTTCTTTCTTTGCTTTGCATTTAGCCATTCGCTTGAGCTGAGCAGCATGTTTCGATACAATCATCGCTTAAGGAGCAAACACATTCGTTTCTAGTATTAGTTGTCAGCGAATATACCCTTCCTACAGTCGGGTGGGGGGAAAAACACGAAACATTTTTTGTTCGAATTTAGGTTGGTAAAGATAAGGAGCTGACACACGCATTGCCCACTGTTCGCAGACCCTTGGCGAGACTGTGTTTTTTTTGGCTGCTAACTTGGCCTGCTTCCACGGTGCTACAAATTAACTTCGATGAAGGTGGCTTGCAATATTTGTGTTTTTTTTCAGTTTTGTTTTTAGCTTACATTACTTCGTCTAGCAGCATGCTATAATGTTGAAATCAACGTGGTCTGTTGTACGAATAATCTACCCCTCGTCCTGGTCTCTGTGCTGTACTGCATATTTTACAAATTCGTCACAAATATGAATCATGCTAAATGTACTGTACTACGTTTACCACCATTGGACATTTAATAATTGTAACTGCATTGTGCTAACCCCCTCCCCCGCTCCCTTCCATCCCTCCCCTCCCGCCCCCGTCCTCCCTTCCCCTTAGCGCTCGTTTCACCTGAAGTATTGCAGTACACAATGTAGGTCGGTTCGCGCAGATCGTACATTGCTTATAATTACAGATATTCTTCAATGGACGCGAGCATAGCGCTGTGCCTGTGCCTGACCATTATGGGAGAAGGGTGGTTTATTTTGTTCTTTTTTTTGTTCTGTTTTTGTTGCTTTGTTTTTGTTGCTTTATTGGGTTTTTAGGTTTTCGGTGCGACAGGTGCATAATTGGGGTAGTGGTGTATGCGGGCTGTATGTGTGTGTGTGTGTGAGAGAGAGAGAGAGAGAGAGAGAGAGTGTATATACAAGAAGCGTGATAAATATATATTAATTCAACAGATTGGCTTGTAGCTCATTGTTCCGATAGTGAAGAGACCGTGTTTCCAAATACTCCCAGCAGGATTCGCGCCCACGGACGGTAAGTTTGGCTCCGTTGCGATGTGCTCAAACCTTCAGCGTCTGTTCTCGTCTGGGTAGGTTGCGTACTTCCGGTGACGCTCAACCGTACGTGACGGGGGAAGCGGAGGAGCACGAGGACGAGGACATGGAAGAGAACGACGCGAAGGAGCGTGGCGGCGGAAGCGAGCCGGAGGCCAGGGAGGTGACCGTCATGGACACCGCTGAGATAGTTCGGTTTCAGTACGGCCGCCAAACGGAATTGCCGTTGTCGGCCGCCTGTCCCACCTGTCCGGAGCCGCCCGGTGGCCCGCCAAGTCGTCCACCGCCGACACCGCCTCCGCCCAACACGCGATGGCCCGTCTCATCGAGTGCTCCGCGAGCCATTGCTCCGCAGTTGCCGATGAGTGACAGATCGGGATGAGCGTTGCCGCCTCCACCGCCGCCCTGGCTGCCATGGCCGTGGCCACCGATCAAGTTCGCGCCCGCCTGATGATGATGATGGTGATGGTGATGATGCCGGTGGGATACGGCCGCCGCCGCCACTGCAGCCGCCTGGTTCGTACCGGCCGTCAGATGGTCCATCACGCTCTGAAGCTCGCCGGCGTGCATCGCTGCCGCTGCAGCGGTGGCAGCCGCGGCCGATGCACTGTTCTGCGACGGACTGCCGCCTGTTGCGACGGCGACCGCCGCCGCTGCCGCACCGTGCGGCGACTGGATGTGGTGATGATGATGGTTGACCGAATGACCGAATCCGCCCACGGACTGGTTTGCCGCCGTGTAGAGCTGCGAGTAGAGCAGGCTGGCGGGAAGGACGGGATAAAGCGGCGAACCGTTGCAGCTGCCGGTGCCGTTCGAGCCGACATAGTTGGACGTCGTCGACGCATTCGAGCCGCCATTGCTTTGGTTCATCACGATGCTGGAGAAGTTCTGATGATGACCGCTGCCACCGGTACCGCCGCCACCCCCACCGCCACTGGTGCCGCCACCACCCACGCCACCGCTGCCGCCGCCCGTGGTAGAGCTGGGGCCGCTGCTGCCGAGGTTGGGCGTGTTGGACGACAGCAGGTCGTCCTGCACTGGCGACTCGGCCTGGGACGAGTCGCTTAGGCTGCGCGGTTCACTCTGACTGCTGGTAAGCCCGTACGCATCAGCGTGGTTGTTGGCACCGGCTGTCTGTGCGTATCGTGGCACGATCAGACCGTTGGAAATGTGTGTTGGGATTTGGGGCGTTAATCCATTGCCGTTGCTGCCACCGCCATTGCCACCGCCATTGCCCGAATTGCTAGTCACGCCACCACCACCAGATATTATGTTGGTTTGCACCATGTGACTGGTGGCCTGTTGTGTCGCACCGACCAGGCTGCTCAGGTGCTGGTCCAGGTCGGCCGCTGTTGAATCTGGAAGCACTGGGAGAAGGAATCAAGTAACGATGATTACATTCCACCAAACAGCTTCTCAGACAGGTACTGACTAACATTCACATTTTCCTGGCGTCGTATGAAGCAACCCCCCCCCCCCCCCCTCACCCGCACTCCCGGGATATGATTCTACAGTTACTTGGATGTAACTCTCATGATTAGACACTTGATAAAAGGTTAGAAACGATTCCAGAAGTCAATCCGAACTCGTCTACGGATTGAAATCCGCATTCCAACCGGTGAATACAACTCCTGTTTCAATGGCGGATGTAACTCCGTCTACGATTCCGGAATTTGATTTCGCATTAGATTCTTGATTTGATTCGACTTTTGATTTGCATTTCCGATTCGACTCATGACTCCAGGTTTGTTAACCGGACTCGATTCCAGATAGTTTTTGGAGTCTAATGTGTGTTTTCCCAACGTATCGGATTCGGTTAATTTGTGTATTACTTGTACTTACTTGTTACGCAATCACGCGCCGATGCAGAAAACTCCTGGCCACCGTTCTGTTCACCCGAGCTGCACGTGAAACCGAGTGCCGGATTGTTAAACTGAGATGCGGTTGGTGTCGTGCAGGAAGTTAGATACGGCGAGTACGGGCCGGTCGAGCTGTAACTCCAGTGCGAGTTGGTGGAGCTGAGTCCGAACTGGGTCATATCTGCAGTAAAACGTAAAACGGATACAAGGTTACACTAAGGTAAGGTAGCATATTGCAATGCACAAAGTGCTCGATAAATGGAGATGTAGCGATTCACAGTCATTAAGTTTATAAATCGAAGCTTACCAGTGGAGCTTACTTAAGAGTGTTAGTTAGGAATGAATGCGTATTCCGCGTATAATAGTAAAAGCAATGCTAATTTTGGCAATGCAACTTTCGCACCGTATGAACCTGCAATGAACCACAATGCCCAAAATGCCCTAGCGCTGGTTTCTGTATAATGTGCATAATTTGAGTAGTGCCCGAGTGGTAAATACTGTTTTTTTTTTGTATTCAATTAATTATTTCACCCGTACGCTTGCACGGTCGCTACTGAGCAAAAATTTGCAATAAAATCGATGGACTCGCGTTTGACCAGCCACACTGGGATTTATATCGCGCTCAAAACCAATGTTGTTTGCGCTAAGCCCGGCTAGTCGGTGAAAAATCGGTTGCCAGGCGAACGGAGGGGGAGGGGGGGGAGGAGCGCAGGATGGAGGTGAATGGGAGGGCAAAGGGTGGCAGAGAATATTGGTTTATTACAAACCGAAACCGCATCCTGCCGATGCAGTTTGCCACCATTGCAGTTTTGGAGCTGTTGGTCGGGCGTTTTATTATATGCATTTTGCATTCGGTGCAACCATATGCGTACGTGTGATTGTATATGCATTCGTATGAGCAAGCATCGGACGCGGCTGACGTGAGAACGAACTTATTTATGCGCGGTTGACGATGCAGTGCCAACAAAAACACACCCATCCGCGAGGTGCAATCAAAGTTCGAACGTGGGGTGGTAAATGGTGGACAGCGTGGTGGTGATGATGGTGGTCTTGGTGGTGGTGATGATGCAAAACCCAATGCGCTTTTCATTTTAGGTGGTGTTCAACAGAATCGAGTTGCATCTTTTGCAGGTGGTACGAGCGGTTTGCCATCGGAGTCTATATATAATCGTGCACATCATCCAGAATAAAATGCAGGGCGGGCAATATCCCGGTGCACATGGCTGTGCCAACATTAATGGCTTTCCGCCCTTGTGGTGTGGTATTTTATTTTATGGTAGCTAACCAGAATGTTGCTAATATTCTTTGCCTTCATTTTACTCTGCTGTATAATATTGTGGAAATTACTCTCCAATGAGGTGAAACATTATGTTCCCATTGGCGTGACTCGGCGTGAAGTTTTATCAAATGATAACTACATCAATGGCTATTTGCTTGTTTGCGATTAAATTAAGAGAGGTTTTCGAAATTATACAACAGGAGATATTGTTACGATGAACAATAATTAACCCTCTGCCAATGGTTTGCTGTTAGTGGCTCAGGATCAGTACTGTTCATCCGAGCTTTGAACATGGATTGTTTATTATGAATTTGACTGTTTGATCGACTCTTAGCACAACTCTGCTGATTAAATTTAAATTCCAAAACTATTGAGCTCCAAGCTCGATATATTATGTACCAAAAACTAGAATATTGTTTACATGTTGATAAAGGATTTATTAAAACTAAAGATGTTTTCCAAACTAAATTCCATCAGGCACACAAGGGGAGAGAAAGAATTGTGTGCTTTTAAATTTACTGTCGAACGACCAGACCTGGTTAGTGTTAGTATTGTTAGAATTCATCTAACATATGACCAAACCAACCTAAAGTGCATAATCAATATTGATGACGTATATTGTGCTCGCGATTGATTGTGTAAACTGTAGCGCACTTGACCATCATGTATAAACTGCACTAGATATAGTAAAATGATTGTTATATAGGTATGGCTGTAGCTCGTTTGAAATTGGTTAATTTGTTCATTTCTTCTATACGTCTCGTCTGTCGAATCGATCGTTCATTAAGGGATTTAATTGCACATCCCTAAGGTGTAACGTGTTGTGTAATATCTTCTCACACCTTGTTTGCCACACGGATAACGAAATGTATTTTATTTTTATTCAAATCTTGATCAGATCTCTAAAAGGGACATTTAAATCAAAGTGGAAGGCGAAGACTTACACTGGTTGTAGAGGGAACATATACTGATGTACGGTAAAGTAATACGAATGGATGGAAATCATGTTATTATAGAAACGTGTTAATAAACTGATAATCAAGCTTGTTCAACGTTTGAACGATTCGAGGGGCTCTACATTTGTCCATCCATACATTATTGGAGGTTAAAACCACTGGTATATCGTTACCTGATTCTCCCCACTCGAAGGGGCTGTTACACCCAACACGTGTGAATTGTGTAATACATCGCCACGTGTAAGCGATGTGCCACTGCTGTGTAAGGATATCGATTTTTCCGTATTGTCTGTGCAATTAACGTTGTTCACTATGTTGCTTTTGTTAAAGTAACAATTTTTAGCGAATAGCACGATGTTTCGGTGTGCTTCACATAGAAAACGTCCGTAAGCCTTTTGATGAGAGACAACAGAGTCAAACAAATCGGACAAACGCACGGAACAGAGCAGCGCTGGCATATGGAACTCATAAAATATTAACTATTGCGAAAGGATTACAAATCACCTGCTTGTTGCATATTTAAAGACTGTATGGTGGTGGCAAGTGGTGCTAGGCAAGTACTTGATTATTGCAAACTATGATAATGATTTACAGCGAACAGCAGCACCAAACTGCTTACTTCAATGAGGTATAAGGAAGGTTTGTGAAAAAAAAAACTAGCCCCAAAATCGCTCATTTGCGTCATTAAAACGTGAACCTTTCTTTCTATCACTGCACTCAACCACTTTTATGAGGCAAATTATCTACTGTTTGTGTTAAACGACAAAAGAGTCTCTAAGCTAGATTATTCTGTAAAGCATTTTGTTTATGCCAAAGCAGTGGCTAGTCCAGACAGAAAAGGGTTATGTAATTAAGTTAATGATTATTGCATTCGAAAGTGTTTGCAGACATTTTTGACACCATGGTACTTGGGTATAAATATTGAATAGTTAACCTTCATGTTTGTATTGCACACACCCGTCATAGTTTAACATATTGTAAACTGTTCTTACTAATGCAACCATTCGTGCTAACCATTGATGGCCAGAGTTTTGCAATCAAATGAGATACAGCTTCTCCGGTTATGAGCTAGATGCATATGTATCCACTACTACATATGTGCTAAAGATACACCCTTAGAGCAATGCTTGACTCTAACGCTCTAACAAAGGGATAGCCAAATGAAGCATGCTGCTTGGAAATGATTTTCACTATCGAGATTTAAACAAAGTAGTGCAAATTATAAATGTACGCCGAAATTTAAATTACGTTTTGCAGCGCTAGTCAGCGTGTTGCCAACTGTAACATGGGATGAAATATTAATTTATTTCATTTAGCTCCTAAATCTGAAGCGTCATTCTCACCTCTCGCACGGTGACGGACTGCCTCTGCCGAAGCGGGGACATATGTATACGTGTGTGTTCGAACAGCACTTTAAAATTCATACACTCAGCAAAAGGGGTAGCCGCACATGCTAGGGTGTGCGTTTGATTTTTCGACAGAAAGGTCTTTCATTAGGGAAATATATAAAGAAAAGGCAGAATGTACACCCGCCTCCTCCTTCTCTTCTTCTCT
>STHB01000015.1:1571555-1583627 GCA_018908115.1 Anopheles rivulorum
CTAATAGCTTTTTAATAGTCATGTTAGAACTTATAAAAAATCTATAGAACCTCCAAGAACCCTCCCGTAATGTCTTGCCATTTAGTACACTATTACCTAGTGTACTAGCTCTTTTAAGTACAAAATGATTCTAATTATACCAATGAAAGAAATTTGCAAAAAACAAACAAAACAACCCTCAACGACTCGTTCAGAAGATATTTTGTACTGCTTTATCCAGCAAAGCAAGATTCACGTTGGATCTGTTACACGTTGTTTTTCACTCAACCGACGTACTATATTTTACTTTAATATGTGTTTTTTTACTTTTCCATTCTTATGTCGAATAAATAATAGATGACATTGCGAAAACTTTACCGAACACATTCAGATGCCTCACATGACGCCCATGTTGCATGTGTTGTGCCCTTTTCATTTTTGGAGACAAATATCTCCTTCCACACGTACATCATTAGGAACACTTCTGCGATCATTGCACCACAGACACACGCTCGACGCTCGACTGTCTCGCACACCCAAGCTACACATTTTACAGACTTACTCTGACAATTACCTAGTGGCGGCATCCTGAAACTGGACAATGGGTCGGTCGGGAAGTGGAATGGCCGTTGTCCGAACGCGAAATGGAACTGCTGCTGTTGTCCTACGAAAGATGCTTCAGAAAATTACTTGTTTTGCTCGAATGTTTTACCCCAATCGGGGGTATTTGAATGAATTTGTTTGGAATGGTAGGTGGGTTGGGATAATGGGTATGACATGCATGGTATTTTTTCGTTATGTTGCGAAGGTTTAAGCGAAAAATAGGAAGATTAATTCGGTTAGTTCTATCCTTCTGAAACTCAGATCGATACGACCATTAGATCAATCGTTGGGGATTCTATCTTAAAGGATCCAAGTGTTATGGTTTTCTGCATCATTAATTCTCGGTTGCACATGTTATAAAACTGTAAGTTTTTTTTTTTACGAGAAAACTGATAAACTGAACTTAACCCAACCTTAACCAACCGAACCTATCGACATATAATATTTCACAAATGTACTGATGAGATCAACAGCGCCAGTGTAGCCAAATCTGATCATTATCTTTATAGTGCAATTGCAATATTATAATTACACATTTTCCACTGCATTCCGGTGGTTAAAATCACTTATTGTTGCGTGTTATTCCAACGTAATGATATCGCTTATGGCAGGAAAAGGTCGTGAACGGTTCTGCTGGAATGACTAAACTCAACACATTTGGAATAAATTATCAAGGCATAAAATCCTAGTTTATCACTTAACCATGTTCACACTTACTGCTGCGATGCGTTTCTCAATTCCCATCTCAAACAACACGCATATTGATGTCGCTGACTCGGCAAACCCACCGTGGGACGCAAAACCCCCCCACTCTATGGTCTATGGTATTGTTAAGTGATTTGCTGCTATCACCCTTCGGCAGTACGTTTTAGTTGCTTCAGAATGACCGTGCGCCCTACCGATGCAACGATGCAATTCCGCCCAAAAGCCGAAGAACAGCCCATGATAGTTGCAACTTGCAACGTTCTCTTTTCCGACCGGAAACGGAACGAATTAGCCACAAACTAACCGTGGCTAATGTGTGAGAAACTGGATGCCTATCTGCTGGACTGGAATTTCGAACATGACACTGCAGGATTGGGAGCGGATGTAGGAAGTGTGTGCATGTGTGCGTACTGGTGGGGGTGGCGTACTTACTTGTTTTCGATCTTGGTTCCCGTGGTCCGTCCACCGTCACCTTGATTGCCTTGTTGTAGGTGGCCACCTGCGGCGGACTTGTTGATATAGTGATAGTAAGCGTAAAGCTTTTGCCTACGCAGTTTTGAAAGGGGGGGGGGGTTTGTTTTTATTTCACATTTGTATGTTTATTCGGGTCCATTCATTCATACGGCCAGTGAGCCAGCGGACCGGAGAAGATGCAAATGCCCCGCCATGAATGAAAATAGAGAACGGCAGACATAGAGAGGGAAAGAGAAGGAATAGATTAGTAGTGATTAGCTTGCGATGAATGTCTAACAATAGCTAGAACTGGAACGACGTTTCAGGGAACGACAGCGACAAGGACGATGATGATAATGCTGTGGATTATTTCAACCCTTTAATGAGTAGAAGAGATTCAAGGTTTTCTATACCCTAACAGCAAACAAAACTTCAAATTCCCATTGATTGGTGACGAATCGATGCATAGAACTAGACCACATTCCACGCGTATTTTTTAAACATATTTACGAAATATGTTATTGTGCGAATATTTTGTTGGCAAACAATTTTGCTTTGTATCAATGATTGTTGTAATGATTATTAAATTAATAACAAATAAAAAATAATCGACCACCATATTTACATTCAGTTATCAACACTTTGAATCGGAAATGTTATGCATCATCAACTGGAGGGTTAAACCCTTACTAATAGCAGTAACTATACAGCGCTAAGGATAAAACGTTTCCACAGAAACATAAAGAGCTCCATCTGGTTTTTTGGAACAAGCAGAAGGAAGAACTTTTTAGTATGTTCAAATTTACGCTGTGTGCGTCAACAACATTAGAAAAACCCCATGTACACACTGGGAAACACCACGGAAGACAGAGTGGTGGCGATGTGACTGATAAAAAGGGGGTGTTAATTGAAAGCAAAACAAAGTCCCTCTCGGGAGGCATCAGCGTATGAGTACCGCGTGCGTACGTACGAGGGTGTTTGCGGATATGCTGCACATGTGTTCCCGGCTTCTTCCGGCCAACCGGCGTGCAAATTTTCCTCCATCTCTCTGCGCTAGATACGGCCGGGAAAGGTTGTTCTTGTGTCTAAATATTCATAACCTACATATCGCGCTTCCTCCGTACGTGCGAGCGGTTCGTCATGCAAGTCAGCGGAGCGAAAGCAGATTTCCCCAAAATTAGGTGAGTTTGCGTTACTTTTCAAGGGTGATATGGGAGAACGAAAGGATAAAGAAAAAAAAATAAGCAAATTCAGGAAAGGAAGGCGTTGCGTGAACATTAGGCGGTAGGAAACATCTTTATATCTGTACGATACGGATTGAATCACATGTTATTTACACCTCAATTCTATTAGGGATAGGAAATGTGTAGATGGGGCTGTTGTTCGAAACAGTAAGCGGGTGAAAATACACTTATGAACAAAACGTTGCAAATACGGTGCATTATTTAATTTTACAAATCAAACCGGAAACTCACAAAACCATGCAAAGTGCTATGGTTTGACGTACCACCGGCAATGTGTATTACAAAACTAGTGAAAACATTTCTTTACAATTATAAGCAGTGCAAAAAGGGAAGGAATTCATCGAAAAGGGGAAAAAACTCTTATCACAATAGTATTGGTAATAAAAGCCTGAATGTAGGCAGTACTATCACGAACTACAGAATTTAAAAAATCAAGTGATTAAACTTTAATAAGGGATGAATGTGGTCTTAGAAGTTCCCATGCCCTCGCCTTCACTCTAATCGCTAATTTCGTGAGTAGTTTCAAGTTTTACACTATTTAATCTTTAGTTTGCTTTGTTAACAGAATAAAATCAATTTGAATGGTTGAATGAGTCAATTTACACCATTAAATGATATTTTTTCTCATACTGCTTCATTTTACATAAATAATAGATAGATTTAAAACTGCAAACACATGCTAGAAAAAGCAGAGCAAAAGTGATGATGCAAAACGAATAGACATCAGTGTAGCAATGGATAATTTATCCAGCCAGGCTAGCACACGGTAACGTTTTATTGATGTGTGGTGCGAGGCAAACTTTGCCACAGTGCCCAGAAATCCACTGTTTCTGGACCTGTATTGTATGTGTTTATGCGTGAGCGTATGTGTGTGTGTGTGTTTGTGTGCGTATAGTCCTACCCATACCCGGTCTGGCAGAGTAGTTGGAAATAGCATCGTCAAGGGTTCTGGACGAGAGTTACGGCGAGAGTTGTTTAATGAAAATTTTCCAAAATGTTCTCATCATTAAAACCCTTTGCACGAGTAGCCGAGCAACAGCCAACGATCGGTCGTGTGCGGGGCTGGCAGGCGCAAAAGCGGGAGGTGATTAAAATGAGGAAAGTGGTGTTTTGCATATCTGAACCACTTTAGCAGACGTACTAGACGCTACCACACATGGCAGATAGGTGCTGCTAGCTTCTGCGGAGTGGCGTACAGGGAAAGGTCGGCCTTTTTCGAATCGAACACCTAGCAGCAACAAAGTTTTCACCTTCTCTGCCCGTCCATCGCACCCATCCATTGACCCTTTTTTGAACCGAGCCCTAACTTCGTTGTGACGCTTCACTTTCAGCCAAAGAAGCGGGCTGCAAACTCTTTCCACAGCCGCTTCGTTTGCAGGTAAAAGGCAGCGCTATTGGGATGGTATGTATTGCTGCACCATCATTTGTCGTGTCGCCAATGCGTTCTCCGTTTAACAAATCTAATGCTACCGGTTAAACACAAAAAATAATGCACCAACATAAAAAAGCAGTCGAAAGGATCGATTTCTTTCGCGCCTCAAAATCAACCGCTTTCTGTTTCATTTACGCCCATTCTTCATACAGCGGGAACTCGGGCAGCCGCTTTGTAATACTCTTTTAAGCTCGGGCTTAACACGAGAGCTACTTAATGCTCTGACAATCTCGCCCACTGCCGTTGCCCCATTTAACTAGATACTAGCTGGTTTCAAGGAGATCCACTGTAACCATCAACGGGCGTACGTGATGTTTGATCAAATCCCTGTTTATAGTTGCATTAGCAAAAAAAAACCAAGCATAGTCTTCGTATCTGGCCATCGAACAAATAAAGCAGCCCGATAATAGCGCAATTGCCAAGATTCAACATGTTATAATTGCAAAATTCCACGTGAAGTGTGTGTGTGTGTGGGTTTTTTTATTCGCGCAATGTCCTATTTCATCACACAGCCGATCACTATGAAAAAGCTGCCGGTCGTGCTGTGCATAACGATAAAAAGAGAGAAAAAAGTTACGACTAGCACAAACAAAAACAATGTACATTGGTATCACATCAATCAACACGCAACACGGATTTATCCCGGTGAGCGGGTGAAAAACCGCTGATCGGTGTAAAACTTGCGAATGAAAATGGCGTAACGGCCACACAAGGTGAAAATGGAGCATGATTTGATTCGATAGGATTATGGTTATCGAGACAAACCGGCTTTGCTGTTGTTGTTCGGTCGCTAAATTAATTAACCCTTGCATGCGTTCGCACTGCCACNCAAACAAAAACAATGTACATTGGTATCACATCAATCAACACGCAACACGGATTTATCCCGGTGAGCGGGTGAAAAACCGCTGATCGGTGTAAAACTTGCGAATGAAAATGGCGTAACGGCCACACAAGGTGAAAATGGAGCATGATTTGATTCGATAGGATTATGGTTATCGAGACAAACCGGCTTTGCTGTTGTTGTTCGGTCGCTAAATTAATTAACCCTTGCATGCGTTCGCACTGCCACTAAACCGTAGCTCTTTTTCTATCATAACAAAAATTATGATAACAATTGTAAGAACTTATTGTTTAGCTGTAACACATTTCAAGCGACTGTGTCACTTCATTCTTTGGTTGTTGATTTCCACAAGTGCTTGCAACAAATAATTATTTTTGTTTGATTGCACCGATATCAAACCATCAAACTTCTACGAAACTATGAATTTGCAACCAAGCATGCCCGGAAAACGGCAAATTACAAGAAGAAAATTCCTTGTGAACTTCTGCCCTAATTAGTATCGCAATACCGCGAGAACCGGTCATAATAAATCATAACTAAATATAACTAAATATAAAACTAAGGAATTCGTTACTATTTTATTTTTTCTATGGCATTTTACGCTGGATAGTATAGTCCTACATGCTATTTCTGTTGTTGACTTTTTTTCTCGTACCTAAACACCCATCCGGTGTATATGGCAGCGGTGCCTGTCTTACACAGCAGGACCGGGTATCAAATCCCCAAACCGTATCAAATATGAATCCGAACTTCCGTACGCCGGACTGACCATGGGAAAATAAAGTCAAAATAATGGCCAAAAATGCGGACACAACAATTTTTGAGATTTAAAAAAAAAATTAAAAAAAAGTCATAATTTGGCAGCGCGTGTCTATTGTGTGATACAACCTGAGTCTTCACCCCTGTGGGTGGAGTATCGTATACTACACAACCGAATCATATAGCATATCTTAAAAAGTTAGTAAATTTCCCTGTTTTCATTCTCACCGTGTTCTGAAGGGTTGCTCAACAAGTAAAAACAATGCAAAACAGAAAAAAGAACATGACACGAACAACAATATGTGCCCAATCGCTGGTGCAGCACACACAAAAACTCTTAAAGCCAAAAAATGCAATAAAACATAGTCCGACAGGTGTGCGGCAGCGTACGGGAAATACCAAACGAATAATAATAATAGTATAAAAAAAATACAGAAATAGCGCCCTATTTTTTCGTCTATCCTCTCTGCTGCATGTTGATGGAAGTGTCTGGTGAACAGTGCTTGAAGCTGCTAATTAACATGTACATGCTCATGTAGATGCTGCAGTTGTGTTGTGTACAGCTATATTCATACATATGCTATATTGGTAAAACGCTTGTGCGGCACTGTACGGGTCCAAGCGTTTGGAGCTACCGAGNGGGAAATACCAAACGAATAATAATAATAGTATAAAAAAAATACAGAAATAGCGCCCTATTTTTTCGTCTATCCTCTCTGCTGCATGTTGATGGAAGTGTCTGGTGAACAGTGCTTGAAGCTGCTAATTAACATGTACATGCTCATGTAGATGCTGCAGTTGTGTTGTGTACAGCTATATTCATACATATGCTATATTGGTAAAACGCTTGTGCGGCACTGTACGGGTCCAAGCGTTTGGAGCTACCGAGCACCGAGCAGTATAGGTATACGCCCGAAAGCGACATATACATATAACCATGGCTACAGGTTCATACATATGTATCAATTCAACATCCAGCATCGCACCGACCGGAGTTTGTTTAATTAAAACGATGTTTCTCTTAACCTTAAAGCGGATCTGCGTTGCTCCGCTGTCGGCAAATGATGCGCATCACTCATTCCGTGAAATTTAACAGCAAAGAATTTAGCTCACATCCGAAAGCAGAGCTGTACGTGCTTCTTTTATTTAAACTCATCAACAAAGTGCCTCATTCGTCCTGTCAGAGTAAGAGAAGTTGGGTTTTATTTAATATCCCAATACGAGCATCAAATCATTGCTTACGCATAATGCTATAGCAGCAAGAGACAAGAAAATACATCCTTGTAAAATGTAGATTATTTATGAACATGGATCAGAGGTGGAAACAAATAATTCCAACAAACAATTATTATGCATGGTTTATTACGTTTCACGTAAAACTACAAAATATAAAAGTTTAATAATGACGGTTGGTCAATTAGTAAAGAAAAAGAAACGAATTTCATAGTTTGTGTAGAGTGAAAACAATCACATTTCATTGTAAGTAGCGTTGAGGCAAGCGATCCAATTAATTATATCCACTTTGGGGTATAACCAAATGACCAAATGAAAGAATGAGACAACTAAACTGAAGATTATTTTGCAATTAAGTCAACAATCCGACCTAACAGATCTAGGAACTAAAACTAGGAATTAAAAAGATGACTTGATAGTTAAACTAGCCTCTATGTAGTGATCATTCCTTATTTCTTTATTCACGAAACATGTACTTATTTCGATGCTTTGAACAACTTTTTATTATGATTGGTTTGTACGATTTCAGTATTACTTTTAGCCAAATCGTTTGAGATGGGCGACCCAATCCAATATTCATTTTCACACAATCTTAGCGTGGTTTTAAGTAGTGCATGCGATGGCCAAACCATAGCAAACTTACAAACATAGTTATCCAACTTTAATAGAAACTATAATAGAAACATTCAGCAAAGGGCTGTTGAGTCAAAGTATTGGTGCATGTAAGATAATCAGAGCTGGCAAATGCTTTGATATCTTTTTTTGTTATATTAGAAAGGTTTTTCCGTATTAGACTACATTTTTCTACGAATACTACTAGTCAGACAATGAGATTTTGGACAGATCTGGTCGGTCGTGTGGCCATTCTGACGCCGTTGCCAAATACACCAGCGGTCGGTCCGACCCGAATGATCACATTCTCGTGGATATATTAAGGTAAAAGATTGGTTGTACAAATAACTGAGTAATCAGCAACTACAGAGATTCTAGGGCAATATCGGAGTTAAACATCACATGAACATTATTGGACATTCTAGAAGATTGAAGGGAAATTATGTTTGATATGTGTTGGCTGTCCGTGCACCACCAGTGACACACGTTTGTGGTACAGCACCGATCCTGCCGTTTAAAACACCAATGGCGTTAGGGGCTTGCACTAGGGACCTATACTCACCACGGCCGCTGCGGCCAACGAAACGCAGATCATTGAACTTGGCAACCTGGTTCTTCATGACCGCGGTGCAGTTACGCAGCTCGGCGCAGTAGTTCTCATCGTTGCCGGCCCGCACCGTCACCATCGTGCCGTCACCGACGTCACCGAGCGCGACGACCTTGAACGCAACCGGAAGTGTTTTATTCGAGCGCCAGTGCGGGGGCAGCACTGTGCACACAAACAGAGGACTCCCGGTTCGGATCAGCTCGCCCGGGTGCTCGGACAGAAAGTCGCCCAGCGTCCGTTCCGCCAGGATGTCCGACGTCATTTTGGTGTACGTGTCGTTCAGGATACTGGCCGCCGACGGTGGGCCACTCTCGCCGCCGGCACCCGTGCTCGATCCGTTGCCATTGGTCGCGGTACCGCCAGCGTTTCCGGTTCCGCCGCCGCCACCACCGCTGGTGCCGGTGCTGTTACTGCCGGAACCTCCCGTACCACCGCCACCTCCACCACCACTTCCTCCTCCGCCTCCACCACCACCACCACCACCGCCACCGCCACCACCATTGCCACCGTTACCGGTGCCACCGTGGTGGCCAGTGTGACCATTCGGAGCACAGCCACTCAAGCCTCCTCCGCCACCTGTACCACCACTACCACCGCCACCGTTCGACGGTCCGTTGTTTCCTCCGCCAACACCTCCACTGCTGCCTCCTCCACCGCTACCATTGCTGAGCGTCGGTGCGCTGTTGATTGTGAGATGCATTGTGGACACGAACTCTGCAAATAGAGTGCATCAATTTATATTTACTTTAGTGTACACAGTCGATGTGCCATTTGGCAATATTTTACAGCTACAGGAAATGCTTGATATTTTTATATAAATATCACACAGTTTGTTGTTTTTAATTCACGGTAGAACGGCCTATTAAACTAATGCAAATACACCACCGGTACGTCCCAAGTTCACACATTTACACTACACTATCTATTCTATCACAGTTAAGGCGTTGACAATCCAGAAAGGTCACATTGTTACGTCACTGCACTTCATCGTGATTATGTTCTAATTTAGATCGCATTAATTGCGATCTATTGATCGTTTAGGACAGCGCTCTGTACAGAACTAATCTACGGAATGGAGACAAACACGACATCAAACAGGACAGCTTGAAAGCATGATTTTAAGCCAGCAGTTTCACACAAATACCGTTTTCGATACAGCCAGTGCCGTGTTTGCTTAGGATGCCTGACTAATTGCAGAACGCCACCTACAAATCAATTGTAATGTACTAAATATTTTTTAAAGCCTATACCATACAGAAGAATGACGAAGAAAATGTTCAAGCATTTACACGAGTAGTATTCACTTATGTGCACTGGAGTCCATTCGTTACATGAACCTTTGTCTCTTTCACCGAAAAAAAGGGCTAAAATCATATTAGACATTTCCTTTAGATCATTTTGAACACTTGAAGATCACTGTATTGTCGTCAATGTTGAAACAAAAAAAAAACAATCAAATAGACTAAAAATAAAACAATGAAGAAGTTGGGACTTTTGTCTCCTTCCATGTAAATGTTACCTATAAAAAAAATAAATAAAAACAGGGACATCCATGTGGAGACTAGATTTTCTCTCTTTTTATTCTATCTCTGTTCACATTGCGGTTAATAGAACTTTAAGGATTATTATTTATGGTATCAAAGGCTATCTATTTAAACTTCGATTTAAACCATATGCTTAAAAACTTATCAAAACCCCTTAGCTGTTGCTGTCAAAAACATAAAGCTGTTGTAGGTTGTTTATTTGTTATTTGTTATTTTATTCAAATTCAATGGACCTCATTTGGCCTATTTGAAGCACATTTACATACAAAACAAAGATACATTTAACAGAGAGTAGGCCGCACAACACGAATACAATTGAGGAACAAATTGGCTTGGCAAATTTGTTGGCAAAACGAGAGATGTCCGGTTCGTAACGATCACAAACGGCGTTAAACTCGCGGCACATACATAAAAACGGATCAGAGGAGCCAAAACGAGTACGGCACTCGTCTACGTCAAGTAACGTAAGTTTTAAATCACTGACTATCGTTCAAAATGTATAAACGGTTGATCAAATGTCATTTTTTGGCACACGGATAATCCGCCCGCCCAATTAAACAGGTCCCGGATAATAATCGTTCTACTGTAGTTTTGTTATTGAATCATTTTCACATATTGAAAGGAAAAACCATTTTTTTTATGTTATTTTACGTTGTGAAAAATGGTTAAAGAAACAAAAATAAACAAACAGCGTCAACCACAGTTTATCAATGCACATATCCAGCAAAATCGGTTTGAAAGTACTCTAATTATGATTCCAATCATAAAAACATGTTGGTTAAAAACACTGCCTGCAAATAGAAGAAATCTCTCTCAAAGTCACGGTTTTAGGAAAATTTTCAATTAGAAATTGCTTCTGTTGGGGTAGTCCGGTGGTTTCGGCGCTAGTTCCAACACAACCGGACCGGGGAAAAATCCCATTCGGACCGTCCCATCTGTAACAAGGTCTGATCAGCCTGCTTCGTGGTAAAACATACGTGGTCAGACCCTTCTAACATAAATAAGAAACAAAAAATTCGTAGTAAAAAACATAGTATTCACACTTCTAGACCAACGCTGTAAACAATATCGGTTTAACAGTAATCAGGCTCACGAGCATAATGTTCAAAACTAGGTCCATGCCGACATTGCCAGCGTCTAGCAAAGCGGTTTGTCCAACATTTGCAGCATGGTTGGGTGCGTTAAATTGCTATGGGCCGGAATACGCGCGATGAAGTACGACGGTGTGGCGCAATGCGTGAAAATAAATGGAAATGAAGGGATTGCTTCATAACCCAAACACGACACAACACTTCAGGACATTCCCTGGACACTTGATTGGTATTTTCGATCTGTTCGCGGCTTGAACGCCGGCGTTAAAGCACACACACGCCCGTGCAACCAAATATCCTTCACCGATTCTCCTATCCTCCATCCGCTTCACCACCACTCCTCCTCTCCTTCTTCTCCCTATCCTCCCCCCCCCTCGCTCTCCTCATACTCTTACTCTTCCTTCGTACGTTCGTTCCATTTAGCCCGTTGAGTGACTAAAAAGGCCACTCGAACTGCACTCGCGAAAGATGAACATCAGAGCGAAAAATGAAGCGAACTTTGAAGCACGGTTCGAAACATTGAAAGGAAACAAAAAGCGCGATGTGATAGTGCGGCAACACAGAAACACTCGCCTGGATGGATCTGCGGTTTTTCGGCTCATGTGGGAAATCCTGTCCGAGACCGTAACCACGATTCTGTGTGTTTTCCGTACAGTTTCCTGTATGGGCAGACATAAGCCCCGACGTTTTAATGTCACTTAGCGTGTGCGTGTGTGTGTGGGTTGGTGGGTGTGGGTGTGTGGGTGCGTGTGCTGTATGCTGCCCGAAAGGATGTTCGCTTAGTATTGTGCACTGCCGGATGTCCTGGCGCTTGCTGTGGAAGTGTAAAACCACTTCCTTCTAACGTACACTATGGGGTACGTGTTCGCGGCCCACCAGGGGCAGCAGTGGCATTTTGGTTCATTTGGACCAGCACAGCACATTCTGCCAGACTCGTGTCGCATAATGCACATGTATATATATATA
>STHB01000015.1:1610812-1638288 GCA_018908115.1 Anopheles rivulorum
CCATAAAGGCAGGGAAAATCCGCACCAAGAAGCGCGCGACAAGAAACGCTGGCGAAAAGAAAAGCGACAACATCCGTGCGTGCGACGCAAGCGAAGGGAATTGTGAGTGCTCGCGTCGCATCACATTCCCACCACATGCGTCCGTACCGAAGCGAGAAAGCCAGCTCGGTTTTGTACGCCTCTGTAGCAGCGAGCAGCAGCGAGCAGGCGACACACAGGCCATGGTACGAGAAGGGTGCGCAGATTTTTCCTATTTCGCGCAACAAGAGTGACGGCTGCAATGGCAGTGCGACGAAAGTACCGGTTAACGTGAACGGGCAGATAGCAGCCATCTCCTTCGCGCGTACCGTGCGCGCTACGGAACGAAACCGAAAACGAGAAAGAGAGAAAGGAAAAGAAAAACGGGAAAAAAGGGAGAGAAAAAAAAGCACAAAAGCGGGCTGGGAAAAGCGCGTGCTGGGCGAAAAAGAACTAGCGACGATATCAAACGGGGACTTCGGGTTGTTGTGTTTGACTGTGCTGTCGGTTACCCGTGCTGGTTGCCGATTGGAGAAATAAAAATGGCACTTTTGCACAAGCGTTTGTGTGTGTATGTGTGTGTGTGTGTGTACAGCGTAGCGTGCGCACATTTTTATGTACTGCACAACGCTTCACCAGCGCTATTCCTTTCCATCGTCCTTTTTTTTGCCTTTTTTTCCCCGCTTTCCTCGGGTTCGCGGTTCGACATTATTCGTTGTTTCTTACACGTTTTTTTTTTTGGTTTTATTTTCGCTTCCCTTTTTCTGTTGTTTTTTTTTTGCTACTATTTTTTCTACTTCTTTGGTGGTGTTGTTGTTTTTTTTTTGCTCTGCAATTTGGGTTGCTGCTCGCTCGAAGGTAGAGGGATTTTTATTCGCCCAACAGTTTTCTTCCCACCCTGCGTTAATGTAATGCCGTGTGCCGATTGCACACAGCAACTCCACGATCAAACTCGAAGCTCTCGCTCTCGCGTGATCACACAAAACGCCTGAATGTAGGCAGTAAACAGTGGTGCGATGTTTTTTTGTTTTTTATTTGCAGAACATTGCGTTATCGATGTGTGCGATGAAAATCGAAACAAACACACACACTCACACACCTACGCGTATCGGACAGGATTGGGCAAGGGTAGCTCATCCGTTCCAGCGTGAATCCGAATATTTTATTGAAAAAAGTAAAAATTAAACAAAATAGGAAAATAAAAAAAAACCTTTTTAGCTACGTTGCTTTGCTTAAGAAAGGCGACTTAAAGGGCGCAAAACGTGGCAAATTAATTGAAACCAAATGGAACAGTACACACACACACACAAGCCCGTCATCGTAACCTTCGCAATTTAGGGACAGTTCAATCTAGTCGTCAGGAGCAAAGGAAAAATTGACAGAATGCAGGCGCATGCATCGCCCCTAGCGTAAAGGAAAAATGCGATGGGCATTGTAGCACGTTTTTGCTACCCCTCGCTACGGTAAACGATGCAAACATCGCCAGGCTAGGCTGCTGGGGAAAAACGGCACGATACCGAAAATACACAAAATGAACACAAACGTACACATACACAGCCATGCATACGGTGGCAAAAACAAAAAAAAAAAAGAAAAAAGAAGCGGGGCACACTTTTACACACTGCCTGCACACAGGGTCGTCAACGTCGTCGTCGTTGTCGACGTCGTATTCGTCGGAGATCGACAACCGCTCCGTATGCCTTGCGCATGAAAAGGTTAGCGCTAGCATGCGAAAGCGAGAAAGCGCATTAGGGAAACGGTCGCTGTCGCCCTTCCCCGTTTTGCAGCGCGCCAACCGACAGACCCTAGCTTTCCCACTGGTTTTGCGTTCGGATCGCTTCATTTTCCTGCTCCGCTGCCGCAACCCTACCTGCTTGCTTTGTTCCTCTTTATTTTATGTGGCGCATTCTCACTCACACTTCAAAGCTACCTCTCGCTTCCCTTGCACAGGGGCAGCCGACCAAACCGACCTAACCAACCAACCAACCAACCAACCAACCAACCGACCGACCGACCAACCAACCAACCAACCAACCAACCAACCAACCGACCGACCGACCGACCGACCGTCCAACCCGAAATATAGGGAGTCGAAAAGGAATCGAAAAATATTTTTTAAAAACAGTTTCGTTTGAGACATTAAGCTGGTTGCATGTCTTTTGGGAGACGCATTCAAGTCGTGTGCGGTTTTGTCAATGCCGCTTGGCTCGCTCATCGTCGTAAAGCGCTGCCCAACGAAACAACGTACGTGCGTGTGCCTTGTGCGTGCATGTAAAGGCAAGTGAACCCAAGCAGGCAGGGTAGTGCAGTTCGTTCCCGCGAGTTTTCCGCACAGCAAAGCCACGCGGATCTAGTTTGCCAACCGGACGGAACCGGAAGGTGGGCTCGGTGGAAAATAGTTTTTCGGCTTTGATTTGGGGAAAACGATGTGCCAATTCTAATTCGCTGGCACGTAGTGTCGCAACTAAGCAACTGGGAAGAAGAAGAGGAAGAGGAAGCACATAACACAAAAGAAAGCAATCGACTCTAACCTACATTCGGCAAACAGCAACGATCAAACGGGAGCCTGGTAGCAGTGCACAGCCGTCCGGGATTTCGGCCTGCTTGTTTATTTGTTTACCTGGTTACGTCGTACCGCGCGAGTGTAGCGCGTCTGCGTCTGTGTTTGTGTGCGTGCGTGCGTCCGCGTATTGTTTGTGTGTGAGAAAGGTCTCACACGCGCGTATGCTAATCGCGTGAGGACCTTTCCCGTGTATCATCGCGGTAGTCGAGCAGAGCATAGGCGAGCCACGATCGCGTAGCACAACAGGAGTAACGTTAGATCAGTAACGCTAGAAGCGTCGCGCTGCAACGGCAACGGTGCCCTATTGCGTCTTTATTAGCGGCTCCGGTACGACACGGCCGGGCAGTACCCATCAATCAAAACCAAAAAGGAAGCCAGCGTGCCGGGCTGCACGAATTAAACCGCTCACACTCCGCCGTCTATTACAAGCAGCGAATCCCTTGGCATGGAACTTAATTACTGCGTATCGGCAATTGTTTACCAATCATATTGACAATCAAAATCAGCACTGCTACTAACAAGCGCTGTGCTAGGACCTAGGGCTGGCGCAAAACCGGTTGCGTGTTCGGCGGACAGCTATTTCCCATAGGTGAACGCGTCCGGGCACGCCAGGACACTATCAACTCACAACGGTGCCAGGTGGAACTGTGTGCGTGTAGGTACGGTCGGTTCTTGCGCTGTTCGCAACTACTCGTGCGTGGCTGTTGTGCATGTGTTCGATTTTAATTATCTGCCGTTTGTACGCGCCGATTGTATCCTGCGGGTGTGCGTGCGATTGAGCTGAACCGTTAATAGTTAGCAGCATTATCAAACAACCAATTTACACGCCTTACGCTGTACGTGCGCGCGTTTGTGTGTGTGTGTGTGCCGTGTGTGCGGTGTTGTATGTGCGCGCATTCAGGCGCAAAGTAAAGGTCGACCCGTGGTAAGGCGAATCGCGAGATCGCAAGGATTGCGGCGCGTAAGCGTGTGCTGGCCTACGGTTGTGCATCGTTGCTTGCCGCATCTGTGCATCTGTGTTGATGGATATGTTCTGCTAGCGGCCGGTTGCAGAGCGTGTATGCATAGATTTAGATGTACATAGCCGGGAGCTAGCACCCGGGTGCCCTGTGTGCTACTGCTAAACGAACATTTGCCGTACGGTGGAAACTCACCCACACATACGCGCACCATCCGTGCATACTGCAAGTCTAGCAAGCGCGCGCGCGTGTGTGTGTGTGTATGTGTGTGATGATCGTGTGCATGTCGCGCGACAGCTGCACTATCCCGAACGAGTGTGTGTCTGGCCGCGTATCCAGCCGTTGTGCGTGTACGCGCGCGCGTCGATGAATGTGTTGTGTGTGAGGTGGGTGCGTTGACTGTTATCCCAGCTCGCTCTCATACCCTCACGCATTCAGTTAGTTTGACGGTTTAAGCAGATCGGAGAACAGCAACAACAACAACAACAACAACAACACCAGCAGCAGCAAAATACACATACGCACGTTCTCGGCTTTGTTTCCACCTTTGCCAATCAACCGGAACTTGGTGTAACCAACCATCAAACCCGCACGCATTCCTTCCGTGGGAAGCAAAGGTGCTCGCGTTTTCACTAGCTCAGCAGAAGCAGCAGCACCACCACCAACAACAACCACGTCGCGTGCGTCTCCAGCATCATATCAGCCTCATCCAATGCATCTACCGGCGGCGACTAGCAGCGACTGCCAAAGCCCATCGATGCCGACCACAATCAATGATATGTTTGCCAACCTGCACGAGATGCTGCAGGAATACCATGGCGAACTGGTGCAGACGGGATCGCCAGCCGTCCTCTGCTCCGCTTTGCCGACGCACTGGCGCTCCAACAAGAGCTTACCGTGCGCGTTCAAGGTGATCGCCCTCGACGACATACAGGACGGTACGCTAGTGACGATAAAGGCCGGCAACGATGAGAACTACCATGCGGAGCTTCGGAACGCGACCGCGGTCATGAAGAACCAGGTGGCAAAGTTCAACGATTTGCGCTTTGTTGGGCGGTCTGGGCGTGGCAAGTCCTTCTCGATCACCATCACGATCAGCTCGTATCCGTGCCAGATCGCAACCTACACCAAGGCGATCAAGGTGACGGTGGATGGGCCGCGCGAGCCCCGATCCAAGCAAAGTACGTTAAAGCCTTTGGTGACACTCCCAACCCGCACCTGCTAAACTATTATGTTATGTGCTAACTATTATGTTTTTATTTTTCTCTTCCTTTCTTTCCCATGACTTCGATCATTCGAGCAGATTTCGCTTACGGCCATCCCGGTGCATTCAATCCTTTCATCTTAAACGCAGGCTGGCTTGATGCGGCCTACATGAACTATGCCTGGTCCGACTACTTCCGTCAACATCAGCAGCAACAAGCTATACAGGTGCCACCCCCGTCAACCGGTCCACCACAGACTTCGTTAGGATGTCACGACAAAGGTAGGATTCATTCGTTTGGTTATGCTGACCGTACGTTAGTTCTTCTCCATTCGTTATATTCCTTCATATATCATGTACATATATATATGTACATATAACAATTGCATAGAAAGTGTTTAGCTAGTACTAGTACTATATCTTGATTGTGCGTAAGTTGACATAAGCAAACTTGATGTTATGGTGTTTCACCGCATCATCAGTGTCCTTTTTCTGTTTAAAGTGTATCCACTATTTCTACCTTCCAAATTCTTGGAACTCCTTCGAATTTCCTGTTTTTTTTTTTGGTGTTATTTAAACCTCTCACAAACTTAACATTACATTCTCTTTTCGGACTTTCATTAAAACTTTAATGTAATGTCTAAACAGATAATTTACTTTTTTTATGCTCATATATCTAATTTAACCACAAGGCTCTCAAGGTGTCTATTAAATCTTATCGTCCTTCGCTCATAGTTTTGCATTATGTACAGCTAGAACATTGGATTGAGCTGTTTCATTTACAACTACTGAGTGTTACTTAAACACACCATTTTTTGTGTTTTAATATTACTTTCAATCCATCTATCTATTCAATCTACTTTTTTACACCTATCTTAAGTATTGTGCTGCTGTTGGCATACTCGTTTTTCGTCGATGAAGAGCATTTCACTAATGTGTATAGATGCAGATGTAGATAACCTGCCTTATAGTGCAATGCTTTATAAGTCTAAGTACACATCAAAGCAAACGAGTATATCTGACTCTGATTCAACGTTATCTCTTCCTCCATGCAGTTAGCAGTGGTACGATAGGTAACGGACACATCCTTGGCAGTTCGACCACTACTACGACTGCTGCCGTTATAGCAGATCCGACGACTGATCTCGTGTCGCTCCGCTCGCCAACCAGCCAATCAGTGCCTACCCCGACCGTGGCCCCAGGTGTCGTTCCGCCACCGAACGGTCTCCCCACACCGGCGCTGCTCGCCAGTCCTGCCTCCACGTACCCGCCGGGAGCGATCTCCTCATTCGCGGTCCACACGGACCAGCAGCTGGTCAAGTCACCCTTTTTGCCTTACGACATAGCCGCCTTCCGCTCGACGGCAGCAGCTGCTGCGGCGGCGGCCGCTGCGGCCAGTAACGGTACATTGCGCCCTGCCCAGCTGTCTGCCACCATCACCCTGCATCAGTCGGCGAGTGTCGATTCGGCTTCGTCGCGCCTTTCGCCAACCTCGTCACGCAACTCCAATGCCAGTCCGCCTCCTGCCCTGTCCACGGCAGCTGCCGCGGCTGCTGTTGCGGCAGCCGCCGCCGCTGCATCCCTTCCGCCCGGTCTGCTGCATGCGGCGCCGAAGGGTGGTAATCACCCGACGCATCACCACCATCACCACCACCACCAGCACCAGCATCAACTGCATCAGCACAGCCATCAGGCACGTCTGACGGTGCTCGGGCCGCATCCCAGTTTGGGGCAAACGCTGCAACTGCCGGCAGGATCGGTACCCGGCGTCAGTAGCAGCAGTATCGGTAACGACACCAGCAATGGTGACCTATCGTCCGCCAACGAGGACGAGTCGGACGACGAACAGATTGACGTGGTTAAATCAGCCTTCATTCCGATCCTGCGACCACCGGCCGCACCGTCCGCTGAGACGACCGCCTCCGGAAGCACTGGTACGCGGGAAAATTCGCCCGACATCTGCGACGCGGAGGTAACGGTGGTGCAAAAGCCGGAAACACCTGACTCCACCACGGCTCCAACTACTGGCGCTGCATCGCCTCCTCGCTTCGGACTCCGGTGCGACTTGAAAGCGCTCTCCACGAAAAAGCAGATCCTGCACGAATCGGCACCCGGGCTCGTTTGTGTCAAGCAGCAGCAACAGCAGGCGCCGCAGCTGGAATCGCCGGAGCGCACCAAGCTCCGGTCGCCCAATCTGATCAAGCAGGCGCAAAAGACGGTATGGCGACCTTACTGAAGCCGGCGCGAGGGCGCTAAGGCGCAACCGTTGCCCGGATTGCGATCGATTTTAGGCGATCGTTTGAAGCCGGGCAACGAACAGTGCAGACGGTTGCTGTAACGCTGCCGCGTAACTGGACCTACCGATACCCCACTGAACGGAAGCTTTTGTAAAATTAAAATGGTGATATTAAAGTTAAAGTGAAGGAAGCAAATAGTATGTGGCAGGGAGATAGCAAAAACAAAGCAACAACAACAACAACAACAACAATGGAAGATATTACAGGTATGAGGTGCAAGGTAAAAACAAATGTTATGTATACACTCAACAAGAGAGAAATAGAGAGAGAGAGAAAGAGAAAGAGAAAGAGAGAGAGAGAAAGACAAAACATGAAATACAAAGCGAGCAAGAGAGAAAGCGTGTAAGAGAAAGAGAGTTCCGAAGCTAGGTGCGATCTGTATCGGTGATTTAGATTTAACGTATTTGTATGTGCATACAAGAAAATTATAGCAAAGACCACAACGAGTCTTTTTTTAGGGATGATTGCAATCGATTTCTGGCAGTAAGAGTATAAAAAGGGATAAACGCGAAACGGAGTGTAACACAAACCAGTTAAGTGTCCAAGCGCACAGGAATCCATCCTTCCCATACCATACAAGCGAGTGTGTGCTATTTGCTAAAAACAATTGCAAACAGGAAATATGCACAACCTCGAATATGCATACCAAAAGAAGAAGAAGAAGAAGAAGGAGCAAAAAGAAGAAGAAAACAAACCAATCCTTTCTCCCTTTCTCATCCCATCTCTTTCTCTCTCATTCGCTCTCCCACGCACACACACACACACTTACACACACACGTACAAATTTGTCCTATTTACACGCACACACATACACGTCGGGCAACGTCGGTTTTGCGTCGGATAGTACAGACAGAAGTCACGGATACGCGCCTGTCGTACATACCGAAGTGTAACTTACATTTTATGCAGCACCAAGCGAACGCCAGCGGAAAACCCCTGCAAAAAGTCGTCGCAAAACCCTGCAAAGTCGCAAACGCAAAAAGAAAAGAAAGGAAAACAAAAACAAAACTTAAGCTTGTTAAGCCGCGGAACGGAACTACTTCTTCAGGGTAGTCGAGTACGCAGTCCGATTAGTTGATGTGAGGTGTGAATGTGTGTGTGTGTGCGTGTGGGTGTGTGTGCGTGTGTGTGTGGGTGTGTGGGTGTATGTGAAACCTGGCAGGAATGGAAGAATGCAGCTGCTCGTTGCAAAAGCTAATCGATTGTATGAGACAAAATGTAGCAGAAACAAAAGTATCGCGATGTATAGAACAAATAGAAGGGATAAAAGTGTTAGCAATGGAACAAGTAATTAATCTACTTAGAACAGGAATTCCAGGCATATATGATTATGAATATATTATATATACATATATATATATAAATATATATATTATATATATAGTAAGAAACAACTATTCGAATTATTGATCCAACGACACGAAATGGAATGAGAAATGAGTGTGCAATTCGTCTGTCTTCTATGTTTGCCAATGGCGTTGTGTAGCACAAATCAAGCAAGTTTTACAAAACATAACACTCCTCCATATTTCGGAGACACCGACATCGCCGACATTGATGCTTAGCTGTGAAAGTGACGTGCCGTACTGCGTGGTGAATTTATGCACACCTTTATCCAGAACCACCAAACGAGCTGGCTTCTGATGGCTTGATTTCTGTCTTGAATTCGTGTTATCATGCTCATGCCAGCGAGCAGCGGGTTGGGTTTGGGAGCAACCGGAAGCGGAAGCCGCCGGAACAGCTTCGCCTAATGATTTTCTGTCTCGCCTCTGCCACCGGGACGGCAGAGACGGCAATCAGGCATCTCTTGGCGCCCTTTAAACGATGCCATCGTTACCAGCAGTGGCGCATAAATCATTAACACATGCAACAGCTTTCATTAAAAGCATGCGCTATTTGCAAAGCGATGGTTCTAATGAGTGGAAAACGGGCTCGCAGGAGGTTTCGTTTGGCGCGAGGTGAGAATTTTCATTTCCAAGATGAAAGGGGTGCTCTCGCGATATTAACACCCATACAGGGACAGCGCTACCCTGTTACAAAGCACGGTGATGGGTAACGAGGTGCCGAGAATTGTGTCGGTTTTAGTTTACCGACTAAGAAACCCCATTTGTTCTCACCGTTGGCGGGGAAACAGTTTTGCTATTTTACATCGTATTTTTCTATTCTTCTTTTTCGGAAAGGGTGCGGATTTTGTCAATAGTTCCATATTTAGGGAAATTTACTGGTTTGTCGTTATTTTTAACGTTATGGTATTTTGGCCAAAATCAAGCATTACAGGTTGCTAACGAGTGGAATGGTTCTGGAGAATAGTTAAGCTAATGGAAGGACACTTTAGTAATGCGAGCAACAAACGTGAGAAATATATGGGACATAGAAATGAAAACGATGATCATAAATGAGCAAAGAGAATTTGTTCAATTATTTTTCTTTTTACATTTTTCTATTATTAGTTAGTAAAAAAGGGCTTATTGTATCGCTTATTGTATTGTTTGTTTATAGTTAAAAAGTGCTTATTTATAGTTGATTCGTTCAAACATTAATGTCTGGATTATATACTTTACGTTTGCTTCATTTGCGAACAATAACTTACACTTGGTATCGATTTTGACGACGAAGTGTATTACTCACCGTAACGTATCAAAAATCAACTAAATCGAGCCGTAGACGCTATATTGGATGGCTATGGATAGTAGTTTAGTGTACGCATACTTCGGGCTTTTTATTCTGAAACTGTCTTTTTCGCTCTTCGCCGTCCACGGACATGCGCATTTTTCCATTTGCTGTAGAAAAATGTGTTCGTCCCTTTTCTCCATGACCTTTTTTTTCTTGGACTTCTTGCTGCATCTTTTCGCTTATGCTTGGCCATGGTTTTTTTGTTGAAATTCTAAATTATGCTTTTCTTTTTTGTTTTTTTTTTGTTTGTTTTTGTTTTTGACTTGGCTCTTCTATCTGGTTTAACTCTCACTGCTCCATTCCGCTTCACAGCACTTTGTCTGTATATACATATATATATACATAAATATATATATATATATACACATACAAACGTGCGCGCCAATTGCGTTAGTTCACGGGGTAAACCAAATCAAGCGAATAAATGATGGTGATTATAAAAATAGAAAATTCCTTTCACTAACAAACAGTGGACGGCGGATTTCTTCAAAGCGTCAAATGAGGTTTTTTTTTAATTTTATATATAATTTTCTCATCTTCGTGGTTTGCCCACACATTTCAACCATCTTCTCTTTCTCTCTCTCTCTCTCTCTCTCTCTCTCTCTCTCTCTCTCTCTCTCTCTTCCTCTCTCTCTCTCTCTCTCTCTCTCTCTCTTCCTCTCTTTCTCTCATTCCCTCTCTCCCTTTTTTCTCTCTCCCTCGATGCTCTTCCTGTCCTTGTTCACTTTCTCTATTTTTTTATTTATTTATTTAGATTTTTTGTTTCGCCACGCCACTTTCGCCAAACCAGTTTTGGCGACTTGATGAAAATTGATCTCCTTTAGCTCCATTAGTTTCGCTCGGGAACATTTTCTTGGTCGATTTCTATTTTCCAACTTCCCACACCGATTTCCCAATCCCCCATCCCCTCTCCTCACCACCCCTTCCCTCCCCTGCACACCCACACTGTATCAGATGTATACAATTTCGTAAGATATTTTGGCCTCCGGTTTGATACCCGTATTCCGTTTTCTCTTTTTCAAACTGAACGAGCTCACCATCTGCTGCCGTTGAAATCAATACCGTAATTGTTGCAGGAAACCGTCGAAGGTGGGATTTACACACGAAGCACTGGATTGGGTGGGTTTGGAAAACGTACCTAATAGCAAAACCGTCGTAAACCGCGTGGTAGCAATTTTTGGTGAAAAAAAAGGTCACATCCAGGCGCATGCAATTTTGCTATCTAAATTTACAGCGTAAAAAGCGACCAAACCGGGTGGAAAAGCAGTGCCCGGGTACCGGCACGCCAAAAAATGCCACTCCTTAGCCAGCAAAGCAGTGCTGCGTTGCCGAAGGACGGTACCAAAAACATCACAAAAAAAAGTGAGCAAACTGTTCTAATGTAGGAAGGATACAATCTGTTTCTTCTGAGGGAGATTTTAGGATTTCGTGTTTTTTTCTCATTTCTTACTTTTTTGTATGGTGCTATCATTCGTCTCTTACCATCGGTATCTATGTGTGCGATCCTTTCCAGCTTGAAGTTCTTTGTCGTTGAAGGATCGTGTCTTGGCGTTTCATCTCCATCTCTGGTCCGGGGATTGAATCGCACAGATACAAAGTAACAATAAAAGAAAAAAAATAAATAGAACTTTCCTGAATGTCCGGTCTACAGTGGACCTTCTTTTTTCATTCTGGAACCCATTAAATCTAACAGATACAAAAAGTTTGTGTGTGTGTGTATCCAAATGTATGTGAAGGGTGCAGAAACAGAAGCTGTAAGCTGTAGAAGTAATAAGCATTGAAAATTTCCGTCACACCGATAAGATGCGAAGCGATAATTAGCTAAATCATTTTTATAGCCAATTCTTCAGCATCGTAAAAAGTTTGTTCTATTTTAGCTTCTATTCGTATAACGCATGTGGATCCAACTAGCGTAAGAACATATATTTCCAGGAAAGCTAAAGCGGGACCGCAAAATGTAAAGCAAACATGCATAATTACAATATTTGCCCATGTCTGGTGACGGGTTTACTATGAAAAGAGTTTAAACCACTCGAACAAAACCATCACCAGGCTTGTTTGTTCAATTTTAAGCACAACCGGATGTCCATCAACGAGCATGCTGTAATGTCCCTGCTGGATGTGACAGTAGCGCACAGTGAAAATATAACAAAAATATAACAACAGTATANTTCTCATTTCTTACTTTTTTGTATGGTGCTATCATTCGTCTCTTACCATCGGTATCTATGTGTGCGATCCTTTCCAGCTTGAAGTTCTTTGTCGTTGAAGGATCGTGTCTTGGCGTTTCATCTCCATCTCTGGTCCGGGGATTGAATCGCACAGATACAAAGTAACAATAAAAGAAAAAAAATAAATAGAACTTTCCTGAAAGTCCGGTCTACAGTGGACCTTCTTTTTTCATTCTGGAACCCATTAAATCTAACAGATACAAAAAGTTTGTGTGTGTGTGTGTGTGTGTGTATCCAAATGTATGTGAAGGGTGCAGAAACAGAAGCTGTAAGCTGTAGAAGTAATAAGCATTGAAAATTTCCGTCACACCGATAAGATGCGAAGCGATAATTAGCTAAATCATTTTTATAGCCAATTCTTCAGCATCGTAAAAAGTTTGTTCTATTTTAGCTTCTATTCGTATAACGCATGTGGATCCAACTAGCGTAAGAACATATATTTCCAGGAAAGCTAAAGCGGGACCGCAAAATGTAAAGCAAACATGCATAATTACAATATTTGCCCATGTCTGGTGACGGGTTTACTATGAAAAGAGTTTAAACCACTCGAACAAAACCATCACCAGGCTTGTTTGTTCAATTTTAAGCACAACCGGATGTCCATCAACGAGCATGCTGTAATGTCCCTGCTGGATGTGACAGTAGCGCACAGTGAAAATATAACAAAAATATAACAACAGTATAATTTTGCTTTAGCATGATTTGGGCAATACCTGCAATTGTTTCATATCCAAAAACTTGGCTTTTGTATCCATTATTCATGTTGTCGTTTTGGGAATAAGTTCTCATTTACAATAGGACTAACAATTTTGTATACAAACTGCTTGATTTATGGTTTTCATATGAAACATTAAATTTTAACGAATATTATCACGTTAATATTAATCACCAATGATTTAAAATTGCGAATGAATTTTTATAATTGTATTTAATAAAATTGTCGTTTTGCTAGACCTGATGCCAGAAATCGTATCAAGGAATGATTGATATATGTACAAGTTAAAGGTGAATAATAAAGCATTTGAAATACATCTAATTTCTTGCTGTTAATGTTCTGGTGTAGATTGTGAACCACACTCATAGCTATGTACTGTGGATGTTCTAACCAAGGATCGGCAAGTACTGCTAGGCCACAAAGGAATGAGGGTGGTACGGTTTGTCTTGATTTTGTTGCTTTCCGCTGGTCTACTTGCGGGACGGCACAAATAGTTCTTGTCCTTGTACACCCTCGTTGCACTGAGCGGGCGCAAAACAAAAAAAAAGAGGGACCCATCTTGACACCAACGCACCGCGTACCAATCGATTGGTATCGGCTGTGCCGTAGCCGGGTGAAAGGTGGTGTGCCAGTGCGGTGAGGCTGTATGGATGACGGATAAATTGAAATTGTTGAATGTTAAAATCAAATATCAGACTACATTCAACCTATTTTTGCGCTTTGCGCTCCCCATGGTCAGATGATGATGTTCTGGTTGTCGGTTGCTACCGGTTGCTACCCATGTGATGCCACTTTCATCACCACCATCAGCCCTAATGGAGCACAAGTACATAAATACATACACAAATACGCGGCATCATGCCATCCCTTCATATCCCTCCCCTGGACGACCACACCGACCCCTGCTCCCAATCCCTTTATCCTAACCATCCATCCCACGAGCACATACACGCACACTGTGATACAGCATTAAAAATCATTTCAGCATGAATTCGCCCTGCAAGTGCTTCCCTTATCTGTCACGTGCCGCCTATTCACCCCTAGGAACGATCACAGACACATTCGCGACACGCGCTCCTATAACCTTTCGCCACGGTGTAGGCTACCGATGCTAGATAGATGAGAGTGTGCACAACTTTAGCTGGCAAGCTCTACATTTTCCGGAAACGTGTACATTTTCTCTCCAACTACCCTTCCTCCCTCCCCCCTCCCTCCTCGCCTTTCTCTTTCTCTCTCTCTCTCTCTCTCTCTCTCTCTCTCTCTCTCTTTCTTTCTCTTTCTCTTACTCTCTTTCTCTTTCTCTCTCTCTCTCTCTCTCTCACGCACACACGCTCGCACGCTCTGTGGAAAACGGTTTTTTTGTTGTAGCTGGGTACAACGGGTACACGAAGCCTGTACACAATATCGCGCGAAAATACATCATTTAAAGCGCCGTTCCGAATGCTGCTCCCTACCTTTGTTACAGGAGTCGGTGCCAGGATGGGTGCTAGGGAAAATCCGGTGAAAGCACTGTAATGAAGGTGGAGAAAGCTGACGAGAAGTGAACTGAGCAAGTGCATGGACACTGCTTTGCTCCTGGCCCAGACTTCCCACGTTCCACGTTTGTTAGCGTCCTTGCAAAGGAATGACTGGGAAAGGTGACAAACTAGGGTGACTAGTACCATGTCTACCATACGAGCCACGGGCGTAGAAGAGGCATAGACTGGTTTATCATTCCTCGCAATCCTTCCACCTCACATTGCGCGCTCTCCTTCCTTGCTGGCAAGATCACACGCTGCACTATACGTCCAGGGTGGCAAACAGGATACGGTAGTTCATTTAGCATATTGCCGCCGAGTCGAAGGTGTACCGCGATTCATCAGCAAGGGGATGACGACGACGATGGTTTTCCTGTATGGATGGATGCTGCTTGGATGGGGATGATGTTCGAGTGGTGACACAGACACCAGGATGACACAATTGTGCCGCGGATGGTTCGTCTGTTCGGGGGTTGTTCGCTCACGCCGAGGATGCATGGAGCAGTTGCCGGTGCCTGTTTGCATGGATTATGAATGCTGCAGCAAAAGCCACTCAGCCACCGAAAATCAGAAAACGCTTCATTTCGACTAACGCGATAAAAAAATGAGAGAGTACGCTAAAGTTAATATGTGTAACGTAAAGTGCAAAAGATGGACAGAGAAAGAGAGAGAGAGAGAGAGAGAGAGAGAGAAAGAGAGAGAGAGAAGCTAAAGGTGAAGAACAGGCAAAAAGCGAATGAACTTTAATCATAGCCTGGGAAAATGACAGCATCGCCACATTATTCGCCACCGAGTGAAATTTTCTGTATACAAAAAAAAACAACCAAACCTTCTGCTTATGTCATGTGTGTGTTTATTTTTTAGCTTTTTACAACCATTTTTGCAATAATAGAAAAAAGGTGGCAATTAAAAGCGGTCAAGTCCTGCCCGAAACTGCAGTTGCGAGAGATGGAATTGCGCTGGCGTATGAACAGTCGCAAGATTGTACAACAGGGCCACCACCCTTTTTGGTTTTCATTTGGCATTTTGGATTCGGCATCATTTTTCTTTTGTTTTTTTTCACTTCTCACACTCCTACCACCCTACACTTGCCTGCCGCCTTTATACCCTCTACCATCCCCCTTCCTGCGCCCCCTCCCTTTTCCTCTCCTCTTCATGCCTCCCCCTTCTCTTCTCACCCACTCTCTTCCAGAATCGCATTATGTTTTGATTCCTGCATACATAAAAAAAACGACGGCTCACTCGCCTATCGCCACGTACAACAATCCAAATCGCACACTCGCATACACACAGCCGAGGCCCGCACGCTACGCTGGCCGCGTATGTCAAGCGACATCTATCAACGCGAAACCCATCGTCGTTAGGTTTTTCGGTGGGCTTTTCGGTGGGTTTTTCGGGTAACCGCTTCTTTCGTGGCCTGCCGTTAATCCGTGGAAAAAACGAAGGGATGGGAAGGTTGTAAAGGAGAAACCCAAAAAAAAGGTCGCAAAGGGCTTTTGCTCTCGTTTCACCCTGCAGAAAAGAGGAATTTTGCACTCGCACCTATAATGGGTAGTACGCGCTGTATGATTTGGCTACTCCATATACGGGAGGCACATTTATTCTCCCGTTTTTGGGAGGAACAGCATGATAGGGTCATGGGAGCACGCGTCAGTGCGTTATTTTTTTTTCTTTTTTTTATGTCTATTTTATTTACGGGCATCCATTTAATGTTCTTTACTCGCTATAGTGGAATAAAAGTATGAAACAACTAAAGTGTTTAATCTGTATGTTAGGCCATCGAACGAAATCCTTCCAATCGGTTGTTTGACTAATCCTTTTCAATTGTGCTCCTTCCTGGGAGGTGGTATGCCTTGGGGCTTTAGCAAACAATGCGCTGGGATAAGCACAAGTGGTGTTCTTCACGGTCATTTTTTTTTTATTATGACGTGGAGTTGTTGAGCGTTTAATAGTTCGTTTCTTTTGGATCAATAATATATTGTTAATCTTTTTTATGCCTTTTAATTAAATATTCGAGTGAATCAAAAGGCTAATTTTCTTTGCTTCCATTATCTGGTATATTAATTTCATACGTTTTACTACACTTGATATTTAGTTTTTGTTGTTGTATTAATTCCGGCAGCATACTCGACCCAAATAAGAAATAAAGAAACAATAAACGATTATCGGATTTTTTAATAAAAATAAATAACAGTCACGTCCACTATCGGTTCTACTGTGCAATTTTATCATTCAGCAGATATGTTTTATTTATACAAAAAAGGTACACCCGGTATTTAATCCGAAAACAGTACATTTGTTACGCTGACGAATCGAATACAAATAGTGGCGATCGAATAGCTAAGTCTAACTGAAAATGCGAACCGCCATGTAGTAGAAAGAAAAATGAAAAATTGTCCGGTTTTAGATTCCACCCTTTTTTTCCACACTTTTCACCCAGTTAGTTTCGATTCCGTTGTTCCACTCTTTTCTAAGGGGTTTTCGTTACATCGTGGATAAAGACCGGCGTGGCACAACCAGGGACAATTCATTCTTAACACTTGCCTAACACCCTCGCTTGCAGTAGCCTCTCAGCTATCGCTAGGTAAAAAAAATACTTTAACCTCTGTTACGCTGTTCTGCAGGTTTTTCACTCTACACAGCCGTACCACCCATGGAATTAGGATATTCTCGGTCCACAGACGAACTAAGAGTTCCCTTTTGGCTGGGTGAGGAGAAATTCACATATGCTACACACATGCACTTCACCCCAACTGGCCATCGCTCCACACCATTCCCTGTTTTGCCCCTTTCGTATCGCTTCCTCTCCCTCCCTCCCCCCCTCTCTCTCTCTCTCTCTCTCTCTCTCTCTCTCTCTCTCATTCTCTCGTTCCCTTGCTCTTTTGCGTACATCGCTATCTCGTTTTGTTGTTGTTGCCTGAAGCACTGGCACCCGGCTGAATCGGTCAGGAACATGATCCGAGGCTAATCCATTGCAGTAGAAGTTTAGGGTTCGTTTTTTTCCCCCAGCTTCGTTCGATGACGGGAATTGGTCGGGAATTGATAACCTAAGGTGCGGCATACCAACTAAGCAACCAACGAACCAACCACTACTATCCTCTATCACCAGCACAATCAGAAGCCTACGCAGTCCTTCGTTGCACCATTCGCCAATGCCGCAAACACTCTGTCGTCGCGCGTATAAGCGAGAACCTTTTTTTCTTTCTTCCAGGTCTTTGAGAAAATGGAAATGGGTCCTAATCCTAAACATTTGCAAACATCGAAAACAAATCTTAAGAATGCGCTAGGATGGAACTCTACATTGAACAGAAGAATATGGCTCATAGACATGAGTTGTTACTTTATTGGTGACTCATAGATCCAACCTATAATTTCCATAGTGCATTTGACGTTAGCGATCCATGTATATGGCGTTTATTCATAAAGAACAACGATGGCGTTCATACTAAAAAAGTGTTGCAATTCGTCGTTACGTGTACATGAATAGTCCTTAGAAGAAGGTTGCAAGTTCAATGTTTGTTTTCTTGAGCGAAATGATTTCAAAGGAAACGAAACCAACTAATCTAACAGTCATCATAGCACTCGCCATCATCGTAAAGCTATCTGGAACCATGCCCTGTCGGTAAGCATAAGGTTATTTTTTATATATGTACAAATTTGTCTCATATTAAGATAGACCCAATCTACAAAGAAGCTTTCAGCGTTTTACAAAAACTGACGGCTCAAATTTCATGTGTCATATTTATTGAGTAGACATATTTTCATAGCATTGCATTATAACATTCTGTTAGTTGCTATCGATGACGTTTATTTTATTTTATTTTTTTATTTGTTTGTTTTGGGCGATATAACGCCCACAACAGGCGTCATTTGCAGGAAGCGTAACATGAATTCTGTATCTCGAAGACAGCTAGTGCTGAGGTTTGTTGTTTACTTCAGAAAACTTATGGTACTTATCATACTTTTCGAAAAGTCCTTTTTTTATTCATAAAAAACGGCTAGGCCGTATTACTGAATGTTATGTTTTTATAAACAGTAGGCCTTAGACCTAAAGTATGATAATCCAACACTGCAAAAAAAAAACACATAGACCTAGCTCATTCGATCTCAAAGCACAGAGTGTGGCTTAGCGTACTATATTTGAGTGGTATATAGTTCACATTTAGCACTATTCGGCTACCTTTTGTTGCGAAAGATAATATATCTTACAGATGTAATCTTCTTATTCATCGAGTGAATCAACAAATTGGTTCGATTAATTGATGTGCTTAAAATACAAAAACAACCTGTTAGTCTGGAATTTTTTTATTCATTAAGAACGGGAGTTACTTGGGAGTTAACTGCTTTGGTTGCATTCCTCCATCCACGGCTGCATCCGATCTCAGACAGGTTCAACTCTGCATGGGCCAGCCAAGGAGCAAACTAGTGATGGGAGCTTGGAATTGGAACTACCTGGCTCCGATTCCGCTCTCGGAACCAATTCCGGAACCGATACCGATTGATTCCGGAATCGGTTCCGAAATCAGAATATCAACACGGTATTTCTCACTTTTGTTAGACATGCATAACCCTATACACTGATCTGGATCGTAAAAAAAAAACATAATATAGGAAAATAAATATCTCGTTAACACAAGCGGTATTGACAATACGGCGCTGAGCCGCCATAATAAAATTTAAATAAATAGGAAAATAAATACAATTGATGACTATTTATGGAATTTAAGAGCATAATCCATGGAACTTATTATTATTATCCAAGAAACGAATTAAAACAGTTCACAACTCTTTTATCCTTTTTTTAGAAACTGCACAGCCCTATGCATATTATAAATTTGATTAACCCCTTCGCAGTTACAACTATTTCCAAAAAAGAGTAAAAGAATTCTGAGCTGTTCAAATGCGGTTTTTGGAGAGATTATGCTTTTAAGTATCATACATAATGTCCAATAAAAGTGAGAAATACCGTGCTGATATTCTGATTTCGGAACCGATTCCGGAATCGATTCCGGACCTACTCATCGGATTCGATTCCAGAAAACTTCGGAGCTAGGCGGTATCGATTCCGTTCAAATATTCACTTTTCCCATCACTATAGCAAACGGGAAGCTTTCGAGCACTATCCTGGTGGGGTATGAGTACGGTATCCTCATCAAAGTATCGTCACTTTCTGGCTTTGATAACTCGTGGTTTATTCTCCTTCTCCACACGTTCTGCCAGTGCATTGGCGTCCTCTGTCAGTAAAGTCCAGGATTCGGACCTGTAGAGGATTACCGGTGGTATCAGTGTGCAATATATCGTACATTTTGTGTGTTGTTGAAGCCTTCGGGATCACAGAAGTTTGAGCAACTCGTAGTCGGCACGATTTCCCTGAACAATGCGCATTCGGATTTCGCTTTTTATGTTGTTGTCCGAAGTTACGATCGTACCAAGGTAGCAGAACTTCTCAATCCGCTCAAGATCGTCGCCATCAACTAATACCCTGCTTCCGAGTCGAGCACTATCGCGGTCATGCCAGAAACTCTCAAGTACAGGTACTTTGGCTTTGTCGCATTGTTCTTCATTATAATCCTATAGGCCTCGTGTTTCACAAGAGTGTACGTTTCGCATACCGCAGCATGAAAGACCAGAACTTCTAAGATGTACATTATCAGGTTGCTCTATCAATATATAATAAAAATATACATCAATACCAAATGTAAAATTGCATAATTATTCTATAAAACTAGTTCCGAAGCCGAACTCAAATAAATAAATTATTTAGCAAACTTAGGCATACAAAAGATTATAAGAAATTATTTTGTAAGAAAATAGAAGGCATGAGTAATAAAGACGATTTAAATATAACAACAATCCTATGATTTCTGCTAAACTTTGTCTGTGACTGTTCACACAAATATTTACGTTCATTTCAAATATTTTACGATAAAATAAGGAAAGCTATACCTGCTGCTAACTTATACCATCCTAAATGGGATGCTTTTTATTTATTACACAGCTCTTAATCTACCTATGTTGTGATGCTGTTGTTTTGCAATTAAATATTGCAGCGAAAATGATGTTTAGTCCAGCAAGTTGTGCTCCCTCCGAAAGTAGGCTTACCAAACCTATTAATTCTACATAAAATGGTTCAGTAGTCTCCTCCTAACTTCCGGAACATGTGTTATAATTGATTGCCAGTTACTAGAGTATGATTATTGTTCAAAATCTTTGCCGCTCGCGATACACGCACGGAGCAAAATTAGTACACATCATATCCGATCCTATCAAGTATCGATTTCAGATATATAGATAATCAATGAATGAAGGTGCTATCCAGAGACAATAAATCTTTTTCTGGTTTGGCGGACGTATTGACAATCGGTGTTTGCCAATTCGCAACACGAAATGAAATATACTCCTCGTTGAGGGATTCCATAGCCGCAGGGAGGGAAAAACCTAAAGGACGAAAACCTTGAGGCAAGCCGTAACGAGAGCCGCCAACATAGATCAATGGGAATGGTTCGCAGAGGAAGCACTAAATTTGCCCAAATAAAAAGGAAACGCGCCTCGACAAACCTGTACATGATTGGTTGGGGTTCTGGTGGACGAAAGCAGCGGAAGGAAACAGAAAATCAATCGCCATCCATATCGTTCTATCCAGCGGCCGAAAAGAACCATCGGCAGCTACTACGCTAAGTAGCGACGGTAAACCTGTACCCAGCTTTAGGAGAAACATTTTTCCGATTAGGAGGAGTTTTATGGGTGTAGTTTTCCTGAGTTTCCCCCAACCCGAAGCAGTGTATCGCATGCAAAAGGCAAATCCACGAATTTCGGTGCGCACCGGCCAGTCTGGGAATGGGAATGTGACTGATTGTTGGCACATTTTAATTGACCAATTTCGTCTCTACCAACACCGCGTCATTCAATTTAGACGTGCCATTCGCACGTCGGGATTCCGCACACAGCATGCGTTGAAGACCATGTGTTCTTATTTTTCGCACAGCACTATTTTGGGCGCCCAAACAGCATATAGGACCGGTTACTAGTCTTATCGATAATCGAAAAGAGTTTGCAACAGAACGTTTAATGTACATTGGATGCTAGTGAAGGCATGCATTCAGGGTGGATATTTTAAATTTCTATTGCGAGTTATGACACCAGATAAAATAAATCATGCAACAAAACTTAAAGATGCAACAAAGGAATAATTGATCTGGAATGTGAAGCAGGAAAGAATAAATCTAAAGACTTAAAGGCAAATTTATTTACAATATCGGATGCTTTTAGTTGTTTTGCCTGCCTTGTTATCTAAACAAATTAAGAGCACAATGGAAAGATAAATCGTATTGATCTATAAAGAGTGAAATTCGAGCACATCCTCAAGGTATTTGATTCTTTCAAGTGCTAATCAAATAAATCTGAGCGATAGTTTGTTTTACTAGCAGAATATCGCACCGCCTTTATAGATATACTATTACATTGAAGCAGGGGAAACTCTTTTTCCGCGGTATCTGTTTCACGGGTAGAATGTCACTGTTGACTTTAAATCAACAATACACAATTTATCTTGTTTATTTTAATCACATGGTACACCATTAGACTGTTCACTTAATTGAAACAAATACTATACGAACTGTTTGCTATCTAATTTATACAAATTATGCTTAATAGGACTTTTAAACACTTCATTTTCGTAGCGAACAACTTTCAATTTGGCGTTTGACGTTTGAAGAGCGTAGAAATGAGTTGTACAAACAGAACGTGTTGGCCATTTGGTCCCTCTTGTCACCTTCTATCAGCTAATATACGTTGTTAGCATAGGTATTTAAACGCAACTGTAACATCAAATGAACTCCCAGTAAAGCAGTAAACATCAACAATAGTGGCAATAAATTGCACCCGCCAGTCTCAATACCTGCGGCTAAGGATATTACTGTGTACCGTCCTAGACAAGGATTGTTAAATTATGAAACGACACTTGGTACACATAGAGGAAGAACAGGAAACTAGAACCAACCGATATTTGACAAAAAAAGGTCATTTTGAAAGATGTAGAACCTACATATGGTTGGGAGAGGAATAAACCCAAATATCGCAACCGTACCACAAAGAAGCGGATCAGAACGAAAGAAGACCCCAGAAAACATTGCACCCAGGACGCAATACGAGACCCAAATCTGACATGCCTGAAAGATGTAAGTTATTCTTAGAAGGAAAAAATCTAGATTTGAAGGTCGTTGAGGAAGCCTTCATTTTTAGCAAATGTTAGCAATTGTCGCATGAAATCATAGATAGCATCACAACGAAACGATCTTTGTGAGGTAATGCGTTGCAGGTTTTTTTTTTTTTATTTTTGTTAGAACGGTCTGGCCGTATTAGACTAATTTTACCACGTAGCAGGCTGTGCGTTGCAGTTGGTGTTATCCTTTATTCTGGTTACATCTTCTTCTTTATATTTATGCGGCATGTGCATATCGATATTGCCTGTGGTGTGTAGGATGAAAATTTATGTTAAAAAATTGTTGTTTTCACGGCCATTGAATAGAAACAGTGACAGTGAAATCCATTTGAAGCAGTGGTCACGAACAAGAGATCAATGTAAAGTTAAACTCTACTACGGTTCTGGAAAAAGGATAATCGTAGTTGAAAAAACATTGTTCCGCGCGTGTTAGATATTGTCGTGTTATTTCTTTCTGATAGCTTATCATCATATAAAATCACCCATTCACGTGTTTAGTGAATTATTAAGCAGATAAATGCAAACTAACCGGTTTCCTACCAAGAATACTCTGGATGGGGCGTTGAAAAATGCCAAATTATCATCAACGCCAAGAGTGATAATGAGAGCGCGATATACCTACCGTACCAGCCACAAGGGAACATTCTTTCGCTGTCGGGAAAAGTTTTCTCCCAACTCGAATGCTGTTCATAATTAATGTTTTCTTCGTAAGGAAGTTTGCAGTGAAGCATAGCAACACCTACGTCTTTCAAAAAGTTAAAACTCTCCCATGGTTTAAACAGTAGGAAGGATAACGAAAATGCACGAAAACGCAAGAAAAAAGTGAAATAATGTAACTGGTTAAATTGTTAAAATTATATAAAAAACTTATAAATTGTTAACCCATTAGCTTTACCGCTCTTCCATACAAAACATTAACACCGCAAAAATACGCGTAAAGCATGATAAGGGTGTGAATGTCTGGAAAACGCATAATCTTGTACGCAGGTTGCATGCAAATCGTTTTTTGAGAACAAAAGTTGTATGCCCACTGGCATACAAACTTTTGACCCAGGCAACACTATCATATGGAGCGATGTCTAAACAAAACCTTAATAAGTGATCCTTAAGAAAGAATTGAAAGCGACACATGTTGTCTTTCCCCATGTGAACCAGTGGACCAAAATGGTAGCTTATGTATAGTAACTAACATAACATAACGCAAATGTTGGTCAATACTAATTTCCATGCATTAAACATAATCTGGTTTTTTACTCCTAACATCTACAGAACTGATTAACACATTTCCCACAGAAATAACGTATTAATTTAAGAAAAGAAAACCGGGCACAATATTGTAATTCACAAAGAATTTTTATTAACTTTTGCAACATAAATTGACTATTTCCATTAAATGTAGCTAAAAGCTTCCTATAATGATGCTTTCACGACTATGAGTAAATATTCAGTTTGTTGAGCATTACTTCCACCGAACAGTTTGTTTGTATTTCGTTCTGTTTTATACTCTTTTCTGTTCTAACTTATCGCATCTTTACTGCAGCGTAAAGCATCCGTATCACCAAAGCATAAAACGTTTCGTTCACTTAATAGTACATCTTGAAGTTCCTCGAAAATGTGTAAATATGCTAATTTGCGATGGCTCTTTGCCGTTCTCAATAGTTTAGCTAAACGCCAACAAACACTGCCGCGAATGCGAAACGAAAACATCGCTTGGACTAAGGCGTGTGTAAATAATACATGCAGAAACAAACTTGCTAACACATGCATCAATAAACAACATTAAATGTGATAGCATAAAGCCGTATCAACGTTCAGCTTGTTAATGATTCTAATAAGCAAACAAACAAAAATGTCTAAAAACAAAGAACGAAAGCAGTAACTTCTTAGATGGTTTTTGTCTTTTTTTTCTATTATATTCCGGAGTATATCACTAAAGTAGCAATAATTATAACTGCTATTATTTTGATAGCCATACGCTTGCAATAAAACTATGTTCAGTTATTTCACGAGTTTAACACGTTCGCAACAGTAGGACATCAAAAGAACCATTGTGATTGTGCATAATCATAACAACAATAATTAAAGTAACGATAATAGTAACAATTGTATTAATAAAAATAATATTGCAACGAAATCTTCGGCGTTTAGTTTTCTCTTTCTCTCTCTCTCTCTCTCTCTCTCTCTCTCTCTCTCTTTCTCTCTCTCTATATCTCTCTCTTTCTCTATCTCTGTCTCTCCCTGTGTCTCACTCTCTCTCTCTTTCTCTCTCTCTTTTTCTCTCTTTCTCTCTCTCTCTCTCTCTCTCTCTCTCTCTCTCTCTCTCTCTCTCTCTCTTATTCTTGTTTGCTATACTTCTACTAGTTTTGTCGTATGCACCAATTCCACCTCTATTTTAATTCGTCTGAGTATTACAAATGAAGAATTCGTTTTTTCATGTTTTCTCCTCCAATTTGATACTGTCCATAGTTTATATTGATTAAATTGTTTGTGATGGGAATTTTGCTCATGCACGCCAAAAGATGATACTGATCAAGTGAAGAAGAAAAATTTGTGACATATGGTAGAAAAATGTTTCCTGCACAGTTACTATCTATTTACTGTGTGTGGAATGTTTTGTTCGCAGCTCTGCTTTATGTTTAACCCATATTTTAACGCTCAGCCGATAAGAGAAAGTCGACTATTAGTTTTCCGCAGATGTGCTCGCCACGGAATAATTTGCTCACTGTCGTCATCATCGTTGGCACACACAGATTCGCTCGGTGTGGAGGGTGCCATATCGGGCAGGTGGTAACCATGTGCCGTTCCACCTTCCAGCTTGCTGTTGCTGATGTTCTCCATCGAACAACGAGGAGCCATCGTACCATTGCCGGACATTGGATGACCACCGGAACCACCCGATGGTCCGTTCGGTGTTTTGCCGGTACCCCCGTTTATCTGCCCGAAATTACCGCCTCCAGTTCCGTTTATAGATGGATATTGATACTGATTCTCCTTGTTGTAGCGTAACATACCCGGTTCCGTTTCCGAGCCATACGAACTAATATTGTCGATCGACATGGCCCTTTGGGTGATCCGGTTGCGCCATGTGTCGGACCGGCGCTGTGGTTCCTCTACTTTTGGTGTATATATGGACGATCTGCAGCAGAAAGCAAAAACCACACGTAATGCATTACCAAAGGATTCGACGTCCCACTACAGCAGCTAGCCTTACTTTAATTTGTTTTCTGCCTCTTCCTTGCGTGCGATGAGGTCTCGCTTCCATTTCGGAATCGCGGACAGTCGACGATCCTCAGCTTCTCTCGCTAACCGCTCCTCGAACTCTTTCTTCGCCTTTTCAGCCGCTTTCTTCGCTAGCATCTGTCGCTTCCAGTCCGGTATAATATTGCCAGCATTGTCTCGCTCCGGTACCTGAAAGATCTTATCAGCTGTATGATAAGGCTATCGAGAACAAAGACCAAAAACACAAAATGGATGGATAGCGTGACGTGTGGATGTGCGATGGCGTGCGGTTTTGTGCGTGATAGCGAAATGGAGATAGTTAGTAGTGCGTTTATGGTTAGTATAAAAGTGGGCAATGATCTGGATTAGAACTGGACTGTTACTGTGTACGACGTTGATTGAGGTCGAGATTCGCTACATTATATACCTTTAACAAACCCTTTGCCGCCAGTCTATGTTTTATGCTTTCATGTGAAAAGATATATAGAATGGGCGACACTGGGGTGAACGCGTTGATCGAAAGCTCGGAAATAATAAAAAATAGATTACGAACGTTTGATTTGAAGCTATTATGAATGTTAATGAGTTCGTCATAAATGTAATTGGTTTAATGCAGAGTTTTTTGTTCATTTTTTTACCGTAAAAAGCAGGTGGTGATTCGCCACGTCGAACTCGTTCAAAGATAGAAAACAGTGCGTGGAAAGAATAGCTAGCAAACAACAAGTAGAGTTAACTTCCGTTAAGATAAATTCCCTGTTATGTGATCAGTAGGCCTTGAGAAGCCCAACGAGAGAGAGAGAGAGAGAGAAAGAGAGAGAGAGAGAGAGAGAGAGAGAGAGAGAGAGACAGAGAAAGAGAGTGATCCCACCACCATTTCCGAAACAATAAATGAAGGAAAGCCATAACCAAACGGTGACAGCTTTCACCATCAGCTTCTTTTTGCTTGATCTACCAAGTTCCTACATATATCGGAATGTATGGTTTGTTAACCCGTTCCCCGGAATATATATATATAATTTTTTTTTTCATTTTCTTTCCTACCTGATCGACGTAATTCTGTGCGGTGAACTGACGCGTTACTTCCGAGTACACTTCATTCGCTTGCCGGTCCTCGAGCTTCGCCCGCTCGACCTTCATCTTTTTCACACCGGCAATGTCTTTCGACAGTTTCAGCTCAGCTATTAGGTCTGTCTTCTGCGATAGGAACTGTTCGCTAGTGCTGGACAGACACTGCATGCTAATACTGCGCGTCGGTGCTGAGTATGTCTTGGCGAGCATTTTATCGGTGCGGCGTAGCTGCACACTGTTCAGGTCCTGTATCGAGATGGCCGACAGCGGTTGATGCAGCTTGCGTATGTCCGTGTCCTGCGGTGGGGGTGGAGGCGGCGGATGCACCCCACTATGCTGTGCTTTGTCACTAGTGGACGCCGGCTCGCCAGACCGTGCCCCACCGACAGTGCTGTGGTGCGACAGCGCGGAATGCAGGGTTGCTGATCCTGAAAGGATCGCGTTATGCAGGTTGATAAGAGGGGGTGCTGGTGGCGGTGGGGGCGGTTTCGGTGGTTCCGATCCCGCCTGCACAATCAAGGCCGTGTTCAATGGCATATAATCCTCCGTATCAGATGATCTGTCAGCGATAAAACGATAAAATAAAAAATAAAAAAAATGTTACAATATGGAATCGATCCATCCACAGGATGCTGGAATAAAACTGCTTGTTGAAGTCAGCACACTCGCGTAAATTATGCATCTTGTTACGCTTTCTTACTGATGGATTTTGTTGTTGTTGTTGTTACCGATCACAACCGTTAGAAACCAGTGCTTGATATTGTAAAATCTAAGTGGAACAGAAAAAAAAA
>STHB01000015.1:1638299-1660424 GCA_018908115.1 Anopheles rivulorum
GGTTGTTTGGTGCTACCGGCTGGATGCTAACCAGCCGCGGTTGATGGTGATGTTGCTGATGGCAGTGCTGGTCGTCGACTGAAGCTGCTGCACCGGTATGGGACGTCTTGGAGCCGTACGGTAGGCCAGTTTCCGTAGCACATAGGCTATGTAGGTTGCCGCTGCCGCCTCCAGCACTGCCGTTGGCTTGAATTAGTTTGGCTTTCTTATTCGCTGCTCACGGTGGTTTTCGACACAGTTGCCAGGCCACGGTTCAGTAGACGAGCGAGAGGATGCATGAAGTGGTTGGATGAGCCGAGATGGTTGAAATCAAGAAGAAAGTATGAAGAAAAAAAAAGAGCAAAACGAAAAGCGTAAGCAATGTTTCCACCCATGCATTTTCTTCTGCATTTGCCCATTCCAACGGCGGTTTCAGCTGCCATGTAGCCTGGCAACCGTATATAGCTGCTGTTAGCTACCTTTCCCATATCGCACACTCACACACACACACACACACACACACACACACACATACACACACATACACACACTTTTCGCGGCTCGGGAGAGATTGTTTTCATTTTGCCTTCTGCTATGATTCCCTTCAAGAAAAAGCGCCGCTCCACTGGCTTATACCTATACACATTCGCTTATCCGATCGCTTCTTTAATTCGTCGAAAAATAACTACCATAGTGTAGTCTGCTCCGTCTCATTCGTGCCTAATATAATGCAAAGACACGCAAGCCTCGTACTCATTCGCACGCAATCGAAGTGCAGGCATGCCATTAAATTACACACACACACCACGTGCATGCATACGGCATCAGAAACTTCATTCGTGAAAGGATTTTTATTATATACGTGGAAGCGTGACAGAGTGAAAAACCGAAGAAGCAGCTTGTTTTCATCGATCAGCCGAGATAATAAGTAATAAGATGGAAAATATGGAAGATGAGCTAGCTTACAATTATATGAAAGAAAAATAAACATACGTAGAGTGTTATGTCCCGGCGCATTAGCCAGCGCCGTACAAAGGGGGCGCCACATATGTACAAATAGTTTCGCCAACGAGATTTCCATCATGCCATTGAATGATCAGTATGGAAGATCCGACAAGTGAAACTATAATAAATAAATAGAAATAGAAAAAAAACAACGCAGCAAAAAAAACTCGCGTCGGAAATACATAATTTGTTGCGCACTTCCAACGCAAACGAGAGTCGAGAGTTTAGCGCAAAAGACAATAAGCTTCACGCAGCCCGTAATCTTCCTTTCCTAATTGCGATAAAGTTGATTCATTACGCAAATTGATGAAATCAACCCAAGTGAATTATGCGAATCATGAGCTTTGTTACAGTATTGTTTCAGTTCCGTGTGTATAACGGTGAAGGCAGCAAAGTTTTACACATTTAGCTGCTTCTCCATTATTATTATTATTATTAATAATAATAATAATAATAATAATAATAATAATAATAATAATAATAATAATAATAATAATAACAATAAAAATAATAATAAAAATAAAAATTTATAATAATACTGATTTGTGCAGTATCCTACAGCAATTGTACGGGGGCTAATACTAGACTTAATGAAATAATGCCTGCGTCAGTGGACACCAAAATGGTTCGCTAAAGCAAACCATTGCAAACTTGATGATCATCAAGTGCTTTCGGTGCAGACGAATATTCCAGCGTGCAGACATTCACAGTTTGCTATTACTTGATTCCCCGGGTTGATTCGCGTCTTCGCGTCCTCAATTCGCTATGTTTATGCTGTGTTTGATTTATGTATTCTTACAACATCTTACTGCTTTGTCGTACTACTGGTATAACTTACCGGAAATAATAGACATGCTTCGGTTGTGATTACCACGGATCAAATCTGACGGCTTCAGTGTGGACTCTTCTAACACCTCTAGTCCGGAATCAGAATCCTGATGCTCGGCAGTGTTTTGTTCCACACCGTCCAAATGTCCATCGCGGTGCAAAAGGCGCTTCTGTTGCACATTAAGATACTGTTGCTGTTCGCTGTACGCCGTCACGGTCTGCTGGTCGTATGCGTTGCGCGAATTCTTCGTGTAATCATAGCCCTCGCGAGATCCGCCGGAGCCAATTAGTGTTGCGGCGGCCACCGTTGCAGCGGCGGCGGCGGCTGCAGCTGCTGCAGCAGCCGCTGCTGGATGTACGCCATGCCCGATATGACCATAGTTGCTTGCCTTTAATGGTGGTGGAAGTGGTGGCGGCGGTGGTCCTGATTGAAACGATTGTTGTGAAAGTTTAAATGAATTATTACTAAGCTTTATGCAGAGAAAAAGTTCTTGAATTTTTACACATTTATTTTGTTTCCTCTGTTTTGAGTTACAAAAATGATTAAGTTTTCTTTATGTTAAGAACAGCCTGGTCGTATTAGACTAATTTTACCACGTAGCAGGCTAGTCAGACCGTGCTACGGAGGGACGGTCCGAATGGGTTTTGAACCCGGTTTGGTCGTGTTAGGAACTGTTGCCGTTGCCAAATACACCACCGGGCCGCTCCAAAATGATTAACTTTAATTGCCATACAATCACCATCTTATACTCGTCAATAACCATTCATAACATTCATAACCATTAATAAACGCCAAATATTCAGCTGCCATCCGGAAGGCAAAGTACCGCTGAGCACAAATAATGAGGCGTTCCAATGCGTTTAGAAAATCTTATACTCATGATATTATTCTAAAGTCAGGAAATCAAAAAAAGATGTAAGTTTGGCGTACGAAGGTACAGTCCGAGGCGGATTTGGTAAAGGTTCAGTTGGGTAAAAGACTGGTACCACTACCATGAAGCCACCGGGTGCAAGAGGAATAAAGCCGTATGTAACATAACTCCACAAGGAAAAACATATCTAGGGCAGCCGATTAGGATTAGTAATGTTAGAAAAATACTCTAACATTAGAAGTAGAAAGTTGTCTGCACTATCTTCTCGTCCAGTTGTTCCATTTGAAATGCATATGCATTCGTAAGCATAAACAGGACAACATTAACAAACAAAAAAAAGAGTTCAGCTATTCCTGAAATTAGCTTTTAATATTGATCCACGTAAGCAAATATTTGGAAAGGCCTAAAGATGGGGTAAAATTGTAATGGAGCTGACAACTGGGCAAATTTCTAATCACAACGCTGTAGCAAGAAAATTAATCTGATTGTTTTCCTTTCGAGCGCGTTGTATTGATGGCGATAGGCTTAAAAGCACAAACAAAAACACAAGTACAGCAGACAACAGTTGAAACATCAGCAGCTAATGTAGCTTCGGGAGATGGGCTTCTCCCCAGCAAATGATCAACGCTAGTAGTCCAGCAGTGGAGGAAAATGCAAGGAAAGTAAACGGCGAAAAACAGAGATTGCATCAGTGTGCGTACAAGACGTTATAAACAGCTTTTCGAATGGTACGAAAAGTGAAGAGAAAGAATATCGTCGCCGCCCGATTACATCGCGCTGCGCTGAAGAGTAGTTACAGTATAGCTTACTCTTACTCGCCATCTCCTGCAAACACAACCGCACCACACTGTTGCGGTTCCTTTAAAATCCACTCAGCTGGACAGGCTCATTAATATGATTTTTCGAGACGCGAGAAGCCTCGCGCGCGATCGCAGATGCGAGTGTGCGATTATTTCGATTCCGCTTTTAATAGAGCATGAAAATCTCGTTTGGCGTGTTAAGTTGTGGCTTCCATCCCTACATTCCCCTCAATCCCCTCATTGCTAGGCACGGGTATGTAGGGTAACAGAAATGCTTACCTGCATTTTCATTTTCTTCATTCAGCTGCGTCGACCCGTTTCGTTTGGCTGACGATGCCGACGTGGACGTGGCTGCTGCATGAGCACCAGTACCGTTAGTGGCACCATTCGCGTTAACGGTTGTTCCGTTTGCTCCCGCAGAGGCGTTGGATACGGTGGTACCACCGAGCGGCTGATGAGACTTGGCGTGCGGAAGCTGCTTGGCGCCAAGTCCCAGCTCGCTTGTTCGCTCGTACACGTCCTCGGGTGAGCAAACACTCTCATATGCGTTGTCGACGGTGCAGGACGAGCGTAGCGTGTTAGTAGAGTAGTCGTCGGCATGCTTGCGCTGCGGGGTCATCCCTGGATACGGTTGGTTCGAGCCTTTGGTGCCCTTGCTCATATTATAGATAGATTTTGGCAGGGCCTTTGTACCTTGCTGACCACGTTGCTGTTCGTACAGCAAATTGTTGCGCTTTGCCAACAGCATATGCTCCTTGTTGTTGCTCATCAGAGATTGCTGATGGCGTACCGAAAATCGGAGGAATGTGCCGAGCAGTGCCGAGAAGCAAAAGAGAATTAGAAGTGAATATTACATGGCCTAATTTAGAAGGTTAAAATGATTCTGGTTTCCCTTGCTGCAAACGGGCACACAGTAACATTGCGAAAATGATTTACAGTAAACGAAAGAAAAAAATATGTTACCTGATTATTGCCACTGCCAGTTAGTTGCAGAACAACATCGCTCCGGTTAGAGCTCGCACTGGCCGAACGGCTGTGTGATCCACTATCCCGCGAGCGACTTCGTCCAATCGCGGTCCTGTTTTGCGTCCCGCCAACATACTGCGTTTCCTCGCGCATCAGATAAATGTCCTCATAGTCGTGCTCGTGGCTCGTGGTGCTACTGTTCACGTTCGACGTCTTCGAGAGGTTGCCGTTGATCAGATCGATACCAGCGCCGCAACTTCCACCCGGCCCGCCGACCACTCCACCAACGCCATTGCCTCCTCCTCCACCACCACCACCTCCACCGCCTCCTCCACCATCACCACCGGAGTGTGATGAAGACACAGAGAGATCCTCGTCCGAACCGCTGGCAGCTCCACTACTGCTCGAATGTACTTCAGCTTGAACTATTTAGCAAAAGTTTGCATATCATTAGAACATTTGTTCACTGCACATAATTTAGTTTTCTTTTTTTTTAATTTTCATTTTACACCTCATCGCAAGAATGATTTAATAGACGAACTTGTATACAAATCACTTCAAACATCTGCAAATCTTTCAAAGTTAGTCAATTGTACTTCTAATCGCCGAATCTATGCGATTAGAATTAGCAACAGTAAAACAGTTACTCCTACGTATAAAGTGCACAGTTCATGTTAAGATTTGAATACGTCCAGAAGCGTTTGGCAACGTTACAGCATTGTGACTATTCAACAATTTAAAGAAACATATCCAAAGATGTTTTACTCATCCATGAATTGTTCGTCAACGCTATGGACTGCTTTACCTACCTATTGATCGATTGTTAACAATCTTATCATCCTTTAGCGCGACATCGGCATCAAAAAGATCCTTCACACGGTTGTAAATAACCTCCTGCGGATCATGCAAAAAGAATGACTCGCCGGAAATACTGCCACTTGGACTCGGTGGTGTTGAAGAACCTCGGCGCATAGGATTCACATAGACACCATCGTTCGGTAGCACCGGGCCGTAATAGCTGTCCGGCGACTGTCTTGCATACAGACCGTCCTAAATTGGGAAAAGATACCGTAAAAACAGCAGCTACCTAAATCGACCCCTTTGCCCATTACCTTTGTTTTGCGGATCGTCGGTGGATGCAAATAAAACGGTTCCGAATCAGAACTGCCTGTGGACGATTTTGTCGACACCATTGTGTTGCTATGGTGCGTGTGGCCGTGCCCACCGACCAGAGGTTTGCTAGGACGTCCGTGGTTCCCGATAGAGCTCTTACGTGAGACGCGTGCTTGTTTTGGTAAGGATCCTGGCCCACCCGGCAATACCTGTGACTGATATGCATCGTGCAGCTGATGCCGGTGCTGTTTCGGTGAAGTTTGAACTTCCGGTACCTCGCTGCCATTGACACCGTTCATGTTTCCATGCTGTACCAACGCGTTAAGACACTCCACCTGTTGATTTTCGGCGGCATCGTTGATCGGACTCTTTCCATACTTATCCAATGACAACTTGGCGCCATGGTTTAGTAACCAGCGCACCACGCTGAGATGCCCTCGGGAAGCTGCGAAATGCAATGGTGTGGCGCCATCGCCATCGCGTAGATTTGGATCTACTGCTTGATCTTCGATCTGCATAAGAAGATAATATTTGAGCGGAAAATAACACTTTACAAACTCTAAACTAACCAAGCGGTAGAACCAAACCTTCATTTAGCTAAGGTATGTATAACTGCTGATGCAATTTGTAACATGCCTAACCTAAATCTTAAGTTACGTTATAATATGATATTTAAACGAAATTTTTCCACAACACTAAATGTTACTAACATAAAAAAAAACATAAAGATTGGCATCAAAGCGATTCGTTGTAAAAGTACGGAGATACTTTCTAAACGTCCTTATGTATGTTCCAACTGCTACGACTTACCATCCACTTGAGGCAATCGAGGCATCCCATCTGCGAGGCCGCGTGTATAGGAGCCATACCATCGCGGGCGCGCACGTACAGTGATCCGCCCGCTTCTAACACGAGAAACTTCAGTACCTCCAAATGACCTTCTTGCGCGGCCAAGTAAACTGGTGTCACGTCGTTGTCCATTTGTGTGTTGGCGCTGAAGGTAAATCCACATCCCCCCACAGTCGCAGTTAACCAGCCGCAGCAATAGAAACATAGTGATGTCGCAAATCCAATACACTACTTACCTAATGTCCGGTGCAGCTTCAGTGAGCAAGCGAACGCAATCAAGGCAACCGCGAGCAGCTGCATAATGCAGTGCTAGAGCACCTCCGGCTGGACGCTCAATCGAGGTCATCGTTTGAGCATGGGACGAATCCAGATGCAGCCGGTATCTGGATTCCTTGTAATCTACAGAGTACTCCACTTTTAGGCCGGATTTGTGCGTTACCCTAGGTTTCCGAATAGCTAGAAAGAAAAAAAATAACGCCATTGTTAATGCCGATTGCATAGTGTTTGGTGCTTTAATGCATCAAAACCTTATTATTATTATTTTTTTTTTATTCTCGTTAGAACGACCAGGCCGTATATCTTCATCATAACCTTATGTTCGTTAATAAAAAAGCAGGTATGTTCGATATTGTATTATGGTTCCTACAAGTATTTTCCACATTTTCCAGTCGTCGAAATAGCTGTTGATCTAGATGTGTCAACAGCTGATTTTCAACAACATTGATTTTCGACATTAGCAAAAACATGATAATGACGATACTCATTAAATCCCAATTTCCAACTTCACTTAATTTTCGATTTTCTGAACTTTTTTGTACAATTCGCTTGAACTAAATAATAAAGTATTTGAAAAAAAAAACATCATCAATCAATAATTATACAACCCTTATTTTTATTCATTCTGCATACTTTCCGTTCAAGTTAATGTAAATGATCAATCAAATCGTGCGCAACATGGTTGCAGTACAATTATACTATGCACTCTCTAACGTAAAATTAAAGCACCCTCATGCTTCTACCTTTCACTACTAGCAACATTACCATAGAAAATCAAGTTCACTTCCTTCCGTCGCAAAAATATCTAGGAAAAGGCTGAAGCAACGCAAGCTAGCTGTATTTACTTCCCATTTTTAGTTTACCGTAGATTTGCTTTCCTTCGGTGCGTTGCATTATTTCCCGGAATGTTGCACAAGTTGCAACGGTGGTAGATGCAACCCTCACACCGAACGTTAGGATGTACTGAGGTAGCGAGTGAAGGAATGGAAGAAACGGGCGTGATATGGATGGAAAACAAAACAAAAAATAATAATCGTGTACATTTCAACGCTCAAGAAAAAGAGACGAATAACGGATTGCTTACGGAAAACATCCAATGCGTCGGCTGCAAGCGTAAGGAAGTCAACGTGTAAGGTAGTCCAAGAGGCGGTAGTGAGTGAATTCATAATAGATTGTACTTTTACAAGGAAAGTAAAAAAAATAAGACCCAGTGGTTTCGAGCAGGAACACACTGTTCTTCGAGACAGAAGCAAATCCTCTTTTACTATTACTATTACTAAATTACAAAATTACTATGTTCTGCTATTATTATTACCAATAAGCAGTAATAATCGATAGTTTCGTACAAGTCATTGCCAGTACTTACTAAAGTACGTTAAAGTTCGTTTGTTTGCTTTGTGAGCGATTCGCTAAAAAGATCTTTTTATCAAAATAAAATTTACATATGTCTAAAATCGTAGCAAAACTTTGAACGATTCGTTTAGCCTGTTGTGTGGTTCAATTATGTTGATAATATTAATAATATTGCTCGTTCGCTTTTTTTTTGTTTAATAGTTGTTAGGTAGAGCAATTATATGTTTCAGTTTTATCATAAATATCAAACTCATCCATCATTACATTTCCTTTCTCTTTTTCCCCTTTTAGTATGTGTTTCTTTACAACCGATGTGATCTTGGTTACATTTCGCCAACAGTTCACTACAAATTTACGTTACTGTTTTGCTTTGCATTTGATCTGCTTGTGTGTGTGTGTGTGTGTGTGTGTGTGTGTGTGTGTGTGTGTGTGTGTGAACGAACGGAAAAATGTAGAGTGGGAGAGTCTGTACAATTTTCTTTCACAAGGCCCTTGTTTCTTGGACGTTGTGTTAGCGCATATCCGTTTTATTTTATTTTTCCCCCACCGGTTTTGGCGTCATAGCTTGCGTTGCAAGCGAGTTTTCTCTTTTCATTTCTCTTTAATTGTTTGTGCGCTCCAAGGGGCGAAGTTGAAGTCAATGCACTATTAACTATCGACGAGCCTATTATAGCGAGCAGTTGGGCCCCATTTCCACACGTCCCAGCAATCCGTACGCGTGATCGACGCAAAAAAAAACTGCTAAACGCGGCATATAACCGCTTGGTTCGACTTTACTGAGCTTAAGTTGCTGCTCGCCGAGTGGGAGAGGTGCGTAGCTAAGGAGCATAATATGCTTTTATATTTTTGACAAGTGTAAGTACAGTTCCAAGCGTTCAAGCGCAAAAAAAAACTAAGCTGCAAAAATTACAAATTGTCGAAAGTCAATAAGCTTTGCCGGGAAACCAGGAAACGAAATTAGCGTGCAGCAATTGTTTAAGGTCATAATTCAATTTAGTGTCCGGTGGTTGCGTGAAACATTCTCTCTTTTCTTTATACACGTTAGTATTGTTTCTGGACAGCATATTTAATTGCCTGTTGCCATTCCGTTCCAGTTTCACTTCGAATTTTTCCAGAGCATTTGGTTATAATCTAAATTTAATCACGATTTTCATTTTTCGTTGCACCGTAAAAACCCGTCATCATTTAAAAATATTAAAATCTAACGTTTAAAAGCACAGGTAACTTATGCTTAGTGTAAATAATACCTTTATGTATCATATTATTTGCATATAAGAATTTGTATACGAATAAAAAATATTATTTGCTTACTCCAAGCTAAGTAGTAATGACACCAATTGAAATCAATTTAGACGAGGTATGCTAACAGGATTACTATGATAATAAAGATAGAATGCTTTGTTTTTACCAAATATACCGATTGAAGGAAAAAGGTACTCCTATAATAATTTCCTCTAGTATTTAAACACGCAGTGTCTTTAGGTAGCAAAATTCTAACCCGAGAGATTATTTCGTGTAAAACTAACTCCAAAGCTTTAAAAAAAACATTAATCAAGCAGCAAGCTATGTTGGGGCGGCCCGGTGGTGTATTTGGCAACAGCGCCAGTTCCTAACACGACCGGACCGGGTTCAAATCCCATTCGGACCGTCTCCCCGCCTGACTAGCCTGCTACGTGGTAAAATTAGTCTAATACGGCCAGGCCGTTCTGACATAAATAAAAAAAGCAAGCTATGTTTTACAAATCTCCTACTTAAGACACTTTTGTCTTAACACTATGGAACAATTGTAAGCTAGTCTTAAACATCAGATAACTGATAAGTGCTGCAAGTTTGATATGATATATCCATAGCCGGATAATTAGACCGTCGTAACAGGATCCGCTCAAGGTTTGAACCTAGACCAGTTCTATCGAGGACGCTATTGTTGTTATGTCTACGTTGATCGACTCTACTGTTTAAGCGTATCCGGCACACATACTACAAGTTAAATAAAGTGCTAAATTGTGAGACGTATGTATGAAAACTACTCATGCGATCGTTTCAGATCTACTCCGGTACTCATTCTATTTTGTTAATAACAAATATGTTAACTCAATCGTCAATTATCGGGATGATTCGTTGTTTTCCTTGTTCGGTCCAGTCGCTTTGCGTGGTAAGTGTACGTCAATCGCTCAGATGCCGTTCGTTCTATAAAATCTAACCCAATAAGGAAAATCTAGCACAATTCTCATGCCACTTCTCTTTCAGCTGCCCACGATCATCGCAGTTTACAGTTTGCTACTTCATGTTTGAAGAGATGAACTTGTTTCCGTTAGATGTATGTACCGTTTTTCTCTCTTTTTTCGCTATGTTTCTTTCCGGTTTGCTCATCGCTGATCGTTCACAATTCGTGTGGAAGCGATGGTCTCACGGTGCGCTCGAAAAGATGCGATTTAACAGTTATTTACAGTCGGTTCGATTGCATATGAATAAAAAGCCTTGCCCGTTGTGTATGGTAGACCAGATTGCGAAAAGTAAACTTATTCTTCCAGATCGCCGGACCAGTTTACTTGTTTTCAATTTATGAAAACGTTCCAGCATGGTTGAACATTGCGAAGCTATGTAAAATATAGCATGTTCTTGTTGCACTTACATATTCAATACATGATTATTTGTTTAGCCATTGGGGCGTTCAAATAGCTCAGACACGTATGCGTATCCTTTATGAAATAATGCTTCTTTATACGCCCTAATTCTTGACCGTGCAACATATATTCACAATGTATCAAAAGTCTACGAAAGCAAAATATTCCAAATTACCATATTAAGAGACACCGTTTATTGTTACAGTTCCCAAATAAAAGAAATAGTAACTGAGCTTTTTTTATTGGGAATAATCTCAATTTTTATGCAAAAACACATTACATTAACATGTGATGTGGCGACCTTCAAATCTTTTTTTGTTTGCTAAATTTTAATGACAATATAATTGTAGCGATATTGAAAAAATAAAACAGAGCGATCTTACTACTTCGAAAAGTAAAAACCAAATCAATCATTGCTCTTCTCACCGATGCTTGGATAATATTACCATTGAAAAAACTGTGTTCGCTATTCTCATATATGTCCATTGAGATGATAGTTCTTCTACATCGAGTGTACTATTATTCAAAATAGCATGAAAGAGCTTTTTTGTATTTTATGTTTTCTAAAAAAAATCCACATGATCTTTGCTGATTCGCTCGTTTAAGTCGCCAAGCTAGAACCAAGAAACAAGCGCCATTAGCAACCTGCAAAACTTATTTGCAGCCGAATATGTGTATATAAAACCTCCTCTCTTTAAAGTAATCGTCTTCGTGCTACATCAGCTTACCATACACGTTTTACACCCTTTACTCATTCTCCCCATGCTCTTCCAAGGTTCTACGAACATGGTATTCGCGCAACACGCACGCACGGTACGCACCGAAAATTACCGAAATGAAAGCGAAAGCGAATCAACAGTGAGTTCATATTCAGTTTAGCTAGACGACAACAGAAAGGAGAGTTCCGTATACGCGAATAACAAACGGAAAACACCAACAGTTCACTTGCCTATCCAAATGTTACTTTGTATACTCTCACGAATGATACCTTTTTACATTTAGTTTTGCAGAGAAGTAAAACATTTCATGCATCATTCAGCACTGGAGATTTAATTTGATTTAATCCATAACGTGACCCACAAGAAAATGCAAAACATAGGTATATTTTAGGTAAACACGTAACGATTCTTTTCGTATGCTTGTGTGCTAATATTGAAGTCTCATTATATTTGTATTAAATCAATAATTAATCGTAGCAACTGTTGTCCATAGATGAGTTGCCTAAAGTTCCTTGTAAGTTGGTGTATAGAAAAGCTAGCTAACGGCAAAGGTAGCCAACACATTCAAAAATATACTACAAATTACAACAATTCCTGCAGAAATCCTATCATCTGAAAGCACCTAATGATCGTTTGAAAGGATAGATTGTATTTCCATGTGTGAGAGTTAACAAAACTTGTGTTAACAATTTAATGGATAGCAAAACAATAGCAACAACACCAATTGACGATTCCAATCTCAATAGGTCAAACGTTGTAATGATATGACAGACAAGCGTGGCATACACATCGTAGTAATTGGCGTTCAATGGATGTTTACAATCAATAATTAATTGCAGACCAGTATTCAAAAAGAGGTCATTGTCACTGAGTTTAACGAAAACCTCAATTCTAATCGTGGGTTTGTCATAGATCTTGGCTTAGATCTTACACAACATAGCAAAAATACGGAAATGTAGAATAAAAATAACACATATCAACATGAAATTATTAAGATAAAAAAATATAAAAACAAAAATTTAACCATATCTCAAATTCGGCGAATGATCAATGCCACTTATATAGGAGAGTTAAAAAGATGCCGTATTTCAATGATAGGGAAATTGTTGGCCGTAGCATAAACCAGCTCGTTATTCACAAATCTTAAACACTAAACACGGATGCAATTTTTCGAACAAATTGTGTTGACCTCAGTACTGGACCTTGGTTGGAGTGTTATGCCTGAAAATCTAGTAGTTTTGCACTTTCTTTTTTTCCCTTACTCTTCATTTCGTAGCTAGTTGTCTGTTACTTGTCTCTTTCTTTTTTTTCTTTCTTTATTTGCTTACAACACCGTCCCTGACTTCATTTGCACTTACATTGTTTGTCACAGCAGCGCGGCTTCCTGCTATTTCTTGCGTATTTACAGCTTTGCCAAATAAGTTGATTTGTGCGTTATGATGTTCCCCAACACAACCTGTAGACGTTTTCTTCCACGTGTTCGATCTATCGTCACTTGATTGTTGCCGTTGTTTGTTGCTTGATGGATACTTTGACCGATCAAATCTTTAATACACCATTAATTCGTATGTTTTTCTCCACTTTTCGTAAACTCTTTACAACATCTGAGACGTTCACTAATCGTGAACACACTGCCTTTCAAATTCAACCACTAATACTCGACATCACAAACTAAGTGACTGTTACTACATTTACGGTGTTTTCTTTTTCTTGTTTCGGGAAAGTTAACAGGTACAGACACGTTTCGGAAAATTGCCAGCGCTACATACATACACACACTTGCATACAAAGCGATCCACTCACGTCACTTGCTATACGCTTCCGAACACACACAAGGCCGAATAGGAAACTCGCGCATCCACCCTACTCTACGCACCGCTTTGAGTTTTCTGCCTGAGCTTTCTTTAACAAGCCACTGGTGCCTTTCCCTAACACGGAAACAGGTGCCCTGAGTGCGAGGGAAAGGAGTATAGAAATCTACACCGTTGCTTTGTTTCGCCAGTTTCCCTCTACTAGCGGCTCTCTCGAGTACTACACGCGCTTTCCAAGACTCCTACCGCTTCAGCGAACGGTCGAGACGGTTGTGAACAGTGCGCGATCTGCTATACGTTTGGGAAGCTGTCAAACGTGTAACGTTCGTCGGTGAGTGAAAGAGCGTTCCCATCACAGGCAGAGAGAAAGGTGCGCAATCAATGCGTACAGATGGTCGGTGCTGGAGCGAAATGTGGAGCTCTCTGAAGACGATTACTTTCCCTAAATCGATTGGCTACTCTCGCGATCGCCAAGAGCGAACGAGAAGTGTAGTGGATCATTTCCAATCCAGCACTAAGGGAATTTAGTAAACTTTGACATTTTTATTTTTTACGTCAAAATATTACAATGCAATTTGGAAAAATATATACTTCGTTGACTTTATAGATTGTGCGCTATAGAATTTAAACATACAGCGAAATTGAATTTTTCACAGTTTTATACGTAGGGATATAATGATATTATTTCCCAAATTGATATAACATCGATCGAAAACCCGCTCATTTTCGCTTTTGAGCATCATAGCTAATGGTGGAGTACCTATAACATTATTATATCATAACAAAAATAATGTTCCAATATAAAGAAACACCGTATCAGTACTTAAAACAACCGTAACTCAATTTCCAAACTAGTCACTAGAATTGATAATGGTAGTCTTCCGTATGTACATGATTATATCGAACGACTTCGAACCACATGAAGAAGCTAGAGATGTGGTATTTACTGTGTACCTTTCTTGCTGTAGCACAGAACATACATTCTTCTTCCAATTTAATTCAATTGTCAACCAAATGAGAAATTGTTCCACTGAATATTTGTCATATTAGACAAACGGATATTAAACAAATATATTTGCCGTATAAATTACAGAAGCAATTTTTACAGTAATGGTAAAAATTATTATCTAATAAACGTATAAAGTATACATACATAATAGAAGCTGAATAAACTGGAATCGCAGACAAACAATTAAAATTTGTTAAATATTAAATATTTGTTGAATATTTATTAAAATAAATATTAAATATAAAATATTTTAAATATAAAAATATTTTAAATATTTGTTAAAATTTGTTACTCTGAGCTGAAGACTTTGCTTACAAAGGAATACAGTGAAATATGTCGCAATGTTATAAAACTTTTTAATGGAATAATTAAAAACAATTATTCATTTCTACAATAATTAAATGATATAACAATTTGTAGCATACGAGCACTCCCATAGTTCCGTAAAGATTGGCTACGGTATCGACTTGTAAGCTCCCATTTCTTTTAACTCGTGCTGTGCGTCATAAATTTTCTCGCTCATTTTCTTGCGGGTTGCACGAAAAAGTTAGGAACGATCACTAGTATCATGTTTGACTTCATTTATCCTAAAGTTAACGAACATTCTCTTCCGTCCACCAACGGAATTGCTAATATCCCTCTTCGTAAGGGTGTCGCAGAAGGGAAATCCTGCCTAACTTGCTGCAGCGGGAGAAATTTTCAACACCGCGAGCTTTTCGTCCGCTCTAGTCCAAGGTGGAGTGAATCAGGTTTGCGGTTGCTAATGCGTGAGTGTGAGAAGAAAGTTCCAGGAAAGTTGCATTGTTGGGAGAGATGTAAGAGCGAGAGACTGTTACCAGCTGCTTCCACAACATGAACGAACAGGCAAGCGTGCGAAACACTAAAGTGAACGTAATACAATGTCGAAGTTCGATATTACTAGAGGGGTTTCTCCATCCAATAACTTAGCTATTCATCTTTCTCAGCCTCTTAAGCAGCCGATAAATTAGCATGAAGCAAAATGAAAGTAAAGGAAGTTCAGGCAACGAAAACAGAATAAAGCAAAGCTAAGCAGATGAGACGTGTGCATACGAAATGCCGGAAAATTGCAACCATGATAAGAATAATAATAATTTTAATTGTTTACTAATACTAGATATTAAAATATTTATTCGTATACTTATTAGCGCCGAGAAACTCTTCATTTCTGTCGCATAAATGAGCATTTTCAAATAGCTCGCAGGAATTATTCGTATGAAATATTCTTATATGTCCAAGCACGCATTCACGCTAGTAATCAATGCCAGCTTCAGTAACTGTCAACGTTGATGATTCAAAATACGACTAGACTATTTTTCATGTTAAACACTTGACCTGCGCAACGTAATCTAATCCCTGCCATACGCAGGGTTTTCTCATTTCGATTCTTTTCTAATCGCATTAATCTGGTATGCAGCAATGACCTTATTTGTTTTAATTTATGTGAACGGAGGACTTATAAAGGCCAGACAGAACCTGTGTACAATATCGACAATATGATAAATATTCTTTTCTAAAACTCCTTTTAGTGCAGATTAACATTTTAATTAATGGCCATCAAATAACTTCACAACGCCTTACATTAAGTCCGTTTCCGTGTAAGTCATAGAAGACTGCTTTCGTTGTGAGTGAGTTACCATAAACGGTGATCATTAAACTAGAAAAATTACTTTTTCGTTTTTGATACAAAGAAATATTAAATATATATACAGTCAATTCGACTCGAACTCGACGAAAAACTTATTATAAGTAGTTCTCATGACGAAGTCCTTATTGTAAGTATGTAATGTAAATTGCAAGATTGGTTCGCTAGCTTTTATAAGATCGCAAATAAAGGATACATGAAATACTAGTAAATAAATTCATGGATCCGTAAGTATATTGATGATTGAATGATATTACGGCTGCATCTCGAAGCGGTCCGTTAGTGTATGTAAAACTCCATCCGGATCGTTCCTCTGCAGAACTAACTATCCGGTTACGTGGTAATAATTAGTGTCCGGTAAGCCATAAATGACCAATATCTTCAATATCTTAATATCAATACCAATATCTTAAGAAAAAATATCTTCTTTTTTAAAGAACTAAAAATTCAACAACCCAGGATTGGCTTGCTGAGCTTATTTCTAATCGTACAACCAAATCCGACGCACGCGGGCAACATTCGACCCGCCGAATTTTTTGATAGTATCTTTCTAACAGATTATTTTATCGTGGTTTGGAATACCAAATGCATGCTAAGGATTCTTTAATGCAGACAATCGCGGTTAACCCATTTTCAATGCGCAAATGAGGCATTAGATAAATAATTGTTTGTAAATTACGTATATGTAGCGTAACGAAGCACGGCACCGTTTGACAAAAACGATTTCAAAATTCTCACTACGTTACACACAGCAACGTTTTTTCCTATTTTTGTTTTATTCACCAGTTATATTGAGCTAAACGTTGGTGCCATAAAAAAATACGCAATTTGCGTTTCTTAAAGCATTATCAGGAAGTCTAAATGGATATGTACGTCCACTTAGGACTGATATGAATAGCTTAGAAAAATATGTCTTATAGCATGTTTTACTAAGGGTTTATGAGACCACCTGTGTTATGTACCTAACATTTGTTTGGGGTATGTGACTAACAACTTCAGTTTGTTACTATTTAACCGCTTTCGTGAAAGATATGGCGAACCCTGGAATTACCAAACCCCTGCTACCCACCAGTCGAAATTCGATTTACAAGATCAATAAGAATCAAAAGTCCTCTAAGACACATTATGACTTGATTATGGTTTTTCAAAGTTCTTTTTACAGCATCATTAATTACAGCAGAAAAAGTGGTTGCTGAAATCGCTTTCGCAATTCCGCTCGGGAGAGATGTTATCTCGCCGAAGTTCATTCGTACATGATTTCAGTTATCTTGTTCAAACGATCAATTTTACAATTATCTTGCAATGCTATGAAATTCCTTACAAATTATAATTCGTAGTAATAGTAACATATTTGGTGTCGTCATTCCGAGGAGAATAAAATATCGCTGCGCTTGATGACGATCAAAACAGAAAACAAAATGATGCATGGAATATATTACAACATACAGATTATCAAACGGACTTTTTATATAAATATGACTTCGATCTTAGCAATAAAAAGAAACACATCAGATTTCAAAATGTATTATCACATAAGCCGCGCGGCGAGCAGGCACTAATTTGTCCCTTTTAATTTTGAGAGCGTGGAAAACGCACACATAGAACATGGTACACAATAAACAACTTAAGAAAAAGAGAAGGGATAGTGTGTACATGTACACACGCACACAAGCGTACAAATCTGCTAAGGAAATAACACCGGTGTGGCATAGCGAGATGACTGTGGGTCCAGTGTCGCTGGCAGCGTTTTGGCAGCTCGGTCCGTTCTCACAACTACACTGATAGGAGAACGGCATAGTTGACGTCGTTGGTACGGTGCTGCATACGTACAACTGTTCAGTTTGCATGCATCGTGCTTCTCAGACGGTGTGCAACTTGAAGGGGGAATGGCTAAGATAGAAAGAGCTGTCAAAAACGACCCCAAAAGCGATCGGTTTCATTGCAGAACCCATCTGCCTTTTACCAGCATTTAACAAACATTTTAAAGCAGACCACTTTCTTCAACAATGGCTAGCGTCCGTGTGCGTGCGTGACGTGAATAAAGATTAAGGTGCTATCCGGTGGGGTGTGCGTTATGTTCAGTGACACGAAACGTATTTCGCTTTCGATATCGTCGTGTGTGTGTGTGTGTGTGTATGTGTGTGTCCCAATAGCTGTAGACACAGAAATTCCAGCATTCGGTATCGTTGGTGTTAGACAGAAACGATCTATATTTCACGTTTGGCAGCTGTTGGAAATAATTCGATGAGAAATATTACCCCAAATATAATTTCGTGGATGCAACACAAAAAGCCACAATCAAAATTCAGATTCCACAAATGAAAATGTATCATGAAACTCAAGGAGAAGGTGCTGGGTAAGCTTCGTTTTTCTTTCATTTCTTCTAGCTTATACTTCGTTTTAATAACATTCTTAGAATTATACAGAGGCTTTGCTTTTGCTGTGGATAATTTAGATAGCGAAGATAATATTGACACACAGGGGACAAAGACATTTATACCAAACAAGTGCGAAGAGGAAGAGGAATGCTATTTGTGAGAAAGGGCAAGGAAGAAAAAAGAAGACAGATCGAAAAAGACTATATTTTGAACATTAAAAAGAGAAAGAGGATTCACACCAAGCGAGAGAAAGAGAAAAAAGAGTGAAAGAGAAAGATAATCCGACGATGTAGGTGCAGAACATAAATAACAAAATATGCGAATAATCTTTGTTGTTAAATAGAAGCGACATGAATTGATTCTATTGCTTCTGCTGCAGTGTGTGGATGAACCCAGCTAGTAGGCGGATGCTGGGAATTGTGCGCTGATGCGTATAGATTAATTATGTTACTTTACGCATTGGTTCGTTTGAGCCGTGAAACCACGCCATTCAAAGAACCAAAGTTTATTAGTCAATTGTTAGCTTTCCTTCATTCTTTAGGAATAAAGAAAAGGAAATATTATCAAAAAATCGTAACATTTTCCAAACTTTACTCCTATTTATTATGGGCTGCTCTATGTGGGCTACAAAACTGCTGCAGAATGATCCTTTTTTGCTCTTGTTTCTTAATAAGCTCGTCGCTATTTTGCTTTGTTAATATAGATTCGCTAACAACATCCGGATGCTGTAACCAATTTGTTTGACGATGACTTCTGTTTGCTTAAAGTATTATGCATGTTTATTTAGTTGGATCGTTGATAAAATTGATAGCATCAAGTATTGCAAGTATAAATGATTTCTATAGAAAAAAAAATACGAAAAGAATATGAAAAATTGAATGTGTCTCATTTCATTGCTCACAGTTAGTAAAATTGACGACGGGCATATGCAGCAGAAACAGGTACACAAACAAAGAAATAATCCGCGGCACCGAGTCAATGCATCGCTTATTGCAGTACCTACACTAACACACAGGCACATACGTTCAATTTACGTTCTCGTTTCGAGCAGCAGAGAGACATTCTTATTCTGTTTAGACCATTACTACACGGTAAGAATGCTGTGTAGAGAACGGGCAGAAACATGTACTGATTGCCAAGGGGTCGGCATGCACGGAGCGAGGCATGGGTCGGGCAACGTACACTAAAGTTCACTGGCGGCATCATGTGTCATAAGCTCATTTTTTCCAATTCCCATCGCAAAAAACGGAGGGTTTTGTGGAATCGACAAACTATCCTGAATTGCGTGACGGCGGTTAGCGGGTGACGTGCTAGGTGAATGACGGGCACGGTTGTGCAGTATGCAAAATCCCATAAACAGCGTCGCGTAGCAGTGCAATGGATCGTTTGCTTGTGCACCTTTCCCTTTTTGTCCTTCGATTGTCGTTTAGTGCATGTTTGCTCAAATGGCATTTTTTGTTGTTGCATCTCTTTTTACATTTGAGTTTTCGTTGCCATCATGCGTTCGGGATGGAATTCGTTTTTACATTTCCTTTTTTTTTTATTCTCTCTTTTGTTTTAATGCTCGCTCCCTTTTCGTTGAAGTTTTGCAACCCTAACCTAACTGCGACCGTTTGATGCAACTCTTGTCAGAAGGAGTTGAAGTAAAGCGCAAGTCCCTTTCATCATAATATTCGCTCGATAGGAAAACAAAATAATTGGCTATGGAGTGTTTCCATTAAAAGGGACAGCGCTTTCGCTAAAACTGCTAGATGAAGCTAACGCTAACCAATGACACGATCATTATTTTGCGGCGTAGATATATGTTAAGGATCTCTGATGCACTATGGAAAATGTAATTTGTTTGTCAATGTAGCTTCTAGCAGTACCATACGGATAGTATATGTCAAATGTTTTTCAAAGCCTCTATAAACAAAAGAAGAAAAAAAAAATATTGTTTTTAAATATTTATCTAAAATGTGGATTGATTTAAATCCATGCTGTGGGTGTCATTTATCAAATAGAAAATGCTCCACTGTTTATAGCATGCATCGTTCACTGTATTATCTTTCAGGGTAAATATTTTAAAACGATAATTCCAGTTGTCTTTGACCATTTATAAATATATTTTTAACCGTCGCATAAAGTTCGTTCAAAGCTGGCTTTGAAAGTGTTAATTTTGCGAAACATTTTTTTTTTGGTTCATAAAGAACGGCCATACCGTTTTGCTTTTTTGCGCAGCATAACCTTAGTACAATGTATTTATTTCATTTTATCCAACGAGATCGCACCCCTTACATGGTTTTTTCATTAGCAAAAATCGATTTATGAATTGCATTTTGAAATGCTAACGGTGCTGCAAACTTTATGCATATTCCATAGTTTTGTCTCATGAAAACCCATAGTGTTTTATTGTGCAACGAGATCCCTGCCATGGTGCTGTTCCTTGGGAATCTGTAGTAGTGTATTGAAACACAGGAAGACAAAGGAGAGAGGGAAATGCAAAGGGAGCTTTTAGAAAAGAATATGCAAAAACACAACACCATCAAAAACACACACGGATAGCTGTGTGTGGTCTAAGGCAAAGTGGCGTGGGGAAGCGGATGCAATAATAAACCCAGAGACTAATTTCGTCTCTGAAGCCTTGTCAAAGGTACCGCCAAAGCAACCCAATCCTTCCTGCCTAACTAAAGCAAAAAATAAAATAAATATATATAAAAGCAGGGAAAACGATGCAGAAGCACAGGAAGAAGTGACTGAAGGGCATCGTGCACGAATATTGGCAAATGATGGCATCGCGGAACAGTACTGTGTGTCCCAACCCCTTTGAAATTTGCGTGAGTTTGGCTTTGTAATAATTGGCTTTTAATATTGCCTAGTTTGTTTTGTGCTTTACTTTTCAGCAATGGCGGGTTCCCTTGCTTATTTACCGCGTGTAATTAGTAATTCACTCAAAATAAACACAGGATTTGTGGTTGTATTTATTTTTATTCCTCGAGATATATTTTATCATTTGCTAATTTTTTTCAATGTCTTTGTTTTTTTTCCATTTGTTTTGTATTATCGGCTTGCACTACAACTTTATTTACGACTGGAATTGTTACCACGACCATTATCCTCGCCATCGGTACAAATAACATAATGTGGGGTTCATCGCCAAATTAAAGAAGAATAGGCTAAACCTAAGCCAATATGACGAAATAGCGAAATACAACCATGACGATTTTTATCAATGCGACGATAAATGCAATAAGTGATAATGTTATTGCACACCATTGGGCGATCATATGATCATATATCTTGGTACTAGGAACAGCGTAAAGGATTGACAATAAACAAAAGTCAATATCGTCGCAATCATCACCAGCCACCCCGACAAACAGTATGTTTAACCAATTTGGCAAAAAAGAGCACCAGCATAAAGTACAGCAGCAGTAACAATAGCAACAGCACCAAAACCAGCATCATCATATTCATCGTTTTTTATTGCAAATATTGGAATCGATAATCATGCAACGTCATAGAAAAAAAGATCGCTCGGAACGTGCACCGCCAACCATACAAAAGTATCTTCATAGTTCGGCTGGGATGCCCATCAGCAATAGTACTCCGGGGCCGGCTATCAACGAGAACTTGTATCAGTCGTGTGTAGGCGGAAATACAGGGAAAACCGGATTAGTTTGCTGTCGGAAAGACGATTTGATGTTTCACACGGCTCCAACATCTGGACGAGGATCGTATCCGGAAGATGATCCCGATTCTATTGAAGTTTATAAGGAGCATCAGCAACAGAAGAATGACGACCAATGCCCTATGGAAGGATCACGTACACAGGTATTTGTAGTTTATAAATTGCAAGTGTATATTCTTTAGATTAGCTACAGCATTTCAATCATAAAAT
>STHB01000030.1:0-19800 GCA_018908115.1 Anopheles rivulorum
GAACGCCGAATGGGGTTCAAACTTGTTTCTGAGAAAGCTTTTACTCTGAGTAGTCAAGGCGTCAATCTTCTTGAACTCCTCTTTGCGATTTTAAAAGCATTGAAGACAAGACAGCAATGAAATTTTTTAAAATAATTCACCATCTGCTAAAGAAAGTAAACCACAAGCTGGTAAAGCTTTTGGTACTCCAAACCTTAATACGTTTTTCATAACCATAATCCTAAGCACCGTAATAAAACAAAATGAGTTAATGTTGCTTATTGCTTACAATTTTACAGAACTGCATACTTTTTGCTTCCTATATTTTTAAAGTAAACAAGACAAATACTAAAGCTAAAGTGATAACGCGGTTCAATTTGATCGATTCTAGAAACACACACACATCAGAAGATGCAGTTAATTGAACATAAAATTACTCATAATTCTGATTCTGATAATTGATAATTGATTATTCATAATTGATAATTCTGAAAACTGATCAGTTGGGAAAAAATAATTAAACAGGCATGATGTACGACTTTAAACAATCGTATAACAGTTAACCATAAAACCAGTTTAGTATATTTTTATTAAAGGTTAGCTATCCGATATCAACGATCTTAAAGATAATTTTATTGCATTGTATTTTATTATATTATTTTAACATTTATTGTCAAATTTTATTTCATTTTTTAAAAAATGAGAGACAATTCCATAACGTTTTCTATTCATTCCAATCCATTATTCTGGCTGTGCAGTTACCATCACGTATTTGACACGAATAGGAAGAGAAATGCAAAATACATTTAATATTTCAATGAAGTGGAAAATTATCACGAACGATGATTACGCTGCTTCTAGAGGTCAAACAGTCCTAAATGAAACGCACCACCACCGGATGATTGAAGCAAACTTAATCAAACGAGATATAGAAAGTTGTGCATAAAATACCAAAAGAATGACTGACAAAAGACGGCTCCAATCAAGAGTGTCCTTAAGCGCCGGCATGTAGAAGGGAGGAAACGTAAGCGCCTCGAAGCGCCCTCGTAGCACAAATGAACCATTTAATCACTGGAACGAGATGTCCTTAATCACTTGCCTGCTTTCATGTCTTAGTTGGTTATTCTTTTTTTATTCGAAATTCTGTCTTTGCCTATTTAAATCCTTAGTGGTGATGGTCCGTACAAAACAGTCCTATAGTCCTGCTTTGGTTTGTAGGGAATGTTTTCGCGGTTGCTCTTCAAAATCGGTTTTAAACGAAAAAGCATTCAAATTGTGGACTGCTTAGAAAAAAATTAATTCCTACAGTTGCACCACACGATTGACGTCAATCCATGCTATAATGGAGTAGGGAACCAAACAACTCAAACTCGAACCAGTGTGTCAGTTAAAACGGAAAAATTTCGCCATGGGAAGTAAAATTTGCATCCTCTATAAACATCGACCTAGATGCGTGCTATATTCTTACCATTCCATCTCCCCTCCCCTCCCCAACCCGTACCTAGCAATGAGATTTGTGTGGTGATGAAACTTACTTAGAAAACAATTTTGGTACACATTGTGAAAATAAAGCAGATGATTTTGGTTTTTAGTGGTCTTTAAACACCCATTGTACTTCGGTCTGCAAACTCTTGTTAAGAAAGTATCGCTTGGCCTAATGGGCGACTTGCTCCGATTCTTACATATAGATCAAATTAGCGACCTAGCCTGCATGCGAAGAATTCTATTAAAGGAATACTACGAGCATTGTAAACGAAATGTTTAGCTCGGAATGCTAAGAATTTGATTAAAGAAAAGTGCATGGAGTGTGATGTGTTGAATGTGAGGCTTCGGTCTTAAATTTATAGTTTTAAGCACATTGATAGCTGGGCTTCCTAGCTGTTGGTGTAGAAAAGCGTTACGATTTTATTTGTTCAAAAGTAATATTAAAATGTTTGATTAAACAATAAAAAAAAGATTTGAAAACCAATTTTCATGATATTTATACCTTTTCACAAAACTTGATAAGCGAAATTGGGATTGAATTTTGCTTACGAAACTTGCAGTTTCAAATTTATATTCTCCTTTTTATGTTCTGAAATTCTTGAAGAACTAAGATCATTCAAACAAATTTATGTTAAACATTTTCCCTTTGGTCTGACAAATTTGACGAAAATTCGTAATATTTCCTTTGGCAAGCATGATTAGGAGGATTGTAAAATATATTTACTCTGGTGAACCCTGTAATGTACATTAAGCTAGAAAACCAGTTGTCCATTCAATTATAGTAGAAAACCATTATGCTATTATGCGCATTTTTGTGTGTACTGTACCATTTTTAACGTACTTTTAACTCTAGCAATCGATTATCTAGTTATGGACAAACTAATAAGTTTGGTGTTGTACACCAAATACATTTTACCTAATGTATTTGTTCCAATTTTTGTGTTGAAACCGGATTTTGTGCTATATAACCATCGTGAGCAAGCATATGTTAAGCATATGTTAAGAATATTTCAAATTTAAATCGATTCATACTAGAACTCAGTCAATAATATTTAATAAACTTCCCTTCAGCTACTCTTATACTAATATTTTTTACTGTAACTGTAATATCGATCTATCATCACAATTTCATCACAAACCGCGACCGAAATATTTCACATTACTCACCCTCGGTACCCAGTCACGTACTTTTTGGAGCGGGAGGCGCAAAGCACGAAAGATTAACCATCTTCGGTAATTCGATGAAGTACCATTTCGTGACTCGAACACACTAACAAAAACAAGGTGTCTATCCCAAGGAACAAACACAAAATCCAAACACTATACTTAGACGTGCTTTAACTGAACGAAAGAAACCGAATGATAACCTAGATGAAACAAGCAACGGTTAGTACTTTTTTTGTAGAAGCAACTATATTCCATAAAAAAACCACTTACATGTGTGTACATCATTGGGTGGATGCATTTTGTTTCTTTTTTATGGGTTTCATATTGGGTTCCTTGAAATTTTATTTTCACACTTTTTTCCGGAACATCGTAGTAAAACTAGAACCAAAAGCATAAGGACGAGTTTGTTGCTTGTCAATAAACAACTACACGTTCATTCATTAAACGAATAAAGGTAGTTATGCTATGCAACCGAATGCGCATCAAATACAACGGAAAAAGGAACTTTAAATTGGAAATAAAATATAAAAAAATAAAATATCATGCGTGACTAAATTGTAAGTATTATTTTGTTGGTTTTCTTAATGACGCACATGTAATGATTTATATCAAATAGGAAAATTATTATTATATATACATCTGTATATCCAGTTTCAACGTCCACTATTTCATGGCCAAAGCACGATCCAACTGCGTTATATTGGCGGAAAAGAATTTTGAAGATTTCTGTACATGGCGATGGTTCTGGCGATGGCAAAGTGAGCCATGTACTCCTTGAAAACGCAGTGATGCGAGTGATTTGAGGGCAATTTGCATATGAATAAATCAGTCAAAGTTTTATTTCTTTCTATAGCCCTGTACTATCACGGAATGATATAAAGCATACGGATAACTTGTTTGTTTCGTCAAAGTTTTAGTTTTACTCGTAGAAAGTATTATTCCGAATGAGTTATCACGCTAAGTGTACCATGCGAGCTCCACGCCATTAATTTCCATGAAGCTTTTGCTTCCGTAGTTTCATGACATTTTGGATGCTTCGTAGGAGCTAAACTCGAGAAAATTAGAAGTTTTTACTGCGCAACGTCGGGCGTGGCATATTTGGTGTAATAGTTTTGATCTATTTTTGTCATGATCCTTTCTTTTTAAAGTACACCATTTCTATAAACAATTTGATTTTTTATTTGTGTTAAAATGTTTTTCCGGGCATGTTGTAGCTTACCCAAAAAACAGAACATGGATAACAGCTTCCTATGTAGACGTGATGCAACCATTTGATACGCAAAATAATGTGATGATATTTAGGCTCCATGAGTCATTAACTTCAGAAAAGCGATACACCACCAGGCGTAAAAAGGTCAGTAGCAAGCTCTACTGCTATCGTTTTTACTCAAAGGCAAACGAAACACACCAGATTTCCAACATGGACTAAAAAGAAAACACCAAACAGATTTACGTGTTGTCTCATGGACACTAGATTGGTACAAAATAATAAAATTTTGCTTTTTTTCATAATACCGGACGTGTACGTACATTTCTCACAACCATAGTAGGGGGACATGAAGCATACCCGATACCCGAAAAGATGGAACATATTTTTACACTGACGTTTTGCTTTCGGAAAACCTTTAAACAAAATTCTATACCATAGCATTCAAAATCATCGCCCAACAATCAGACTCACACCTACTCAAAGAGAACAGCAATTTTGACAGTTTTTTGTGTAAGTTTATTCCATCTCACCATGTTTGTGGTTTTTCTTTTTCTTACTCGTCCATAACGATGATGTCCCATTTTTCCTGCCCGAAACGCGAACCATAAAAAATGCAAATACGCTTGAAGTAATCTGAATGATGATAACATTTATTTCCCTTATCCAGTACAGAATTTTTCACCACTACAACCATCATCACCACACCATAGTTTGAAGTCCGACACCCTGGAGAGGAAACTTACTAGATAAAAACAATTATAAAGACAGAAACAGACGTTCGAATGCAAAAAAGAATGTCGTGATGGAAATGTTGTGGGATTCTATATCATAAGATACAATGGAATTTGCATCAAGATGATTCAGAGAAACGAAGAGCAACGGAGACATTATTTGAAACGGACCAAAGAATCATTAACCAAACACATAACAACAGAAATATATGCTAACCTTCGTTTCAATTTGGGTTGAACATCAAAATTAACACAAAATGTCACTAAAAACGAACGATGCCCACTGAAATGTATTCTGAGTTTGATACTTTAAATTTTTCATTTCATCCAATTTTTTATAAGCACAATTCATGAAACAATCCTCCCATCTATCCAACAGTTTCCAAAAATAAAGAACAATACGCGGAACTTTACTAGGATCTAAATATTTTATTATTTTCTTTTTGTGGAGTTATTGCTTCATCTTACTGCAATGGATAAACCATTTAATAAGTGAAAAGATGAAGCATTCAGCAAAATTATGAAAAAATAGAAACGAGTATATTTTTATATTCGCCTAAAAGAAAACTAACCATCTTAATCACCATAATAAATATGCATGTTTACGGGGCTATTTTGTGGTTAAGACTCTGTACAGAAACAAATACCTTCGCAAGGTTTTATCCTAGTTTTAACAAAAACGTTAAAGAGTGTAAAACAAATTAAAAAAGCAATTGAAAATACTATAATGTATGTGTTACGTCTTGGAGTTCGGACGGATGGACGCGAAAACAGGCATCGTTTACGGATAATTGATATTACACTTATTACATTTATTATGTATAATAGATAAAATACTGAGACGTGCGGCAGCGGTTGCCGGCACGTCTGTTCACCGCTGATGCTCAACCCGAAGAGTGCCGATTACTCATGCGCGTTGCTATCGGGTCAATCACGCGTTGACCCGTAAGCGACGCACCTGTGTCACGCACACATCTGGATGTTGTCGCATGGCGCGAACAACCCAGAGCACAAAACATGCGACACAGTCTGCAACAGTATGCTTTTGGGAGACTCTCTTTGAAGCGCACAGTTTGAAGTACTCTCTGGCGTTTCAAAACAATCTCAAACCTAACATTTAAAATTTTGAATGAATCTAGTTTTGTAGACTAATTCCATTGAATCTAACGAATCACATGAAACACTCAACAACAGATTTCTACATGGCGTATATCATTTTAAACCACACGCTCATCCAACTGCGCTCACTATACTGCTCTGGTTCATTAATATGTATTGTAAACATCCTGTTGTTTACAATATGGTAAATTTGTATTTGTTTTAATCTTATCAGCAGTAAGACACCACATACCTTCAAGCATGCAAAAACTCTGAAGCACGGATTAAACCGAGATTATGGCGTTCCAGGAATTAACTAATGCAACAGTTGAACAGTTGAAGCAAACAGTTTCGTGGTTGTCCACATGCAGGTAATAAGTCCCAGATTATTTCCGAAGCAATCTGGAGCATTAGTAGGAAAAAATTTCACCACTAGCATCAAATTGTCAAACTGATTGACAAATGAGAATGAACGATTCTAGATGACCCGAACACAGTCGGTTCGGGTAGTTTGCTCGGTGAATTCGAAATAGATTGAAATCAAACCCGTTCATCAGCTCCCATTGGACGCGACCTAGTCCGAGCTGGGTTGGGTGAAGAATACGAACTAGAAACCAAAGACCCTGAAGCCATCAATGAATTCATAGCCTCATCAATCATTGCCTTTTCTTATCGCATTAGTTTGAGCACAGTGCGAGCATTGGAATTATATTTCGGGATGGTAGTCCACCTCCACGCCTGAAATATATTTAGTACTGCTGATGAATGATTTAACTGCTATTTTTAACGCTAGCATGGTTGATTGAAAGAAGTGTAGAACATGTAATATATTTGTTCACATTTAAATTACATCGTACTGATATAATAGCAAGAATTATCAAGGTTACCAAGGGTACACTGAAGGTTATCACTTCTAAAAAGTTGAGCGACAGACGATTGCCGAGTTATCTCAAGAGTCGTACGTCACACAAGCTTCATAAGTTCATAAGTTTCATAATTAAGGGAAAAAAATGTACAATAAATATACAAAATTACTTTAACATTGACTAAAACAGTGACAAAAATCATTACCTAAGGCTATATGGAATTTGGTTGCAGATCCAGATTTTAAAGCTAATTGTAATAATTGTTTTAATTTAAAATTGTAGAAACAAAATTGTTCGTATTGCTTTATTAAATTTATCAAAATAAATTTTAGCAGTATAGAGTTATTAAAAGAGCAATATAAAATTTTCCAGAATATGTAGCAGTAGACACACAAAATTAACATTATCTACATCCTGTTGCGTGACAGCCAGACTAAAGTAAGCCAGACAAGTAGGTTTGCAAATATGTATGCAAAATGCATACCTCTGTGGTGATCGTTATGGTTGTTACGTAAATAAAATACTCTACCAAAAGGCTGACATACCCGACGGCCACGTCTTCAGTATGTTTGGATACCTATTTAAAAACATTGAATATGCACAGTTCTGTAGGATTGCAAGAATAGGGACAAACACTAGAATTTATCCTTGAACGAAACAAAAAAGCTCTTCTAGAAACGAAACCTCAAAGCAATACCAATAGCAAAGTGTTTCTTAAGAAACTGCTGCTTAACACTGTCCGCTAAAAACGAAATAACACTCTAAAAGAGGGAGAAATCTTCAACAATCTACTGGTTTCACGTGATGTGTATCCAAATCAACAGTACAGCGTCGTTGGATGGTGCACTGCATTTATGCATAGCCTGCAAAGTGTATGCGGAAGTGCCATCATACCGTTCAGTGCATTCGGTTACATTCTATCCAGCAAATGCACCCCAAAACTAAATGGTACACTACCGAAAGGCATCCTCCAACTATGCTGCATATGAGCACAGGTGAGCAGAATCGAGATTGTATTATACTTCTCCTAACTTATAACTCTCCTAGCCATACCCAAGTCAAATCAACCTTCGCGAACTTGACGAAGAGGAATTTCTGCACTGAGTTATACTATGTCTTCTTTGAAATTAGAAACGAATATACATCTTCCGCGGAGGAATTTATTTGCAGCCTAATATCCAATATCCCAAACTGCGCTTCATCTTCTATTCTCACCAACGCAAACTTCAAAACTAGTCCAATTGATGCGGGAGAATGTTTAAGATAAGATTTTGAACCGGTCCTATCGTGAGAAATTGGCTCTACTACCATCTATACCATTACGCCACCCTGCGCCTTTTTATTACAGACAAATGATAAGCACACTGCTTCGATGCCTTCCGTTCATATAGAAATTCGCCTAAAAAAATGTGTTAAAACATGTTTAAAATTTAAACAGTTAAAAAATCACGACTGCAAGAAAATTAGATTAGATTTTTTACAAAACTGAGCATCCAATATGTATATCTAGTAGCGTGAAAATCCTAACGGTTGATTTTATAAAGTACACTAAGGATTAAATCTTGTCCACAAAGTTCATAAATATATTATAATTCTAAATCTAGTTCCAACGACAGGGATCAATTCATTTTCATACCAAACGATAGCAATCAACCACAGCAATTATTCAAGTATGACTTCTAACGTGTCGACGTTCATATCCCTAACACATGACACAAATTGTGTACGATATTAGAAACTTCTTACTTCATGTTCATGAAAGGAATCATGCTGAATGAAATAATGAGAAAGCAGAATGTAAGCAATTTGATAAAAAATACATTAAACCCGTTCAAGATTTTCTTATTGCGCTTTTCTACGATCTCTACAAACACTAAAGCTTCTCAATCTGCAACTTTAAATTTTAAGGATAGGTGTTCAATCAAGCTATGGTTGATATTGCCGATCTTTAAACGAGAGTAAAGTTAGTAAAATATTTCTCTCTCTCTGGCTTAACGACCTACCATGCCGGTTATCACATGGCTTACTAGACTATTAGATACCACGTAGTTGCATATTCAGAGCTCACTACGGGGGAACGGTCCGGATGGGATTTGAACCGGTCCGGTCGTGTCGGGACTAGAGCAGTTTCCAAATAAACCACCTCAATACGGAAAAAAAAGTTTTATATCGAATTTAAAATACATATATGTGTTTAAAATAACATTTGTAGAGTTGTTTGCTCGAATAAGTATTTACATTAAAATTTAAAATAAAATATTTAGAAACTAAATTAAAACCTACAAAGAAAATAGTTCAACCACAAAGAAGAATGATAATTTTCTTAAAATATCACTCAACACTTGATTGTTCGCAGGTTTTATTTATATTTATCACAAAACTTTAGTGTGTTGCTTAAGTGTATAAAATGATATTTACAAACAATTTATTCTCAACACACAGTTTATTGTTGCTTATGTATACATTTGTGATGCAAAGTTAATTAGCGCGGATGCAAAAAAAGAAGAATCTCATAAACTTAACGCTCTATCTTTCATTGTACCTTAGTTTGATAACCCCGACAAACGAAATAGAAAGCGCAACACTATATAACAATTAGAAACGCAACATAATCACGTAACTGGAAACAGTGTTACTTCTTTTTCAAGAAAAGAAACTAAAACAAGCGGAACCAAACGTAAAATCTTTAAAGGAATGATATGTCCCTCATGCCAAAGATCTTGTTTGAAATTATAAAAATGATAGCTAGTTGCTTTGCTTCATGGCAGTTTCAGGAGTAACGAAAAGTTTGCCGTTTACTATTGACGTTTTAATACGTTGGAGACGAAACAATGCTAATTTTAAAATTGATTCGTGGAATGTTAATTTATAGTTAATTCTTAGGTAAAAGTAAACCGCTGTCTCATTTATTGATGTTTATTTTATTTTGTAAGAACTTACACAACTCATTAACACATCAAAAATTAAACCACGAACCTACTCAGATATTTAATGCTTCCAAACTTGGGAATCTCAATCACTCTTAGCCAATAACAAAAACGTTACGTAGCAAAAAAGCATATAGATACGTTGTAAAAGGCGTTTTGAAGCCCAAGCGCATTAATTTCTGCTTACCAGTTCAACCCTGAATCGTTGGTGTGACTGTAAATTTGAAACGGAATGTAGCGTTCTGGTTCTAAAATAAAGCATGCAAAAGGTTTTATTGCTCCATAATACACACCCAAGCCCCCTTGGCATAGATTGTCAAAACAGACAGGTAATTTATCAGTCCTGGGCCGACCTTACGAAAGCATCCAGTGTATCATACAATAGGATATTGTAACGTGTACTTATGCTGCTCGAGGCATTGTTAGGTATCTGGTAGGTAATATGGAAACTACGTCGGCTACGAAATCGTTCCATAATGTGACCTAGCATTTTAGACCTCCCTAACAAGTGCTACGAGGAATAGTTCAAGCAGTAAACTTCGCCGAAGAACTTTAGTAGTACGTGCGATTCACCGTATGTCTAACACAATAGATCTTGCTTTCCGATGAAAATCTGTTGCTTTGATTTCCCTCGAGAGTTATGCAAGCCTTTACAAAAATGCCCCTGTACCAATGAACAGTGATTGAGTGAAATTTTTATTCTCTGAATTTTGCTAAAAAAATGGTCTTAAAATGTTGGGTAAAATAGTGCACAGTAGATTTTCCATTTGGAAAACTTAATACACAAAGGCTATAGATGGTAGCCCCAATTTTGTATATTTCTTCTCTCGGTTCCTTAATGAACACGATGAACAGCTCCAAAGGGACTATCAACAAGTTTAATCACTAAAAAAATAAAAGCGAAACAATTTCCTTTTCCATGTGCGACATGCTGTGATTTTAAAACGTAGAAAATATGTTTTTACACTAACCTTATCTCTGTTAACGTAAACCGAGCATAACAGTCTAATGTCCGCTAATTCATACCTTTAAAGATCTTCGAACATTGTTTACGCGTTATGATGTATCATCCATTTAGATAAGAAAACATCTTCGTTGCTAAGAAACATTAGATTCCATAACTTACTGAAAAGTTGTCACGGGTGTAGGTTGCATAAAAGTTGAATATTCCCTAGGTCATGAACTAAATCAAAACGATGGTTATACAGTTATGGAGACCGACAATGAAGCAATATTATACCTATTGGATTCTCTTGTTTGGAAATGGTTGCTGTCAGCAAGCGAGCATTAGGATGCTTCTCTATACCTCAACTAGAGATATATTAGTATCATACACTTCTGTAGAGTACCCTATTGCTATTGTTCGTATTTTCCCGCTGGCAAGACTATAAATTTTATAGCGTTCATCAATGTACCGTGTTTGTATTAAAATATTACCTATATCGAGAGGTAAGCAGTGGCACTTTTGTAAACCCAATGTAAACGGTAATATTTCCCTTTTATCTAGACGTATGGTCATGCAAATCCGATGTTGACCAGTTGATCTTGCTTTGAATTTGACCTATAATTAATTGCTGTAATCAGTAGAATAGATAAGAAATGAGAATTCCTACACCATCCCTATGTAAGGTTCGGATTACTCATGTTTATTCGGATTACTATACTGGGGTTTTCACCTGGTATAGTAACGTAAGCGACTACCACAACAAACGCAGCATATGACATCTGATCGGCCTTAGCTAGTACGCGAATGGCAGTAGTCGTAACGTATTGGAAGCACATCCAAATCAAGTTCACAGTCAAGCAAATCAAAACACCAGTACGACGGCATCAGTAAAATACGTTTGGGTTTTTAGTTATTTTATGGCTGTCTACAAATAACATAAGGAGAAATACTACAGCTAAGTTTCCGTTTCTCATTTGGATTTCAATCTACGCTATCATCCGTTAACGTCTAGCGTCATTTGACCCGAAGCAGAAAGTTTGCTAAATGCAATCGTTATCGGGACTATCTTACCCATCACACTACATTCAGTCAACCATTCTTTAGGAGTATTCGTATCCATACCATTCAATAGGGTTTATAACCAAGAACAATAACATTGCTACCGACTGGCAAAGACCCATCAAGACGGTAGGAAAATGTTTTTTTTTATTTCTTAAATTTGCAGCTCTTTCATTAATAAAATCGATTGATCAACACGGATGTGTCCACCGATCATTTGACTCTATGGATTTTACCCATTCTTATGGTGTGTGTCCTTGCAACATTTCGATGTTTCAGAGGTTCTTTTTTGTGTTTCTCTATTACGACAATGACCGTCGATAACGGTTCCGGCTGTTTTGGTACAAAATATAGGATCGAAAGTGATACAAACTAGAAACAAGAGGTAGATTTTCTGAAACCAAACACCATTTAAGAGGTTCCTCAGTGGCTGATATTTCATAGGCTGTTGGTTCAACTGCTTCAATAAACGAAACAATGGGCAAAATGGAACGAAAATAATGGTCATCCTGTATCGTAGTGCCCGTGCAACGATTGTTCTAGCTTACAGAGTTTATCACTGCCAGAGGTTCAAAAGGGAAATGTATTGAAGTCAAACAGTTTCATTAGCAAAACTCAGAAGAAAGAAAAAGAAATTAAACCACAACAAGTAAATCTTCTCGCTATTTTACTATTTTTTCTAGTTCTGAAACTACTGGTGAAATACCACAGCCAAACTACTTAACGAAAACTTACAGAGAGAGAAATAATTAGGTATTCAAACGTTGCTGATATGCATAATAGAACTTAGAAGAAAATATTTGTGAAAAAAACACTAACGTAATAAAAACGTAGCGAACTTCCATTGTGCATAGCCAAAAGAGGTTTAACGCGACTGAATTAAAACCATTCCTTAAAATTTTTGGATATAAAATGTTTTTTTTCTGTTCGTTGACTACTTTCCATGTTTACGGTTTGTGGTGTGTTCATATTTTTTCCGAGTTTGTAGTTAAGTTTGTAGTTGTAGTTAAGAATAAAAACAATATCGAAAAGGAGAGGAAAAGCTATCGAGTCTATAGCGGTGTAGACTACACATGTTGGTGTTCATGCTGTAACTATTGTTTAGTCATGATGCTGTTCATGATGGCAATGATGATGATAGTGTTGAGGAAGCCGCCGCCGCCTTATCGGAAGTCATACTGTTTCCGGGTGAGTTGAATCATGTTCCAATAAAAAAAAATTCCAGGGATATTCTAAGGCACCACCAAGAAGCTGTTCGAGGTTTTGACCGCAAAATAAGGCGCGAATAAGAGGGATTTCCGACAGGTCGGAGTTTTTCGGGCCTTCTGAAACGTTCGGGTTTGAAACGAGTGTCGAAGGAAATGGAAAACTCGTTTTCCTTCATTTGCTATTAAATACCATAAATGATGCAATCCCTCTGGCAACATTTCCGATTACTTACTGATAATTGTGCCTGAACGTATGTCTGAAGGGTTTTGGAACCACAAAAGGTCAAGGACGTTCAGGCGTGAGGAGGGTGGTTGGAGTTCTTAAAGAAAACAAATGTTAGTCAAAATAAGGAACTGAGATGGAGCAAAATGTTGATAAAGGTAATTATTACTCTTTTCTTTGCTGTGCTATTTTGCTGAATGTTTGTATTGCTGATCGTTTTATTTAAAAGTGGTTTTTCTGTTTGTATTGAACTACTTTATACCAGCAGTAGGTGGTGATGCGATGGTATTGGTCCAACTACATAATGCGAAAGTTTTTTGAAGAATCCTGACGGAGAAAAAGAATATGCACCAAAACACATGACCCGGTTCCGATACAATGATTTTGTTCGATGTTTTTCGAAATGCTATGTAATAGAATTCGATTAGGTTTAATATAAACAATTTTTCTTTCTTCTCGCGTGGTGAGTCTACCATTTCCATTTCTATCTGACCAATCTGACGACATTTATTTTTTTTCTTTAATACAATTACTTTTTCTTTCCCAATAAGCAACGTATAACAAACTGGTAACCTTGAGCGCCATCTAACAGGCTGCAGTAAAATCGAAGTTACATAAAAACACTTTTTTTGCTTGGAAGTTTTTGCATGCAAGCATCCTTTGATGGAAATGGAAACTAATGTCTGCAAACTGGATGGTAGAAAACTTTTCAGAAAACAACTCTACGCAGTATTCCAGACATCATGTGAAACATCCTAGCAATCATGGATACAAGAAACGATTTTTTTGCCGAATTGTTTGTGATAAAATAAGATTCCTTTTTTCATTTTTTAAACTAATACTTCCATTATCATTAACAGATGTGCCGCTACCTTTTATAAAACCATGGTTTGTTGGGTTGTGAGGAAGAAAATTAAATTCATTGCACAACATTGAAGTAAATGTTTCTGAATTAGTTTTAAAAACAAGTAATTCTTTAGGTTTCAAAACAACTAGACCGATCAGGAATAAAATCCCATTCGGACCGTCTCTCCGTAGCAAGGTCTGACAAGGTCTCTGAGGATCCGTCCTTAACACTTCCAACGTCCAACATATAACGTCCAAAAATAAACGAAATTCAAAAATTCCAGTATTCAAAAGAATATAAATGGACAGAATAGACTGAAGAAATCGACAAAAGAAAATGTACATTAAACGAACACATCGATATCAGCCGACCGATCGAAATAATATCTATCACAGGAATCATGTAGACACCATTACTTTAACTGTGTCTGTACAACTGTCCTGCTACCGATGGTTTACTAATGGTGTGTGAGATATTCATAGAGTACAACTATCCCTTTTCCAAAGGAAGTTACTGCACCGCGCTCTAGAAGGTTAGAAAATTTACAAAATAGTTACTACTAATAAATTAGAATACAACAGATTGGATAAATTATTTCACATAATTCTGATTCAATCTTTATTTAAACTTCTCTTTAAATTCTCAAATTCCAGAGATCATGGCGCTTGCAAGAGTAGCAACTTTTGTTTCTCCTTCCAATATTACACAACAGGAAAGCTATTTTCACTAAATGTAACTTATGATTTTGTTGGTTGAAAATCACCCAAATATTTCCTCTTCCTGCTTTCTGGGTCCACCAGGGAAAGTTTGCTGCAGCAACTCTCTAAGTTTGGGCAAGAAAATTTCACGTCGCCAATGGCTCTCCAGCTCCAATACCTCGTTGAACATCTCTAGCAGTACCAGTTGGTTGTCATTTGCCAGTATGATCGGTGCACGGTCCAAAAATACTTTCCGGTAGTTTTGCTCTGACCGTTCCATCCCGTACACAGGGTCGCATTGGAAGTTGTTGCAGCCCACACAGGAACTATAACAGTTTGCGTGAAAACACTCCAGACACTCTTGGTGATACAGGTAACCACAGTGGCTAAGCCACGCCTCGTAGCTCAACAGTCCTGCACATATTCTGCAACAAACGAACATTTTCAAGACCGCTCGCTATTTTTTTCTGTACCGTTCTGCTGCTGAGTGATGTTTTGAAGTTCACAAATACCTAGACTGCTGCGATCGATTTACGATGGTTGATCAATTTAATGCACAATACATTTGACTCCAGGACCGTTCAACATTACGCAACGAATTTTGCATTTTTGTATGCTATTTCCTCAAATGAAATTTAATGGCTATTTCACTGTACCATCAGCGCTTCGCTTAGTACCTTTCTTTTTCGACTGAGTTTTCCACTCCCCGTACGGACACACTTGCTATATTTTCCATTCACTACCAGATGCTGTATTGAGCGCAGTTCCTTTTGCATCTTGGCGAATGCATCCATGACGAATGCATTAATTGCCACATTTTCTTTCTCTTTGGTCTTTGCATTGAATCGTATTTGAGATAGATGCGTCGCCAATTACCACCGCTTCACCTTGGAAGCTGTTTGCTGTCCAACTTCATGCAAGCCGCGGTGGGACTGTTGGCAAATTTTCCAATGCAAGCGTCGTGGTACAAGTGGTCGCATCTTGCCGCAACAGCACTATCAATCAACATTGGGCTGTAGATGGTACAAAAAGGTAACATTTTCCGGCCAGCGTTCGGTGTTGCACAGTTTGTTTTGGTGTAAAAATCACTCACTGGTAGCGTTTCAGCGTTCCTACGATCAATTCAGGTTAAAGCTTCGAAAATCTAAGCACACATTTCAAAGTTGACAGATTAAGCCGTTGATTTTTAATTTTTTACTTTTTGGTTTAAACTTTATATTCCAACGACGTATGATGCATTTTGAGCTGTTCCCCTCTGTAAGCTTTACTTAACTTATTCAACGTTTTATTACTAACGATAATACATCTATTTGTGATCGTAAAAAAATTAAAAAACTAACCTTGAACATGGTTCTAAGCACAATAGAAAAGAGTTGATGGTTTGCAAATTATGTAGCAGTATCCTTGTCCATAATTTGTTTTTGTTTAGCTCACTTACGCACACGCATTCTTTCTAAAATGATCATTTGAAAAATAAACAGAATCTTTTCTTACCACCAGCAGACGCTAGTGGTAATATTGTTTTGCCGCATTTAGTATTTTGTCTAATGTCCATTGGGCTGTTTCCAATGTGGAAATATGATTTCCGACAAGTTCAACGAACTTGTCCACTGGCAATAAGACCCGCACCTGCGGATCATTCTTTGTATTTGTGTGGTATCATTTTGGGAATTTTAGTATTGTTACCTTTGTGGACATTAAAAAAATGCTCTCCGGAGGATTTTTCTAGTGTTTAGGATTTTGTTCCGGATTTTCCGTGGGGAGTAAAAATATTTTCCTTTCACGGATTTAGTTTTTGCATAGAACAGTATCTTTGAGCGAAACCATAAAGTAAAAAATAGACCATGCTTCGAAGAATTGACGCATTGCTCTTAAAAAGGAATCCTGCAGAAAAAAATTCGGAGTATTTGCGTTGCTCACGACCAAAACAAAACAAAACAAAAAATTAGTCGTGTGGTAATTTCAAATATTAAATAAAGAAACTTTTCTCTTGGGTTTGTAGTTCAGAATGGAACTATGAGAGAGTATAAAAAGTAATAATAAACGAGCTTGTAGTCTCTCCACCCAAATAAAAACATACTTATTCAGATATATGATTTCAAGCGTAAACCAATTCAAACAATAAAATCCACTTTACCAACCGTGCAACACAATCACTTCTCTACAATTTCCTTCGGGAAGGTCCGTTTAATCATCCAGAAGAATTATAAGGAAATTTCTCACTCATTTCCTTGCTATTCGCTTCATCGATTCGTTCCCACTTCACTTTTTCTAATGCCCCAGAAGAATTGAAAATCGATTTCTCACCCACGTATACTCGATTAGGAAAACTAAATCAAATATTTTCTTTCAATTATCCTTCAGCCTTTCAATTGACTACAAGACTCGTGAAGAGTCCAGAAAGAATTGGAGAGATGAAATCTAACCTAGATCAAGGTGGAAAGTAAGGCTGTTATGACACAAATTGGATGATTCAAGATATTTTAATAGTAAACAACACCGTTTAACAATAATAGAACAAACAATACATCGCTCATTCTGTATTTGTGTTCATTTATGTAACTAATGTATTTAATGTATGTAATTCTTTGTGAATAAAAAATATTTCGCAACTATTTTTCTCAAGTTAATATACGTAGTTATCTGCCATTGAGAAGCAGGTTTAGTGTTTGTGAGATCACTAAAAAAGAATCGAAGTCCTTTCACTCGATGTCTCTTAGGGTTTGTCACTTAATGTTTGGGCTGTTTCGATTTTTGTCTCGTTTTAGTTTTGGTTGCTTCTTATTGACAAAACTCAGTTTTGTAATCAGTTCAAAACACCAAATAATAAAAAAAGTCCCTAAGTATCGGATGGCATTAAAAGAAAATTAAGAAAAAACATCTTACATTTACAGAACACAAGAAAAAAACAAACGACAACAGCTAAAACCATCTTCAAACACTTTTTTATGCATATTATCTATATCAATCAATGAATTATTTTATCAGCTATGTGAATAAAGTAATAGTTATTTTCATCTAAACCAAACCAAAAAAACAAATATGCGCGAATCTTTACAACTTGGTTTTGTTTTCGAAGAGTTGTAAAACAATGTGGGACGTTTTGAGCCATTAATATAGTGTCGAGACTAAGATTATGAGATGATTGTATTCTTTTCGGGAAAATCGCGTCATACTTTTTTCACTGATGTATTGTGTCATACCTGGTGTTTGCGCTACTTACGGGCCTAACTGAACTGAGCTTGCTTCAGTGATTTGATTTGTTCTAACTGACCTGTTCTTGCTGGTGTTTCTTTTTCGTCTGTGTTTGCTGAATAACTTTCCTACTTTTATATTTAGTTGTTTTTTATTTGCTGATGGGCATTTTTGCCAAGATCATTACAATGACAATCACAGTAAACAAGAACTTCACAGCAATGTAAATTATACTCTAATTCGATCTCTGACCGATCTCTAACTGAGATCGGTTGTTTGCATAAGCGAGCATTGAAAAAATAGATCTAGTTGCAGAAACTCAAAATTGTGAACGATAGAGGTGTTGTTTGAATTAACTGATATTTTAGAAATAAAGGCAAACTGGCTGAATTATATGGATTGCGACGATAGAAGATGCGTTATTCGTGAGATCATGTATGTTAATGAATATTTTTTGAACAATATTATTATAATGGACTGTAGTATTGCAGTTGTATGCATAAATTCTTGGCATAAGTCATGTGGACCGAGACAAAGCATTTATGAGAGAATCAGTTTGTCGTTGCCAGCAAGACGGCAGTCAAAAATTAACGGATGCTATTTGCATTTCATGCTCGACCGCGCAGAAAGACGACCAATGTATACAAACACTACCATTTTCGGATACCTGATTATTCAAACGTGTTTACACTTGGTGTACTTTTCCTGGCTTCCCAAAAACATGTAGCACCATGACAACTAGCCTGGACGATTTTCCTACCCCTCGATGATACTACAAAAATCAAGATAAAATATCGAATTATATTCCTAGCTATAGCCGAAATAACAATGAAAAGCTTACTTTTACGATAAACATACATATCTGGACACCTGACTTTTCTTATATTGAATTTACGTGAACAAAATCGAAATCATGTCTCTCGTAGGAGTAATTTATATCACAAAACAGAACCAAAATACTTCCATGCAATGTAATTGACTTTTTGAATTGTCTCATAGTATTTAAACAAACACAGGCCTCAGATTTCACAACCACCATGTTTTTGTGCATGATATAGCTAATGCTCGTTTAACTTTCCTACAGACGGTTACAATAATGCATCGCAACCAAAACCCGACGGCGGTAGCAAGAAAGTTGTTATTAAATAAAATGTTTCGGCAACTGGTAGTCTGCGTTTTTGCTTCAATCGGAAAACCGAATTTCCCTACCATACATTCCATTCTGTGACCGATAAAGCATAGAATTCCAGACCTTTCAGGCGAAAACGCAGAAGCAAGAGAAGGTAACTTTTAGGATCGGACCTCTCAACCAACACTTCTTTCCACTGCACCCCCTTCATGGTTCTTTAGTGAGGTAAATACAATGAAGATAAATAAACAAGTTATTCGTTTTTCCGGACGCGTATTGCAATTGGTGTCCGGTTGTATCCTCGGTTCGGTTGTTCGGTTGTTGGAAGTGAGTCACCTGTACCAAAACTAAATGCAACCGAACGTACATCCCAACAAATCCGAAGTGTATATGCACCGCTCGCTGAGTTTTGGTGAACGCACGCTAATGCCCCAATATGCGTCATTACTAAACTACTAAAATGGCTGAAATACTGACTGCTACAAAGCGCAAGAAACACACTTAACGAGTACTGCAGGTGAAAAGGTGAGAGAATACAAAGACCGTGAATCGTTACCCGGATAATAAAGAAATAAAGGGTTGAACGGCTAATGTAAAATTCCGAGAGCCGTATCCAAACAAGCCGTGCACCAAATGTAGTACAGGTACAGACATAGCTCGCTGTCAGAAAGCCTCGGGATTTGGAATACAGAAAATAACAGCCATTCGGTTACCGTGCACAACGTGCAAAACGCGGGAGCGTGTGAGTAGAGTGCTATCATAAATAACTAACAAATTTAGCAACCATAACCTGGTGAAAGCCTTCGAGAAATAAAAGGTATTTCCTTGCATTCGAAGCTGCAACAAGAGCATAAAGTTTACTGGTGATATGGTGTATATACGCTGGAGGACGATTAACTCCATTTGTGCTTGGTGCCAATCGAGTTTTAAGCTTTATTTCCGCAATTGAAAAAGAAACATTTTCTGTTAGATATATGATATGTAAGCTAAAGGGTAATCAGACAAGCCGTAATGCTATAGTGTTTGTACAAC
>STHB01000037.1:0-19797 GCA_018908115.1 Anopheles rivulorum
GCAGCTAAAAAGGACCGGCAATAATTAACATCTTTCACACTTTGATAATTTATGAAACACCGTTGATCCGCATTAGGAAGGTGGTTGGCCACCGCGTTGGCTGGATATGGAAAGAATGGTGCGCCCGAGCTGAAGAATGGTGAACATAGTTGGTGTTATGTTTATTTAAAAAAGCAGTTTAATATACTGTTGGCATTGCCGTATGGTTTGTGCTCACGTGATATAAAAGTGGTTCATTTTATAGGCATGCTATAAATCTGTGTGATGTTTCAATTAATTGCACAATTAATTTTCTATTCCTTTATTTTGCTCTCGCAATAACGCAAGTTTGCTTTATTTATCCAACAGCTTGAAAAAACAATAATTTAATATTTCAATGTTATGTTATTCTCTCCCCGCGCACTGAGTGGGTTTGGTTTTGTTGCGATGAGTGGCACTATACATTGTTTCTTTCTTAACACCACCGATGATGTCACGTCACGTACTTTTACATCCATAAGCAACCATAAAGAAAGGCTGGGAAAATTTATGGAACGCGTTTTGAAAATAAAAAAAAAAAAATCAAACCAAACTTCACCCACTGCCTACATTGCCGGAAAGTGCGATGATGCCATTGTATCCGTAGGTGTCAGACACGATAGATTTGCTGGACCGCAGTTGGTTTTCTGCATTTGGAATGAGTTGGCTAACCACTCTGATCCGTCGTTGATAGAGCAAAGCATCCACTTGCCCCGACTTGAATGAATGGTTTTTGTTTTCATTGATTGCAAAAAAATAAACAAGAAAACAAAGCCGAAAATCCATTCACTCTGATGCGAATGATAAGTTACACACGGAGAGTTTGTGTGAGAAATATGAATTTAAATCTTTAAACTATATTCACTGGTACCATCCGGCTAAACAGTTAGTGGAAATTCATTGAAATAATAGAAAGTACAGGTAACGCTCGCTCACTTGTTTGAACGTTTGACTGGTTATAATTTTTTATCCCTGCTGATTAATAATTCAGCACATAATTAGTTTTTTATTCTTCGCCTAATTTTTCCTAATTTGCCTGGTTCCTCGTTGTTCCCCCGTGCTGGCCCTTTTGCAGTCGGGAAAGTATGCGTACGCTTTAGTTTGCTGCGCTCGTTCGTCACAGGTTTGAAGCGAAGGCTGCCAACCCTGCGAGTTGGGGCCACCAGCCAGTATTATGATGAATTTTTTTATAATCGTTCCCAAATTAAGCCAGGCAGGTTGTGCGGTGGTTTCCAGATTCTTTTGCTCCTCTCTTTCTCTATCTGGTGCTTCTTTTATGGAAAGGTTATGTCTTATTTGCGCACCATTTAGCCGGATTAGCCTCTTGCCGGATCTCGCATGTTTTACTGGCCGGCTGTGTCCGGCTGTGTTTTTAGTCCAGCAGCAGCCGCAGCAGCAGAACAGCGTTGAAATGGGTGAATTTTATTTCGGTTGGTGGTGGTGAAGTTAGAACTTCCACAGTCGTAAGATGTGTCGGCATAGATGACTGTTTCATTGTGGTACACACAGAATTTTTTTTACAACCTTCTCTTGTTACCTTTCGACAATGAACAGGCCAAAGTATGCGCCCGGATGGCGCTTGTTTTACGAGTTTAATTGTTTACGTTGTTTGGAACGACTTTCGCCCAAGCTAAAAAAAACACACACACGAACGTTGCATGTGTGTGGTAAAAGCAGAACCCATCCTGCTGGATTGTCAGAACACGAAACAAAGTGCGAAAGAGTGAAAGATATTTTTAAATAATTAATTTTCTTACCTGCCAACGCTTGGCAAGTGCTGGACAGGAAGGTTAGTGATGTTTATGAAATCATTTCCGAAATTCCATCCGAGCGCATCGCCAACTATCATTCATTCGGGCATTACGTTTCGATTGAGGGATTTAATTCGAATTTATTACAACGACGCTAGCCAACGTATTCTTCCGAGCAAATGCGCTTTAAAATAACATTCTAGGAATGGTGGTTCCCATTCTTTGCATCCCATGCGTTGAATGCACTAGCGCATGTGAGGGGTTCTAATTTATTTACCGCATAACAATAAATTAGGCGACATTATTAGGGTACGCTTAGTTTTCCCACTTTTCCACCCTTTTTTAGTGGGAGTTTTTTTTTTGTTCTCACTCCAAGTGTCCAGCTTAATTTATTGTATTTCTCCTAATGATAGTTTGAGCTCTTTCGAATGGATATGAATTAATTCGATTAATGTGATTGATACGATTGATTTCAATAAAAATTTATCTTTAATCCGTTTCCAATACAGTCGTTCAATGATTGTCTCCACGCTCTGCGTACGTAATTGTCTGCTAAATAAAACAGTGTTAAATAAACGCACAATACGTCACTGTTTAGACAAAACGGATACGGTTTGGCCATAGAGCGGACGCCGCCGTTCGGACGAACGCATTTTGCGCACGTTGGTTTTTTTTAATGAGCAAAGAAAATCAGTGCAGACAAAATAAGACGAGACTTGTTTACCTAATCGCGTGTGTGTGTGTATCTGTGTGTTTATGTATGTATGGGCTGACCTGTATCTTTACATCGACCGCGGACCACACGTAGCGCAGCATTAGTGTAGCGAGATATTTCTTGCGCCTGACGTCATCTTTATAGAAAACAAAACCGACATGAAAGTGAACCAATTCACTTGACCATCAATTTTTAGACTGTGGATAGGACTGTGAGCGTTCGTAATAGAGAGAAAAATATAATAATTTAATTGAAAAATGATATGTAGTTCTTTTATTTCAATTATTTTTACTATGTCACGTATAAAACATACTACTTTATGAAACTTTTGTGAGCAATTTTTTTAATCACAATACCAACCTAATAAGCCGTTTTTCTTTGGTTGAAATATGAGATTTCTGACTTTCTTAATCACATGCTGTGTAAAGCCGATAAATACGTTTCATTTCATTACATTCTTCACCGTTCCGGAAGAGACGTCCGCGCCGAGACAGTACTCATAACACTGTTGGTTTAACAACTCTACCGAGTGCTTTGACAACTTTGTTTCTCATCTTCCCTACTACTAGCTATCATTAATCATCGCTGCCACGGGAGGCGTATCGAGATGGGGGTCCTGCCCTAAAACGAGCGCCTACAGAAGTTACTGTCAGATTGTTTTCTTAATAATTGCAGCTACCGCACACACGGTTGGCTTTAGGGTGATAGATGAAACCTTTTTTTATTCTTCGCTTTGTGTCTATGTTCTTCTTTTTTTTTCTTTTGTTGTATTTCCACGCAAGATGGATTAGTGAGTGAGCGAACCGATCGTTTCCTTCCTTACCACCCACCAACCCTCAACCAATCCGTACCTTTTCGTGTGCGTGTGTGTGTGTGTATGTGTGTGCATGTTGAACTGTTTTGTGTTCCTTTTCACGGGTTCATCTACGGGAACGTGCACAAGCGATTTGTGTGCTCGAAACGCACGAACTTCCCGGCCCGAAGCCCGAACAGCATGGAAAACCCGGTGCTTAGGTGTCGGTATGTTGTCAGCCGGCCGTCGCTCGAAGACAGGCGGAATGAATCTCTTGCGGTGCATGATCCGGTCACCTCCCACTATTGCCATATTTATGTCGGCAGGTTCGCTTCGCCTCTGCCAGCGCCGGTGGGATGGTTCCGCTTTTCCGTCGCGGTGAGAATCAATTAATTTTCTGGTTTCGGGCCGGTTGATAAAGTAGATTATCGTGCTGGAACCAAGCGGACGATGAGATTCAACCGTGGAAGCTACAGCAGTGCAGTGCAACGAGGGTTTGGGTTATCGGTGCATCAGCCAGTTTGCAGCAAATGGGTCGGTTTGTCGATCCACCAGTCGAACCAGGGAACAGGGTTGAAGTCTTCCATCCGAGTCTCTCTTCATTCTGCCACCCAGCAACATGAGATCGTTTATGCAGATGAAACGCTGCCTATTTTTTACTATCTGACTGTTGTTGTCTGCTGCTCAGCGAAGCACACGAGAGCCATTCGAGTGAAGGGTCCGGGATCGGCCCTAGTAGCCAAGCGACCGGCACTGGGGATTGCCTATTAGATTGCTACAATCGATGCCGCCAATTGGTGCCGCTTGGTTTCGAAAGGTGCCTTTGCTGTGCTACTTTAATCACCCATCTGTGCATTGTGTTTGCGCGGGAAAAGTCTTCGGTTGTCGGAAAATTGTTTTCCTGCGTGGACGGTACCCAGCACAAAGACCACCACCATTCCTTGGTGGATTGCTTCGGAACTGCGTGCACAATTGACCCGCGGGTCAATTAGATTGTTATCAGCATTATTGGTGTTTATTCGTGTTTGATTATTGGGACATAGTAAAATTTGAATATTCAATAACCGCTTTACGCAACGTGAGACCATCCAAGCAACAAGGGGGTAGATTGCAACAGATGACATAACGCACGCTTCGGGAATTGTTTGATGTTGATTTAAATTCCATCAGGAACATTAAAGTTCTAAATTTAGCGAATGGGGTATTGAACGCATCGCACGTATTGTTTCGCACGGACCGCGTATCTTTATATTTCCATCCAGCACTTTAAATTCTACGACTTGATGAATCACGACTCCAGCAAGAACCGTATGGTAAACTTTAACATAAATCAACGCCATCGAATAGCGTTCGTACCGCATACATATTGCCTGCTTTGACAAATCCAGCCATATGATTGTTTTCTATGCAAATTTAAATGTCCCATAAAGCAAATATTAATGCGCCACGTTCGGTGCTGGCTGGATTAGCGGATCACACCACAAATGCTGCTGCACCCTTACGTGGAATATGCAAGTCCCGCGTCACTAACCGGTTTGCTTTCTCCACCGTTCTGGTCGCGATCGCGGTTGAGCCGTACGGGATCGCACATGCGATGCTGGTGGCTACATATGTGCGCCTGCATTTTTGCTTACATGCTACATATATTGCCGTTCGGCCAAAGACGGTACACTTCTTCCAAGCGTTGCCCGGAGAAGGCAAAAAACTGGGGGACGGAATGATGTTTTATCGTGAATTTTTGTTTGTTTGTTTCTTGTTTTTTTTTTTCGTTCGTAACTTACTCACCGAAAGAAGAAAGATCTCGCAGACGACACACATGACTCATGGTTTGCGTCACCGAAGCGAACTGCAATGCTTCCGAGTGCGTCTGATGCAGTGCTGCTGCTGATGCCGCCACATTGCCTCATAGTGTGCCTGTGGAAAGTCTGGGAGAAGGAAAAAAAAAGCGCGTCGGGTTCGAATCGTTTATTAACGACTGCGTCGCGACGATCGTAAGGCGGTGACGACGACGACGACGACAATGCGCGGAGCGATAAAATTAATGACAATAATTTAGTTCGGCCGTCTGCTGCAACCGTTGCAACATGGGCTGCATGGGCTTTGGGGGTGGTTGGATTGCTCCAAAAAAGGAATATTAACAACAGAGCATAAATCAACAGCAGTGCCCCAGCAGAGCGGTTGCTGAGTTTTGTTGCAGTTTTTCGTTTTACGCGAGCGATCAATGTATCAGACTTGCATGGGTCTGGGATCACACAACTTACTTCAGCACATTTGGCTTACTTAAGCAGAGATATAAAGTGTCACTTACCGAGTTAAACCTAAAGCAAGGTTAAAAATAAAGGCTTATCAAACACAGGAAAGTAATTAATTCACATTTAAAATTATTTTTCAATGGTGACAGATAAGTTAATCAAGCCATCAAGATACAATTCTGAAGAAATTAACGTAGCAGAAGAGCGAGAGAGAGAGAGAGAGATAGAAAAAGGAATAAAGCCAAACAGTGGCAGACGAAAATAGCTCATCCCAAAACCACAAATTCAAATGTCCGAAAAACGATCCGAAGGTGTTCGGAAGGAAATGTGCTGCATGTGGATGCATAATGCCACACAGCGTTACGCTTGCTAAGCATCAAAAATATGCTTCAACCTTTCCAGATCAAACTCCGCAGCTCAAGGCACTATAAAACCGAATGCACGCACTACCCGAAACGGCCCGCCCACCCAACCCAAAAACTGCTCCAACACATTGGTTGGAAAGCATTGCACACGCACGCACCCGCGCATTTGTTTATTAGTACTAGAGCAGCAAAATTGAGTGCAGTCTCGCCACAATCGCAGCGGGTGCCATGTGCACAGGATGACGGTGATCCAACGTAACCCGCATTTTCCAATCGGTCCATCGGTGCGAGAAGAAGAAAATATTGATTTAAAGCTGCAGTCGGTCCTTTGGTCGATGACCTAATGGCTAAAATTCATCGCCGTGCAGCGAACTTTGGTCAACGTTGGGCCACAATGTTTATGGGGGAAGGATCGATCGATCGTACCCCGATCTGGCGAACGTTTGGAGGTCGATAGCGCTCGGGGCGACGCATGATAAAACGGTTCGGTGCATTATAAAGCACTTCTAAACAGATGGCTGCATTTTTTTGGTGCTTCACTGCAAAACGCTTTTGCGTCAGAATCGGCGAACTTGTGGAAAAATATTGTTTAATAAAGCTGAGTCAACGTTGTATGTGACGTAAGGGGCAATTTGATTTTTTTATTCCATTTTATATTTTCCTTTTTTTTTACTTATATTAAAAACATTCGCTCTGTCTGATTAGGTTAATATTCTACAGTCGCTCGTACTTTATGTTGTATATTTAAATATCAGTCATTACTGTTGAGTGACGATCGGCGATGCTGCTTGCAGTTTCTAGTTCAAACGGTTGGCTGAAATAACATCGGCATTTAAACCCCCTCACATCTTCCGCTTTGGCGAATAATCTATCCCTGCCCGCCGTGTCAGCGTTTCACCGATGATGTCATAAGAGATATTCGACATTCATATTCGATCGAATGGCGCCATACATTAGCGTTTGCGACACGCGTTTTTCCTCCCAGCGTTCGTTTGTTTCGTTCTTGCACTCCGACGTGTGTCTGTGTGTTGAACGCTTATGCACACATGTGCTGCTTTTCCGCGACGCGCTGAAAGATCGGGAAAAATGATCCCAAACCGGCATGCTGTACAGGGCCGGGACTTTTGCCGACTGGCACAGTTTCACACGTTACTTACTGAGTCTGTCGTCATTATTTATGTTTCGGGTCGGTTTCGAGCCATACACCATACCGTTGCAGCGTAGCACATCGCACATCGGTAAATTTCAGCATGTGAGATCATATGCGAGTGATCGTGAAAAATCGTGTGTCACACGCTGCATACGGAGCAAGCGGGCGCATCCCAACCCGAAACTGGCCGGCGCCGGCCGGAAGGTTGATCTTGAGTGGATGAAGATAAAGCCGATTTAAACGATGTTGGCGAGCTGCTAATTAGCATTGACTTTCTTTGGCCACTCGGCACGAAACATCATCACGGGGCATCGGCGATCACGTCCGCCGCCTGAATAAGGAGCGTGTTAGCGTACTGTTACAAATTATGTGATGAGTGTGAATGTGCTTTTAATGGGCAGATTCCGAAACTGACCAATGGTAAATATCTAAACGTCTAAACCATTATTGGAACATCAAAATCAAGAAAAAGAGAGAGAGAGAGAGAGAGAGAGAGAAAGAGAGAGAAAGAAAAAGAGAGAAGAAAATATTTATTTCACACAGCATAAATCATACAAAACGGTAACACGCGTTCACTCGTAAATAGTTTAATGTTCCGAGTCTTTTTCACCTTCCCGAAGCAAACGCTTACGCATACCGAATGTGATGGATTGGAATGAATTTATGTCTTGCATGTGAATCGCACCAAACGATGGACGCATGATGGCTAATGCTAATGGTCATTTATATGACACCATATCAGAACGGGCCGAATCCGTGATCCGGGCAGGGCAAAGGTAGATATGAAGATTGCTTAAAACGACAACCATGTTCTCCCCCCCCCCCCCATCGGGGTCGATTTCATAATACTGGACTGGCTCTAACATGGACGACGAAGAGAAAAAAAAGCCACAAACCCCAACCCACCATTGGGAGCCGGATTTTATGATCGCGCTTTGCGGTGCGGTAAAGGAAGAAAAATAAAATCATCACCTCCACCGACCTGGTAACGCATTGACCTGGGGAAGAAAACGTTCCAGAACTCCGATGGCGGTGGTGCTGGCATTGCCATGTGATGCAATGTTTTATTTTGCTTATTTTAGTTTTATTTTTTCAACGAATCAAAGCCGCGTTTGCAAACACTCGCTGGGAGGGCGCAACTTTGCGAAAGAAAGCGCATGGTTGTTTGTTTGGGTGAGTGTGGATGAAGGAAACTGGGCATAATCCGACGGTTTACTGCTGGTGCAGGCAGGATCGCGATTATTCTTGGAAATTGGATGAGTTTTCTTTTACTTTTCTTCTCTCTACTCTCTTGGTTGGTTGTTAGAAAATTTGTTTGATTTTCCTCAATTCTGTTCGTTTGTTTTGCTCGATATGGAAAGCATCATTAAGCGAGTGCTAATGAAAAAACACAAACCGACCGTGTGTAGGTGTAAGTAGTGTATGTGCTCAGTCGTCTACGATCTTCGGCTTCGTTTTTTTTTTGTGCAAAACTTCACCGTCGGTTTGGGATTCGTTCTCGATCGATTGCAGTCGTTGTCTGGGCCAGACTCGGCAGGAATGCTGTTGTGAAATGTGCTGTGAAAACCTTGCAAACGGGTCGCACTGTCCCAGGCAGTGAGGCACCAGCACGAAATGTGATTCACGAATCGGGAAGGAATGTCGCCCGAATGTGCATCGCGGCTGGGAGAGGTTGAGAACGGTGGTGCGACACACTAGCGATGCTTTTAGCATCGTGTCTGGTTGTCTGCTTTTAATTTATGTCGGGTCAGGATAATCTGCTTCTCTCGCAGGTTTGGGGGGGTTTTTTTTGTTGGGACCGGACGAGCGACCGAGCGAGCGTGAGGGAGTACGTTTATTTTTGTGTGCGGAACAACAATGAGCAAAATGACACACATGTCGAAACGGACCACAAAACTGGGCCAATTTTCATCCGCTCGCACGATTCGTGTGAAAATTGTCCTTTTTGTTTTATATTAGCTGACGTGTCGTCTTATGAATTTCTTAAATTGTCTTCCATTGAAATGAAAAGGAAAATATGGCGGTGTCGTGTTACACACATTGTCAAGTTGATTAATTTGCTTTACATTCTAGCGTGTCCATTTGTAACAAACAAAAAAGTGTATAAAAAAACGAATATATCTTTTTACGAGTAAGATTTGTTTTACATAAAACGATGCACGATGCGACAACACACGGCAATCAAGACTGTATAACATTTCTAGCGAACTTCATATCGCAGGAACGGAATGGAACTTGAGTATCTCAAACAGTTATTTATCACACAGCACCACAATGTGCGAAGCATATGTGTGATCGTCAAACTGAGCTGCTCACTGTGCTCCTGATCCGTACGATCAAGCGCACCGTAGTGTTTGTGTACATTCCAAACAGATGCAAAACACTCGAAACATTTGTGCAACATGCGTCGAAACAAAAAAAAAAAAAACAACAAGCCGCATGCACCATGCACACACCACAACAACACGAAACCGATGAACGTTTAAGGTACATAAGCGAAGCGAAGCAAAGTGACACAGAAACGGTAAGAAGAACTTGCTAGACAAAACAGCAAACTTAGCCAAAAATGATTATTCAAATGGTAAGGTGTAATGCGCAATGCAAAGTAACTGCAAACAACATTTCGCTGACGCATTCAGATGAAGTTGTGCTGTGAAACAAAAAAAAAAGCAGTGCTGCCGTTTTGCCATATGAGGTGATGTTCAATGAATGTGCTAGAATGAATGAATGAGTAAAATGAATTTTTATATTTAATTTTGTTTCAAAGTTTGAGTGCACCTAATGATGATTAAAGGCAGCAAAGTTCAACATTATCCTACAGCAAGAATTGGAGATATTAAAATTACTCAAGACAAAAGCTAATATTGTTTCTTCCTTTGTAGTCTTTTAATCAATATTAAAACAATCATTATTCAATCAATTATTAGCAATGTCCGATTACAGTGTCCGACAGGCATCTGCAAATGACGAATGGCAAACAAAATTCTTATACGCATCCGCCAGCGGTCGAATTGTCAATGGATGGACATTTTCACCCCGGATCATCGACTGCTTGCCATTTAATCGTACGTGAAATCGTCTTGTTTGTCCATCTGTGCTATGTTTGCAGTTTATTTTTCTTCTCTCTCTCTCTCTCTCTCTCTCTCTCTCTCTCAAAACACCAAACCATCCAAAATGTCCAAGAAGCTTAAGTGTACACCATGCATACGCAGTCCCATGATGTCATTGGCTGCGGTAACCAAGGCGTCCGAATATGCTTGCTGGGATTTATGTTTTGCTGTTGTTGTTGTTTTTTTTTTTGTTTGTATTTTTTGCCACAAGAAAACAACTACAGTAAGAAGAAAAGCCTTTGATTTGGTTTCTTGTTCGCAGCGAACAAATTTGTTCACCGGCAGCAAGGAACGGCCCTGCAACAGTGTTGTCCGACACGGTACGGCACGTTTCGCTTCGTAATTTGTACGCGCACTTGTCACCACTGCCCTTGGGTGACGCGCCTTTACATCGCCAACACCAACCCGTAAACTGGTAGGGCTGGACAGATTAGGAATTTAGACAGTGCCGGATTCACCCGGCATATTCATTCTGTTGCGAATGGTCCCATATGAATGGGACGCACACACTGGATGGCCGATCGGGCGTGCTCGGTACAAATGTGGTTGCGATCGCATGTTTGTGTATTGTTTGTGAATTTTGTTTAATCAGCAGGATTTATCCAATCCAAGCATTATGCGCCTATTTGCCTTTGGGTCGTTCGTTGGTCATCGAATTGTAACCGAATGGAGGGGTTTTTTTTGCTTGAAAGGGAGTTGTGGTGGTTTCGATGGGTTTTTTACCTCCAGCAGCAGTAACCGAACTATTTCCAATGCCAGCAGTTGCAACGAGCATAGGTGATATGTAAGGAAAGGAAAGAGCTACCGTCACACTGCGTGAAACTGGCCTTGAATACGCGGAACACTCAGACAAACGGTGGGACAAACAAAAAAAGGCAAGGAAACGGATCGGATCGTACGATTCATTAGTCGCGCCCTCACGGTCGGTCGTTTGTTTGCGACGCGAACGAACAACCACAACCACCACAACCACCCAAAAAAAAAAAAAAAACAACTGCTGAAGAGCTGAAGTGCACACGGAAAGTGCATCTCGAGTAAAAATGTGGCTGAGATTTCTGTGCCAGTGTTGGTAGGGTGTTCGTGTCCGAGAATGGAAACGCACGCAAATGCGAAAACCGGCAGCAAACACTCGGAAGATATGGACGATCATAAATGAAACGAGCAAAAATCTGGTATCTTTGGCAAAGCAAGCGTAAGGGATGTATCCAGCCCTGCTGACAAATGGTACTGTGTTGGTGTGTGCATTAATGCACCTTTTTTGTTGTGCACGTACGTAAGCCACATATTCGCTGTCACAGATGCATCTTGAAACGATACTAACAAATGCGATACAAAACGAATGGAAGATTAATGAACTTCGGGACATGACAGGTCGTTTCAAATTTACATTTCGTGTGTAAGCATTTAAAAATGATTAGTTGTTATTATTATGCTCGGGATAGTTTTTTTAAAATAAATTATTAAAAATATTCTTTAATTATTTATTACGTAATAACGGGAAGCTGATTTTAAATTTAAAATAATAATTCAGACAAATATTTTAAATTTAACCGAATAAGTTTAAGCAATGCTCTACAACTGGCGACGGACTGTATTTAACACACCCTGGTGCTTGCCATTTGGTTGTGTACGTTTGCATGCAAAACAAAACTGCATTCGCTCCTCCTGCGGGTAAGAAGATCAGCAACCGAGACAACAAAGTAAAACGCTTTTAAACCCGTGGCCCTTGCCGCCCTGCTGTGTTCCGCTGCGGTTCGTTGCAGCTCAAAGGCAAGCAATGCGCCATAAGCAAAAAAAACGAAAACGAAGGGAAGGACATGGGTGTGTTTATGGTTTCTGCTCAAGAAGCGGCACCACAAGCGGTAAGCATCCTCAATCACTTTCTTGATATCTGTGTCATACCGCGGCGACCACTTCTGAGCTGCAGCCAACTACGGAGCAGTGTGGAAGCACAGCAACAACAGCACACATACACAGCTGCACAGATTTTTTCCGCTTAATTTAGCTAAAGAGCACCGATGTCAGGGCGTTGGATGATGAGTCAGTGGTGGTTCAGAACGCCCGACGATCCCGGCCACCAGCTCACCAGGTTGAGCATTATTATGCCACACAGAAACGCAGTCTATTACGCGTAGGCGAAGGACGGTTTTTTTTTTTTACTGTTATGTGCATGTCCGAAACCAGAAGGCAGGAGGTTGCGCTGGGTGGTAGAACCGGTTTTCGCGCTCTTGTGGACATTCATTGGGTCGTGGTTCAATTAAAACAAAAAATACATCTTTTTTGTTGCCCTACTAAGAGCTAACAGACTGTTTTAGGACTTTACTCAACGTTGGTGAATAAAGGATATTGCAGATGCTTGTATCGCGATAGTAACGATAAGCATAAGACTGATAGATTTTAATTTTATTTTATAAATAGAAAAACATTCGCTCTGCAACCTTCATTTTCAATCATTTAAAAGTCATAACATTCGAAAATGAAGTTAAATTAATAAAGATGTTTATTTGATTGGTCAAGAATTAAGGCTTCCCATAAACAGCCAACACTAATGATTCCTTTATGCAAATACCAAAGTAGCACAACGAATAAAATTAAAAGAGATGATAATTAGAGGGTGGAATCGAAACCAAATTAATGCAGTAAAGAACCGTTCAGCATGATTCATCACAGAATGGTCAATGCTATTTTGGCTCAGCAAAAACAAAACAAAAAAAGAAACAGTATGAACAGTTAATTTATGTTTGGTTAATTTAAAAACGTAACGCAATATAAATTTCAACTTAATAACGCGCCTCGTAGCGACATAAATCCATCCTCCATCGCGGCATGTTCATCGCTTGTGGATGCATCAAGTCGACGGTGTAATCCTTGCCTTTCAACGCCACCAGGCTGCCAAAGCATTGCACAAAGGTCAGCCCCTAGAGTCAAAACAAGACGCACGGCGCTGACAAAGAACGTACACAGCATCCCAAAACCTTTGGCCGACACTGATCGACGGGAGATCCATGTGTGTGTGTTGCTGGTTTATTTCATTACCTTTACTCATCGTCCTGTACGATCCGCGAAACGGAGATCCACCCGCACTTTGGTCCCACCCCACACAAGGATCCTTTACCTTCGAATGGGGAGCCGGAATTCATGGAACTGACCGCCGTTGGCTTGCGTCTGCGTTCCGTCTGCTTCGCGTGATTGCTAATCGCGCTCGTGCAAACAAGGCGAACGGGTTTACAGCCCCGACCGACCGACCGACCGACCGACCGGGTTGTATGTGGTCTCTTCCACCTTTTTTGCCCCACCCCGGAGACGCGGGGCATTTTGGAAGAGCGTATTAATTTCTTTCACTCTTCGCCTGTCCAGCGCACCCACCCACGCACCCACTCTTCCGGCCGCACTCCCCGTCAGAAGTTTCCGCTGGCAAATGTGGTGGTGTTATTTTTAGAACGCGTTTCGGCATATTGTGAAACGTCTGGTCTGGCAGGTAACTAATGTCATGTCATGACCACGCCATCGGCATGGCGGTGAGTTTCTCTTTCCTTTTTTTTTTGTTCTTTCACTTTTTATTAAATGTGTTATGCCTCACTTTATGCTGTTGTTCCTGGGGTTTCTTCTGTTCTTGTGCTCGGGAATGTTATTTCGTTATCTTTATTTTTTATTTATTCACCTCCACCCCAGTTCCAGCGCAAGGCCAAGAATGTTTGCTGCTGATCGAATGCTACCTCGAATCTTGACCGCTCGTAGTAATTGGTGGATCAATAAATCATCAAATTTAGCTTCGTTTTCCGAACCAATGTTATGTATCAATTTGTTATTCTTCCTTCCATGCCGGTTCGGGGCCGTACAGTGAACCGGAGGCCGGTTTGTGTGATATCATTTTTGCACATGCTGCGAATATTGATTGCATCATCGGGGTGATCGGAGGCATATATTTTTTCGTTCGTTTGTTTGCTCTTTCCATGTCGATTACGATGTCTATTTATTTATCTCTAAAAATCAAGCAAAGAAAACACACACGCTTTGTGTAGAATCTTTTTTTTTTGTTTGTTTTCGAAATTTCAGATCATAAGTGCTGAAATTTATTGCAAACTGCATTTTGTAGCCGTACATGGATTCGTTTCACCGTTCCGGAGATTGCGAGGTGATACTTTAAATTGATTTCTATTTCGTAGAAGTAGAGCTTGGGGTCTTGTTTCATTGCAATCGATCGTGGTGTATATCTTTCGAAAGTTGATCGCACATCGATTCAACTTTACATCACGACAATCAGTGCTGGTTTCCTGGTGATTTCCATTCAATCTAAAGCTATCGCGGCCGTCACGAACAATTTCTTAATAGATAGCAAGTCACGACAGGTTTTAAAATAAGAATGATTCCTGCATTGACCAATTGAAAGTTGAGTTCGAAATGGCGTTTTGTTGAGCTTGTTAGCTGTTCTTCGATCAGCAAACAATTTTTTTAACTAATATTACCTTTATTTGCTTCCTTCTGCTATTAATTCTGGAAATTACTGTTCAATGTGTAAAATTGAAGGCAAACGTCAAACCGCTTCTTCAATCGTTTCAATAGGTTAGTGCGAAGCCCGATCATCATTAGGGTCAACGGCACATTGGCAGCGTACAAAAAACTTGAATCGTTGATAGACGCAACCATTAAGAATCAGTTTAAGGAAGGCTACATTTATGATCTGTTTAACGAGCATTAAATGAAACTGTAATGAGTTTTTCATTCGAATGACAAGAACTCGTAAAACGCGTTCACCAGGCAATTGCATGTCACGCTGGGTAGCACGAGCATCACCGGGGTCCGTAAGGAAGCTGCATGCTTGGTGATGATTCTGATACTGATTGACTGATGCTGTTGATAAGCAAAGATCGCGATAAATGGGAAGCACTGATTTGCAAACAGTGCCATTTAAATTCAATAGTTTACTAATCAATGAATAGGGTTTTTAACACTTCAGTTCATAAGGCTCGTAAATTATCTGTTGGAACAGAATGACACAAAAGCGCCATTATTGTTATATAACTAATGTGCTGACGCGTAAAGCATCTGCTGTCATGTTTACTAATCGATGACCTTTTATGTTTATCATAAATCTGTGTTTCAATTGAAGCGAATAAATAAAATTTAGCCGAAAAAGAACAAACTTTTCTAATAGCAGACCCATGATAAACATTTGTTCCTGGCTACGCTCCATGCGACGTACGGACATACATTCATCAATCTCACTTAATGAGCAATGTTCGCAACATTACGCCAAGACGAGCGTTACAATGAACACTTCGCCAATGCAAACCGTTGATGCGTGAAAACACGTGCGGTTGGCACTTCCTTCCACCGGCGTACGGTGGGAGTAAATTTATATGTAAAAGACGCTGCTCACTTCAAACAGCCATCGTGCTGTGTGTGTGTGAGTGTGTGCCACTTAGGACGCCGGGCGTCCAACGTAATTTGTGCTTGTTGTTATTCTGTCGTGCACCCTCATGAATAGTGGATCAAGAACCGTTCGGCAGGGGGTTTACCAAACAAAAAACCTCCACGGTCTGTGCTGGGTGGAAAATGTGAGAAAACAAAATTCATTGGTTGCAAATTGGAGGCTCGATTTTTGTGGGTGTTTTTTTTTTTGCCTAGGTGACCGCTTGTCAGACTACAATGGGCGCGCGAATGAAGGAGCACTGAGCTTTCGACGCTATACTGTAACCATTTTCACGTTTTTCATGAAGTCCGGGACATAGACACTTGCACGCGTCCAGTCACTCGCTTGGTGACAGATTCTTGATGACCCTACTTGTACTCCAAAGCTGTGTGTGTGTGTGTGTGTGTGTGTGTGTGTGTGTGTAGGTAGCGTTTTTTTTGCGTGTACACCAACTTTACCCAATTTCGGCAGCAAGCCCTGGACGTACCATCGTGTGGTCGCGGTAGCATCGCACATTTTGGTCACGTTTCTCTTGTTAAGTTCTTAAGCTTACCATTTTGGGGTTGACGCTCCGGTTCGGCATATTGGCGTTTCCGTGCTATCTTGTAGCCTTTCATTTTCTTCGGGTTCTCGAATTCGCCTGCTGGTGGCCCACTGGTGGCAAGTGTTATTGCATACTGTCCCACCACCGCGTATTGGTACGCGAATTGTGTGTTCCCCTTTTGGCAATCTCAAGTGACTAAAAGATTGCAAAAAAGGTCTATTGGTCCAAAATGTCGGGGCTAAGACATATTGAGTGCTTGCCACAGGTTGTGTTCTTCACTGGAGCACTGGAGGTTTCATACTGCCGCGCAATCATTATTCACCGCTGGTAGACGCGATGAGGCGAAAACCGTGCGCCACAGTGAGAATATATTGAAGAAACGCCATCATCGTCACGGCGTCAGTCTTTAACGGAACGGTTTGCCCACATCCGGGCAATCCTGTACCATAACAATGCATAATGCATACGATAGCGATCGATCGATTGAAGTTTATTTTCGCACTGTCTTGGCGTGCAGCAGATTCTGCTGATTCTTCTGGGGGGTTTTTTTTTAAAGAGGTTGATAATAATGCTATCATTTCGTTGCTAGAACATGAACGAACTTGACGAACGAGATATCCATAGAAATTTTCTAAAGTTCATGGTAATTTGATTATTGTTTTTTAAGCTGAAATGGGAAATGAGCGGACATTCGAAGAGTTGTTTAACATATTTCGTTTGCAGCGATACTGTTTGGTAATCCTGTATACATTTTAAAACGGATTTAAGTTGAGATTTGAAGAATTTGGAACTGAACAATTTCTTCGTGCACTGTCCCAAATATGAGCACTGCAGCGTCTGCCTTCGAAATATCACACTAAGACTACTCGTCATGTAAGTGCAAAGTCGCCTCGTGGTGGTCTGTATAACAGTGGGTAATAAATTTTTATTTCGACCAGCTTGAACTTGAATCACTTCAGAAATAAAGGGGTTCAGCTGGGACCAGCTCGACTTCGTAAGATGTTGAATACTAGCATACGATACGGAACGATAGAGAAAAGGCAGAAAGGGCGAACGAATGCATGATCTCGTTCTGCAGGTTCCCTACTACTTTGCGGTAGTTAGCGAAAGAAAAATTAAGTTCTAAGCTCTCTTTGACAACTTCATTGCTTCGCTAAGTGGAGGACCGATGGTTTCTTCATCCGTTTATTACCGGGCTGGATTGAAAGTAGTTTTCGAGGACCAAATTGCAGTTGAGTATTGTTATGATTTGGTGTAATAATATCACCACTTACTCTGCTCATAATGCATTCTTTACCATAAAATGTTTCTTTTGCCTTTAGTAGCTCAATGATTTTAAAATTGTGCAATAAGAACCAAACACTAGTTAGAGTAATATTTTTTTATGTTTTCTAAACATGAAATGAATCAAAATTTCTACTTAAACTCAACATTTACACGTTGTTGTAAGTATATTTTGCATTAATAGATGAAGATTTACTTTATATTTATGTTAAACGTTATGGAGACGCCTAGTAGTTGTGGTTTTAAACAAAGCAAAACATATTTTGTAGTAGCTAATAGTTTTATTACAGCTACTCTCCATTTAGCAAAACCAATGAAATAGAGTTGTTCAATATTATTTTCTCCATTTTACTATAGAAATCAATTAATTTGCATAATCGATTTGATTAAACAACTAATTTATTAGTTATTAATCAATCTATCTGCCTAGAACATGCCAATATCAAACCTATTAATAATATCATCGATAGCATTACGCGATTAACAAACAAATATGACTATCGAACATTTTACGGGTAATTTGATTCCACTCGTAAAATATATTTTTACCCAAACTAACACCCATTAAAACGCTGAAGCGCTTTTTCCTGCACGAAAACAAAACATCTTGACCAAAGCAGACTTCACTATTTGCACCCATTCATCATCCCATCCAGCAGGAGGCAACATTCAACAAAAAAAAAAACAAAAAAACACACGCACAGATTTGCAATTCAAGTTCTCCAAGTGTTCGAATCGGCCATCTGAATTATGATACGTTTGCCGGTCAACGATGGCTTGGCAAATTTGATCTACGATCTTTACGGCTGCTGCCTTGAGCAGCTTGAGATTGTGTTCGACGGCAGAGGACAAAACCAACATATAGCGGTATCGAAAATAAACACCCCACGCCGTACCGGCGCGTCAATTTTACGACCAATCAATAGATTGATGGTCGTCAGCCTTAGCCGTTAACCTGAGCGTTGAGCGGTACGAGCGCTCTCTTTTAGCAACTGGTAAGATAAACACTGCCCCACACCAACCAGGCAGGCGCGTGTATGTTTCACTATCAACCACATATGACCTCCGCAACCGGATGGTTTGGCCGCGCTTAATGCATCCCTCTTACGGGCTAGCTCATTGGATTCATCGGATTCGTGCGGACATTCTAGCCCCCGGGAGGTGATCCTAATTAGTGGAGTCAACCGTGAATGACTGTCGTTCGTTGTCGCGTAGGGAAATGAAGTATAGCTGTTTTTTTTATCGTTTCTTTTTCACACCGACAACGATACGACACGCTGGTGTGGTGTTTTGATGGCGCAAATATTTACCGATTCGCTGTTTGTCTCGGATCTTTACGCTGGCTGATGGAGCGGCGGTGTAATCTGTCTTCGCCGGGCTGCTGCATCATCAGCTCCTTTTGCACGTCACGCCAGCATTGCGTGTCGTCGGGTTTCAGGCAATGGCATTTTTCCGTCCCCCGGGTCTCCGGCATGAGCGTGAAAACGAGAAGCCACGATGAAGCGCTGCTTAAACTCGGTTGACCTTACCAGCCATAAAATGCACCAAGAGATAGCTTAAGCACCCGGTTGTGATGAGCTCACGTTGCGGTGTATCGTTCCGTGTGGTAAAGGCACAAAGTTAGACGCACAAGAAACGGCAAAACTCACCAGAATAGTTGAAGTATTTGTTTGGAGCACCAACCATCCAGTGCTGCAACATCGAACAGCAAGATCAGTCGCTTACTTGGAATGGGTTGTGCAGATTTTGAATAAAAAAAAGCGTCCAAAAATACCACTTACACGGCGAAGCAATGTTTCCTTGAGCAGTGGTGCACTTTGACATTCCATGCGGTTGATCAGCTAAGGTTGATCATCGATCATGAATGATTCACTTGATTGCAGGGTGTGTTTTGTGCGTGATATTTACCCCAAGAGGAAGAGATGATTCTGCGTTTGTGGATGCTGTTGGTTGATACACCCCGAACGCGAGAAAATTACCATAAAATTACTGATTTACATAGCATTCCATGTTGGCTGGATTCGGCGACAGAGACAGTTGTTTGAACTAGCCAGCGATAGTGGTCACGGTGGTTAATCTCTGCGACAGGTTTACAAGCTTCGACCACAAGGCTTGAAGATGTCCCAAATTTAGTCAGCTAACCTTGAAAAAAATAAAACCACCGTTTTGTTATTTTCGGTTGCCCAGAACAGGTTTAGGATCTGAGATGGTTGAGAGAATTGATGAGATGCAAGTATTCGGCACGCTGGTCATTTGTTTCTCCTTGCCCATTGTTTCTGGTTCTGGGCATTTAACATAGCGGTTATCATAAATCCTGCTTATGCTGAGCATCTTGCTCCAACCTTCAGACACTTTGTATCAGAATAAAAAATAAATTCACATTTTTCCATGCGTAGCTAATC
>STHB01000054.1:0-19786 GCA_018908115.1 Anopheles rivulorum
TCCCACAAAGAATCGAGCCGAATCCTTTCGAACCCGATTGCTCCCCGGCCCAGTAATGGGAAGTAGGCGGGCGGAATTCTTATCGACACCGGACATGGGATCCATCAACACGCTCCCACCTTGCGTCTGAATCGATCAAGCGGAAAAATGAAACACACTCGAACGTACAGCACCAGAACACAGAATCCTTGCCCTGTGGGCAGAACCGATAGCTAGAGCACACACACCACAGTTCAACACCGGAAAGCACGCAAGAGGTGGGAAAAGAGTTGCGCCATTTTGTTGGATGTTACTAGGGGAAAAGAAACAAAAAGAAAGGAAATAGAGCCTAAGAAAAGGAGAAGGCTTGTCTTAGACATTACGCACCAAGACAGAGCACCCACAACAGCCATCGGGGGTAGAGAAAAATTGAAAAGAATGATGCCTTTTATCTTCCGCCAATCAATCAAAGTCTGCATCGAGTTTTCGTACGGATGTGGCCCCGAAGGCTAGGTGTGCTCTGCTTTCGATCAGATCGGTGTGCCTACTGTGTGGAAGTTTTCGAAGATAGGCTTTAACAGGCGACTTTTTTGCAATCAATTCGACCTTACCTTACCGGTTACTGGGCACAGCAAACGCGTGTGTAGGCGGCAAACCCGATAATGGAATCCAGCGTCCAAATCCTAGCATGCACGGACAAGAACGGGCCAAACCGAATCGATAGATCATTCTGGGTGGATTGACACGTGCTTAGGGTGATGGAGGTAGTGGTGGCAAGACATGTGGCAAGACAAGAAGGTGTGGAAAACGAAAATGGTTTAATTAGAAAGGAATTTTCAATGGCGGCAAAGTTTGGAAGTTTAAAACCAAAGTATTGATGTTCATATCAGAGCATTGGAAAGAGTCTCCGGATACGGATTAGTTACATGACACGATTAACCCATCGATGTTTTTAGAGTATAGTACTTTGCACGAGTGTGTGACTTCTTAGATGTAATGACTTCTCTATTGTCTTATTGAACGAAATCCTTGTGAGCTTTTATTAGTCGAAAGTCTATTAGATTTACTCCAGTTTTGGAGAGAATCTATGGTGAGATGTCTCAGAAGTGTGCGTAAGTAATGGGACTTTATAAGGTTTATGTAGTTTCCAGCTTCGATCTGCTTTGTTTGAGTGCCTTAAACCAAAGACGTCGATGTCTTCGATGTATATTTTGAATCTGGAGACCTCTCCAAAAAATAAAACACATCTCCAAAGTTACCAAACTCATGTTTTAGGGTACTCGCTCCAGAGCTGGATTAGATAGTAGACAAGTAAGCAGATCTTCATGACTCAAGATATTGTATATCTCTTAAATCTGACTCTATCTTTTACACTACTTGGAGTGATACGATCGATGTCATACACATCGAATGCTCTTAACAACTAAGGTATCTAAGATAAGTGTAGTTGTTTGCAGTTTGTACAGCAAGTATTAGGCAGATGTATTTATCAACCGACGATTTATACTTTGCTCGATCACATTGAAGACATTCGCTAACATCACACAACCTGCTTGGCAGGAAACGCATTAGCATCCACGGTGTATGTCCACACTTTCGCCGATCATCGCTGTCGTTGCGAATGACTAAATTAATGAAAATTCATTTCTCCATTATCGCGCACCTCCCAAGAACCGCCACGGCTGTCATTAATCATTGGCTCATTAATTGAAAATATTTTCCCCCGTCATCATCATCAGCGTGTGCTTTTCTTCATGTTTAGCGGTGAGTCACATCTGGTGAAGGAGTCAGCAGCGGCATGGGCAGTGCTGTTGGCCGTTGGAATTCATCGTATTTTTGGTGCTTTTAAATTTGTTTCGATGTACATCTAACGCGCTTTAGATCTAAACCCCTCATTCGACCCATTGCTTCAGTCGTTCTTAACTCCCCGGTTAGCCCATACTCTTATCACTTCACTTCAGTGCAAACGAGCAACAAAACTACTCTACCAGCGCTGTTTTACCGATTGCCGTGGGCTGGACAGCAAGAAAAAAAAAGCGAACGTAAAAGCTCACTGCTGGCAGGAACAAGAAAGGAGGCAGCAAGATTGCAATCGCACGACAGAACAGTGTTTGTCGTAAACAGGCGCTCGGACAACCTCGGACCTACCGGCGATTGTACCGCGGGCACGGGCCAGCCCGTACGGCAAACGGAACAAAGTTACGCTAATTAAAACATCAAAAATTTGATTTTCCAGCTTTTTTTTCCACCACCCGCCAGGGGCAAAGGAAAGAAGAAAAAGCAGAAGAAAACTGGCCCGAGCGTGCGGTGTGCGACGCAAATCATAAGGAAACGAACCAGACCACCTTTCGCGTGCCAGGTAAAATGTGTCCACCGGGATGAAAAACGAGATAAAATTAGAAAGGACTGGAAAATCGTTTAGCGGGAAAACTTTTCGTCCCGCTTTTGTTTTACTTTTGTTTTTGCCTTTTGTACTATAAAGTGCTTCTGCTACAAAGAAGAAGGACATATAGACGGAGCCGGAGATAAAGCTGAAGCTCGTAATTAAATGATTAATGAGTCGATGTGCGTCATGCCGTTAAGCGGCAAAGCTTACGGTGCGGGCGCAATGTATTTCTTTTAATTTCTGATTTTCTTTCCAAACTCCCCCCTCCCCTTTTTCACTACCCCTCACCCTCCCCAAAGGTACTAGCTGGGAAAACTTCAAAGCACAGTTGAAGTTGGTGTTTGAAGAAACATGAATATAATCAAGCTCATCAACTCATTTAATAAAGTCACAAGAAATGCATAAAATATAAACCAATGTTGTTAATGATTTGATGAAGTTAATACTTTTGTGGGATAGAAAATTATTAGAAATGTTCCTAAATTAGTAAATAATAGATTTAATAATTACATATTTTAAGAACGTTAGGAACCGTCTAATTCTTGAAACAATACTGAGAATTACAAAATAAGGTTTATAAGACATATTAAAAAGAATGTTATTTCTTTGAAAGGATTCACACACTTAAATCCTTACACCAAACACAAAAACCTGCAAATCGATACGTTTGGAGTGAGAAATTCCGAAAAAAAAATAATTACCCCAAAAACGCCAGGCTTTCCGACCACCAACCGGGTGTCAATCATCGTTTAATGGCTTGCTAGAAGTCGCTTAATGTGGACAGAAATTGACCACCACGGCGTTAAGAAAACTGATTAAAAACAGCATGCCATATTCGAGGTTGAATACCTCACAGATCCACTTCCGAGTGGATGTTCGGACGGATTTGGTTGCATTGCAAAGGCGAAGGATAATGCAGAACTGCGTGATGTATGATTTTCCACTCTGGCGTGACTCACAAGGCACATGTGGACGTACAGCTGACGCAACTGTACTTCGTACGCGAATGCGTCGGTGTGATGATGGTGATGATGGTGGCAACCCTAGAGCCTTGCCTTGCCTGCCTAGAGGATGCGCAATCCCTTTCATGTCGTGTCACCACCGCCCAGCTCTCGAATCAAATCTTCCAAGGGGTGAATTGAACCCCTTTTTGTGACGCCAGCAAACTGCCCGTTTGCAGCACGCAATTCCTGCCAATGGACGTTACCGGCACCCTAAAACCTAACAGGGAACGGGTTTTTGGACACGGGAAAGAGAGAGAGAGTGAAAAAAAGAAACCCCCTGGACACAGTCGCAATAGTCCAACCCCTTAATTTTGATTCCTTCTTTAACATCTCCGCTCGCTTCAACCCCAACCATTTCAACCCCTAACAGCTTTTTTGTTGTTGTTACTGCTGCTGCTGCTGCTGCTGCTGCCGGACATCCCTTTTTCCGGCATTGTCCGCTTCACCTAGAAGCCGGATAGCGCATAAATTTTCATTTGCCATGGTCATGTTGGCGCGTCAGTAGCAGTAACCGTACCGATAGTACAGCCAGAAACAAAAAATGCATTATAAACGAATCGCAAATGTGTTCCGATAAATGATTTCCACCGCATGGGAAAGGGATTTCATTCGTTGTTCGCTGCGGACGCCATTAAAAAGCGTCCTTTGGTTCTGCGCGAACGTAATCGATTTTTGTTTTTGGTGTGTCCTGTAGGCATAAATTATAGCAAAAAGGGAAAAAATAAATGAACAACGAAAAAAAATCTTCTACAGCATCACAAAATGGAACGAGCGTTGAAGCAAAATGGTGTGTTGATGGTCACAATTTGAAGGAAGAAGCAACCATCCTGACATGATCCCGCCGGGATCATACAGAAAGGCATGAAAAACACCTCTAAAATAGCAATACATCCTGCAAGAAAACTTAATCGCAACAACACACAACACCATATTGGAGCAGTTATTATTAAATATTTACGTGTTTAATCCTATTAAATAAAAAAAAAGGGCGAGCGGAAGCGTAATACAGCCGAAAATGATAGAAACGACTGTCGCGGCCACTTCATTACCCACCGAAGGGTCCTCCGGAGATTCGCGGAAAGGTTGAACCGCGGGGCCAAACCGGTGCACAACCTTCCACGAAGCAGCAGCACGCGCCTTCATTCGGTTAATGGTGCACAAATTAACTCGCACTCTTAAGCGTGCAAAGGAACATGGTTCCTCGGAACTCCTGGAGACTCTCCCTAGATGCTAGTTGCCTTCTTCATGTTTTTTTTCTAAACATCCAGCATCCAGAACACACACAAAAAAACGAATACGGCGGACGTTACCATGCTCGTGCCACGGTTTCTATGGTGGTGGGGGTCTTAAAATATCCACGTGCCAAAAGCAGCAGAAACAATCAAGGGGGAAAACTTTGGTAAGCGCACACTACGTCTTCAGCATAAAAAAAGGAAACAGGAAAACAAGAAAAAACGAAAACAACGAAACAAAAGGCAAAATATTGCCACGAAAAGTTCATCGTTGCTGTGTGTGTTTTTTTGTTGTTGTTGTTGTTGATACCCTCCAGTGCTGTCTGCTGGCTACCGGCTAAATCTTCGGTCGGTCGGTTCCCTCTCCGGAAGACAAAACCATCTTCCATCGGTGAAGATCGCAACGGGTGCGTTACCACGAGCCATATACGCACCAAACTTCCTAAGAAACAGGGACATAGTTAACCTCCGGTAAAGAAAAAAACAACATACACTCACACACACACTAGTAGACATACGGAAGCATAAAGAATTAACCGTAGAATTGTTTCTCGATTTAACGGAACAACGAGGGAGAACGCGCGAGCGAAACGAAAGAAGCAAAAAAGTGTCTTTCGGCAGGAGCCCATCCCGGAATGGAAATTAAAAATATCACCTACCATGCCGGCCGTCTTCGGTGCCGGTGAACTTCGGCCTGGGGGATGAAATGTTTTCTTTTCTCTCTTCTTTTTCTAAGTGTAACCCCGTGCGTCAAACGGAGGGCTAATCATTAAAAACACGCGCTAGAAAATTGAAAGATTGTCCTCGGCGGTGTTGCCGATGAGGCAAAAAAGGAAGAATCGTCCCGGTTTGTAGCTCGTGCCCGGGCGTGTGTGTGTGTTTTTTAAAACTCCCTTGGAAGAGATGGCAGCAACGACCCATTCGGTTGCTTTAAGGGAGTAAATAGGAGAGGAGATAGCTTTACCAATAAAAAACAAGGAGCCACCAACCAAAAAAGATGTTGAACGTCTTCGTGAGGATAAAACCACGTGCGCACGGCTTGCCACATACGAGGGAAGACATATTGGAAATTTATTCGATAGGGTGGAGAGCGCAACACAGGCACTTTTTAGCATTACTTATTTAAGGAGTAACGAACGAACAGAGCCTGATGTATGCCTTATGGGTTCGGGACCCACTTGCGCGTTGTTCATTAACTTTGCGTTTTTGGTTTGGTGCACCTTTGGGAGCTAAGGTGCAAATGAAGAGGTCATGAGAGGTGAGAATGGAGAGAAATGGCGAAGCACCAATCGTTTTGCACTGATTAACTTGCTCGGATGAGTCCCCTAGGGACAGTTTTCCGGAGGTGTAAATGATGCGCAATTCGTTCTTATTTACATACCTAAATATGTATTTTAGTTGGAGTTGTTAGCCTTTGTTAAAAGGGAAGATACCATCAAAAGAGTCATTCAGTAAAGGACAAAAATTAAAATTTTCTGCACAAAATTTTTCTTACTTTTTACAAATAACCAAAACAAAACCTCTCTTAAGCAATCTGGTTTAATTGAAATAATAATAATATGAAAAGAGATCTTTTAATAGTATAATTCTAGCACAAAATATAAGGAATGTAAACCATCACTATTGTTGCTGTATACAAAATTTCTTGTCACCTTTGTATAGCGAAAACGAAATATAGATTAATCGCCTACCGAACTTTCCAATCATTTCTCGACAAATTCTGCAGGGGGCCTTAAAAAGAATCGATTAATTACGTCACAGGGGAAAAAAAAACAGAAGGACGCAGTGGACGCAAGCTGCTGATGCCAAAAATTAAACATTCAACCCCCGTCCATACCGTTGCCAGGAAATGCAAATACCGCACAAAAGCGCTTGTGATACAACCCCTGCGAAGGGTTCCGCAATTTTCGGACCCTTCCGGTAGGGTTTCGGACATTCGAACGTTGATCGGAAACATTGGAAACCGTTAGCAAATGGACGACCCCTATCCGATACGTGGAACCCTTATCAAATGCCATTTCTGAGCCCTTTTAATGACCATCGGCGGCGACGGCAAATAAAAAAAATTGGGAATTGGGTTTTGGCTGTCCTTTGGCCATCCGGTGTGAGATGAACTTACGCAAACGAGTGCGAATGCGGAGAAGAAAGCAGAAAAGGGTCTACAAAAGAATGGCCATAGTAGAGAAGAGAGAAAAACATTTAAAAGCATAAAATGGAAAACATATGCAACCAGCTTAAAATAGCCAAAAGGTGAAAAATAAATTTCCCTACACTAAAACGAGGAAGTAAAAGTTTCGGTTGAAACGGTGGCTATTTGTTGTTTTTTATTTTTATTCTGTGTCTTTCATTTTCACTTTTCAATGGCCAAAGATTGTGCAGTGCTGCAAGCTGCATCATATTATGTGTCCACGGCACGGCGTCAAATAAAAGCTCTCCACAGATTTTAGGATCTGGTGTTTTTTCTGCCTGTTTGGGCACCAGCATACGAGTATTTTGATGTTTTTTGGTGAACTTTTTTTTTTAGTTTCTTCCTAAATCAAATTCAATTTCCATTCACCGAATGAAAGTGATTGTTTTCACAATGCAGTGGAAATGTTGTGTGGATTTTTTTTGTTCGAGATGAGAGAACATTGCAGGCGGCTGGTTGTTACAGCCACCCGGTTGGATCGTGAGCACGAGCCACACAAAAAAAAATGAAATAAAACAACCTATGGCCATTATTTAAAGTGACCTTTTCCGACAGTTTACCGACGCATCATTCGGATGCTGACAGATTTGGGCATTTTTTTTTCTTCTCTCAAGCCCATTTTCTCTGGGGAAGGTAGCATTGATAGGAAGGACAGCTTCTTTTTTTATGATGATTTTTGAACAGTTTTGAATGGTGAAATTAGTGAAAAAAACGGTGAAAAGTGTGTATGGTTTAACAACATATTTTATATTCAGTTTTTTTATTCAGTTTTTGATTTTAGGAGAATAATTATTTTGTCAGCAGGGTGTTTTAATCATTTATTTAAGAATTAAAAAAATAAACAGACTACCTAAATATAGAAAATGGTTTTATAAGCATAATACAGAAAACAATTAAGTGACTTTAATCAATAAAAGTCGAAATAGTCAAAATTATCAAAAACTCTTAGCAAACTTTACGTTATTTTAATAAAAAAATAATTTAAAGCTCTTTATTAGTACAAACCTCTTTTGGGAAGATTGCTAACATAAACGCATCAATCTTTAGCATAATCTCTATCATCAACGCACGGATTATCACGGTCACCTTCTCGAGCAACAGTCAATAGAAACATTACCCAAATGACCACAGCAGAAGCGAAGCACACGTCACATAAAATAAACTGCTTTATATGTACATTCCCGCGATTCGCTCCAGGTTTTATCGATTCGCTCGATTATCGTCTCGATCAGAAACGCGACGGTTTGTTTCTTCTTTCTTCTGCACTTATTATTCCTTTTTCTGTGCCCTTTTATCGTTTCCCTAGGCCGTTGAAGTTTTGTTGCGCGCGAAAAAAAAAATAACAAATGGCACCGCACCAAACTCAACAGCTTGCCCGCTTGCTCTGTGTCGGATCGGATTTCCATTCCCAGCGCAACAACCAAGCGCAAATGGTCGAATGCGGATGCAAATTTCACGTTCCCCCTTTTATTTTCGTTCTCTCTCTCTCTCTCTCACTCTCTCTTACGATCGTTTGACTTGAATCGACCGCACTCAATCCCTCCATTTTTATCGCAATCGGCCATCATGCGCCATCATTCCCGGTATGGTATACGAAAAAGTGTTAGCAGAGGAAACAAAAAGGGAAAAAAAGGAATCGAATCGAATCGATACGGCTTACGCGAGAAATCTCCCGAGGATTTCGCCTTTCCCGCCAAAAGCGACTTAATATTCCCTCGTGCTTTTGGCACCAAAATGGTGGCTGATCGGCGAACCCAGGGGTGTTCGCAGACATGCAAAAAGGATGCGTGGCTGTTATCCTTTTAGGGCAGCCCATCAATGATGCAGCGAAGGGTGTTTTGTGCATAATTCGAATGGTCATCGCCCGTTACGCTTAAGGTACGCGATGGTTCAAATACGCACACACACACACACACGCAAAGGTGGTCGATTTTATTTTCCATTTTGTCCCTGGATACCGTTGCCGTCCGTGTATGGTCTGTTGCTTCGTGTGAAGGATTCTCCGCTTTGCTACCTTTTTTCCTCGTTCGATCCATGCCCGGTGCACAGTTCTATTTCCACATCGATGTTGCTGCCACATCACACTGCTGCAACCACTTCAGCCCGGCCCGAAACCGGGGTGCCCAAAATTGCGAGGAATTGCGTGAAGCCGAAAATGAAGACAGCACCAACCGGCAACGCACAGTACAGGGAACACGGAAAGTGAACGAAAGGTAAGGCCAAAGGTTACGGCGACAGATGTTGCCATTCCGGAAGCGAGAAAGCCCTCGTTTGCGATACAAGGCCCCGGTGTGTACGCATCGCATCGTCACACAAAACGGGCGCGCGCGTCTACACACACACACACACACACACACACACACACACAAACGGTTTTGAAAATTATATTTTTTTCAAAAACTGAAAGAAAAACGTGGCTTTTTTCGTCAAATTTTTCGTCCTCTCCCTCTTTGGTTCTTTCCTGGATGGATCAAAATTGACAGTTTTCCACTGTGAATGTATATGCAACACAACGCAGCAGAAAGAGCGTGCGCGAGTGTATCGCTGCGACGACTCCATTTTTTTTGTTTGTGGTAAGATCGATTCACTTTCGACTGATGTGCGATCGAAACGGACTGATAATGAGTGCAACGAGCCGATCATGGGCCATGTTTTGGGTATGTGTGTGATGACCGTTGATATGCGCAGAACCCGTGACAAACAATTGCGATGCGTCTCAAGTGGATGGAACGATAGGGCATCATCGTTATTATGGTTGGTGTGTATTTGCTTCTATAAAAAAACATTCACAAGTGATAGGGTGATCATTTGTTCTGTTTAAAATATTATTTACACTTAAGTGTAACGATTACATGAAGATAATCGTGTGAGCAAAATACAGAAGCAAATACATAAGGATCTATCTTTAGTACGAACATCAGCGGCCAATTTGGATAAAGAGATTCAATTTTAATCATATGACTATTATGAAGTTCTACTACTAAATTCTTACAAATTCTAACAGAAATCCACTCCCAAGAGCTAAGCGGGAACGATTTCTCGTGGGAATTTGGTCAAAAAATCGTTATTGGTAGCAGCATAACTTGCTTCAGGACATCGTCTGAATCATGCGAATCTTTCAAGCATTCATTCGTGCACTATTTTGTCATATTGATGACTTGAAATTACCCAGAAGCAAGTTTTGCTGTGGTAATAAATTGCCAGCAATAGTAATAATAATATTTTACCCCTCAAAGTGAAGATAAAATCACTGATGACTTCTAGAAAATATTTGAGTTATTGGTAAAATACGCCCCTTAAAGAGGCTCCAGAGTAAATCTTACTGTTCCAAGTAAAATACCCCAAAACGAACTAAAGTCTAGCTTAATAATATTTTGCTCAAGGTTTCTCATTTAATAATACAAATAACTCAATGATTCTTTAGACAAACAAGTTGTTCAATTGTCTAACATAAAAAAACAGCGACACCTAATCTTACGCTATTAACTTTTTCTAATTCATTTAATCTACAAACAAACAAACGTTCACACAATTCCTCTGTGGGAGCAAAATTATTGGTCACATCAATCAACTCTTAAGACCCTTTCCTTATTCTTTTTTTTTTTGAAAGGTTTGAGCTCCCGTTTCTTTATGGCAATTTTGCAAAGAAAAAAAAGGGTACTTCAACGGTACGTCACCGAAACTTTACGACCAAACGACGTACAATTTTCTGCTTACGCGATTGTATCGTGCCAGCGTGAAGAAAGGGAAAATTGTACCAAATTACTACACAAAATCAACCGAACAAACACTAGCGTCAACCTTAACGCACACGCGTTTGACCCAAGCTGATTTGGAGGTGTACTTTGTACGAAAAGAAAGCGAAAAAAAAAGCGTGTGTGTAGACGCAAGTCTACACCCAATGAACCGACAAATAAGGTTCCCTTTCTAGCCCTCTAGTGAAGAAAAGAAGAAAAAAAACTAATAAAACCCTAGCAAAAGAAAGGATTTGTTCGCAAACACTCTTGTTTACTGTCGGATGGATGAAGAAAGCGCCAAAAAAAAAAATCGTCGCATTCAGCATCAAAACACAGTCAGAAGCGCCGCACCCGCTAAACAATCCGTTGTTTGGTTGGAAGGAAAAAGGGAAATCGATTACTTTTAAGCCATTTGCACCCGCCCGAGGGTTAAGCAGTGTTGTTGGGTTGAGTTTTTTTTTCTCCATAGAAGAGATCAAAATCAAAATTAAAAAAAAAATCTTAATAGAGAAGGAGAACGAGAAAGGGAAAAAAGCCCTACCAAACTGTTGTCAAACAAATCGGCAATTGCATCCGTTCCTTTGCTTACGACCCAATGTTAGCCGAAAAGGATTTTAACCTCTTTGTTGGATGCAATGTTTGCCGAACGGCAAAACCTATAAGGACATCGATCTTCTATGCGGAAGGCTCACTTTCCAAAAAACTGCACACGAAAGGCGGGAGTGTCGAAGATGATTGAACGGGATTAGCCCGTTGCCGGCGACATTCAATCGAGGCCTGCGAGGCGATACGATACAAAGGCCAACCTCGTACGCGGCACGGTTAGAAAGAAGTCGATCGGTCGTGATCGGTAATTAGCAGGAACGAAATTATAGGGTTCACTAGCAAGACGACCTTCATGTCCTTGTGATCCTCAAGTCGGCAAAAACACAGACGAAACAGGATCAAACGGAAGACGAACCCGATTCCGAAGGCTTTGGTTGGGTTAATTTCAGGCGCCCGAGGTGGGTGAAAAGATCGTAAGGACATTACGACAGAAAAACACCGGCCATCCTTTCGATTGGTGTCCAGGACTAATTTCTTTCTGGTTGCCATTCCTTCCAAGTGAGAACTCGATCGTGTAGAGATGAACCCAATAGGGCTCTCTTATCTTTGATCGCATTCTAAATTCTAGACCCAAATGACCAGCTCCAAACAGCCGGGACTTTAAAAAAGGAAAAAGGTACTAAAATTGTTCAAACAATCAAATTATTGCCTCACACTTGCTTTCACTGGACACTTCAAGGACAAAACAAAAAAAGAAACCCCCAACCAAATCAACAACCCCGAAGGTGAGCTATATTTCACATTCCACTTCCGGTTTGGTATTTTCCTTAAGGAAAAACCCCTTAAATTCTAACCAACACATGCTCACACACCGGCTCAACAAATCAACCAAAGGTTTAAGTCATAAATTCACCTGTCGTAAAGCCTTCGGGACAGTGTTGTTTAGCGACCCAAAAGGAAAGAAAATCAAGGTGGGTTTGGTACTTCGCTTGGTTGGAGTGGTTAGGGAAGCATGTTGTTTTTTTTTTATTGTGAGAAGGATCTTAAATTATAATTTGCCGCCCAAACCGCAACCACACCACTTCTACATTCGGGGCACGGTGGAAAAATAAATGTACTATACTTACCCTTTTTGCTTTGCCCGGCATGTGCGCGGCATTTCCGCGTTATCCTTGATCGCTTTGGAGTCGTTTATTTTGTTGGGGAATTCGGAAGAAGGTCAGTGCAATCGGTTCGGTAGAAGTTCAAAGCCGTTCCTGCCCAGGGGTTTTTGTACCCTTATCTGCTTTCCAGTCTTTTAATTTCAGATAAGCAGGTTTGAATAAATTCAACGTCCCGGGTTGTGGCTTTTGCGTAGGTCTGCGTCCACCGAAGGGTTTTCCGATCCTGCAGGACATTCGTAAAAAAGGCTCTAATGTTGACTTTCTTTTCGGTTGCTTTGAGGAAGGGGAGGCCGTTAACAGCCGTCCCGGTAGAGGCACGTACTCGGTTAACCACGGATAAGGATAAACCCGTTTCGGTGACCCTTGAACAAGTTCGGACTAAGGACCAAAAGGAAGCCAAAACCCTCATCGAAAGGGGTGACAAAGGTAAAGGCAGATAAGAATCTTACGACTTTTCTGGGGCAAGTTCCTTCCTTGGGATGTGTGGAAAATGAGAAAACTTTTTTTAAGGAAATTTATTCAGTGCTTGAATCGAAATAAAATGTCACCCTTTTATTGTAACTAGGACCCTTCTTTCTTTTGGCACGAACCCGTAATCCTATTCTTGGTTCGTCCGACCGAAGAATGTGAGGCAGGCGTAGATCAGAGATAGGAACACAAATCGATTAACTTGTACTGCTGTGACGTGCGCTTTAGTGGGTGTTTTTTCTCCCATAGAAATATAAATAAAAGGTTAAAGTGAAAGGATATTAAAGAAAGAAACGGGATAAATTAGGACATTAGAATGTAGAGTTACTTGAGATTCACGGCTCTTTTGGTATGTTAATAGGAGCAACTGAAATTCTTTGGATTATTATAAAGGGTGCAAAGAATTTGTCATTAGGGTTAAAAAATGCTCAAATTAATTTGTTTGAACTCTAGACGTACCAAGGTTTATAAACTCAAGGTTTATAAAAAAAATCGAAAGTAAAACTAATATAATAATTTTATCCCTTATTTGGATATATCCTACATCATATATTAAAGATAATTGAAGTGTGTTTCAGTTTCTTCCCATCAAACAAATCTTTTGCCAACTACCGTCGACGGTAGATGGAGTTTATTGAAGGTTCTTCAACATTTACCCCAACCTGAAGCTAAAATATGTTCCCAAATTCATCACGACCAAAACAAAACCAAAGAAAAAATTTTGATCCCGCTCACCAAAATTGAGCAGTAAAACGGGAAGCCATTTCTTGCTCATGACAATCGACCACTTTTTTGTGATGGAGCATCCACTTCTAACCAAGAGGCCGTAAGGATGTCCTCCCATTCATTGTCTTCTGGAAGTACACTACAAAAAAAACACAAGAAATAGAATTACAAGCCTCCAATCGTCACAGCAAAAGTGAGAGCAATAAAGCATATAGCTTGATTCATCTGCTAAGCCGCAATCGATCTGATGTTGCTGTTTAGCGGAATTGCGATGCTTTTATGGCCGTGTGCGCCGGACTTTGTAGTCCGGAAATTCTTCACTTGTATTGGGGCTTTGTGCGATGAAGTAGCGAAAGTACAATAAGCGTTGTTGAGCGTTGTTTCCTCCAAGCCAAATGAACAGGCGGCCATAGAGAAGCGTTCCTTTGCCAAACATTGCAAGCTGCAAAGATGGTGGCCCCAGACCGCAACGCTTCAGATGTTCATTATTTGATTTCACTTTTTTGTATTTATGTTGTGTCTCCTACAACCACAAGAACCCCGGTGGGCCCATCTAAACGGGCAGGCCGTGTGTTTGTTTGTTTGATCGAGGGCACATGGCATCGCAGCGCAAACCGCATCGCGTAATTTAAAACCATTTCGATGTGTATTTGGTGGCAATTATACAAAGCAAACTCCCCGCGGTGGTGCATTTTCTGTGTGTGTTTTTTTTCCTTGTTTTCGTGCAGCAGTTTGACGCTTGTCAGCTTGTCCCGTTGGTGCATTTTCCTGGAAGTGTGCACCACGTGCGCAAAAAAAAACAACAACGAAACAGACAGTTTAAAATACTAAAAAAAAACAAATATCAGTGAATGCGACTCCAAATTTCATCACATGGCACGTGGAAGACGGAGGCTGGTGATGGCCTCCAACGGTGTATTTACCTTTGCTGCAACGCTGGAAGGCGCGAGCGCGAGATGTGTTGATCGCCGTCGCAGCTGTTTCCTACCAGCGCCCGTGCTGTTTTCGCTTTCATCTTGGACAAACCGGGGGGCAAAACAAAAAAGGTGGTGAAAAAAGTTGGAACCATAACCTATGAATGAAGTTCCAACAACGGCAACGGCGACAGAAAAAAAAAGAAAAGAGTCCCGGATCTTTGCCGGCGGTTTTGTGAGCTAATTGGAAATTAATCACGGAACCTCAATTTTGCGTCATTTTATGAATCAGTCAGAGGAAGGAAAAGCAGGCACACATACACAAAAAAAGAAGCAGGTCCTGATGACGGCCACGGAGCTGAAATTAATACTTTTCCACTTTCAGTCTTTTTTTTTCCTTGCTGTTGATGGTTTCCTTCCAACAACGGAACTAGCAGCGTCTAGCGGAGAGTCCTCAAATGAGCAGATTTTCTATCGCTCGTATCGATCCTTTCGGTAAGTAACGACTTCCTGACATCCCGCTGGGCCTACCGGTTCGAGCTTCCTTTAATCGATCGTCGAACGTATCGGAGAATGTCCCATTCGCTTCGTGTGTAATTAGAAGTGGCCCACCCGGTCGAGGATCGTCCCCTTTTTTGCCGTTTGCGGAATATTGTGTCCGCTTGGCGTGTAGCACGAATCCCCGCGGCTCAAGCGTTCGGGATAATTATACGGATGGGATCCCATTTAAGGATTAAAAAGGAATTGAAGATTTCCCTGTGTATGTATGCGTGTACGTCTGTGTGTGGGTCTCAAGAGGTATAAAACACATGAAACAATGTTGTGATCAATCACTTTCGGTTTCGGTGTTTCAGAATCGGTAGAAGAAAAGGGCTAATTGGTGGTTTTGGAACGAGCTGCTTGCTGCATAGCGTTTCTTGGAAGATTGGGTTTGAGAAACTTAGTTATTATTAAATTAGTAGCTACTTTTGATTCGAATTTATGAACACGACAAAATAAATAGTAAAATTATACACCTCGTTTTATGAGGAAATAAGACCTACACTATAGTGTTCAATAGTATAGTAGACATTTCAACCAAATATTTCTAAGGTCTCGGGCTGCCAGAAAATACAAACTTATTGTTTTTATTTCTTGCCTTTCACAATTTTACTGCATATCTCCTCATGAATTATTTTTACATAAGAACCATTACGAAGCCCCCAACCAAGCCCTTTTCACGGAAAAGTGGTTTTCGCTCCAAAAGAGCAGCGATCCATCCCCCAACCTGCAACTATAAACACACTCGCACACCCGTCGACTAAAGGAAAAACTCTTTAGTTTTACGACGCGCACCTGCCATTTTCCTGCAAGGTGCCACTCAATAACGCTAGCAACAATTTGCTTGGCAATTTCTTCGCCCACACGGCTAGGGTTTCATGTGCGATACCCAAAATAAAAAAAAAACACGGTACCCAAATGAAACTAACAAAACTGTCTCATAAAAGCAGCTACCGCCACAAAACCATAAGTGGCCATCGGTGCGCCAGCCACGGTCGGTAGGGCTTCTTTTGAAACCGCCACCGCCGATGAAGGAGCTCAGATAAGGTATAAAGTTTATGGTATTGATAAAATTTAACCCGAGCCCGAGCCACGGATCTGCAGCCCGCAAGTCGAGCAGTACGGTCAAAGTGTCGATCTGCCACCGTGCCGAGGAGAAGTGTGGCATCGTAACACTCTTGTGCGCGCTCCCGGGACCCGGAATTTATGAATATCGCTCCGTTTATCACGCGACAAAGCCGTAAACCGTCTTGGAAGATGGAGGCCGCAGCCGCAAGGGTTAGTCCCCGTCCCCGGGGGGGTTGGGAAGGTTGGCATGGGTGACGGGGCAGGGAAGATCGCGAAACGGTTATTTACGCTCGAAACGAAACGCAAACGAAATGGGACACAATTTACGGTTATGTCGCGGCTCGCTGACGGTCTCTTGTCAGTCAAGCCGAAATGGTAGGCAGGTAGGAGCGGATACAAACCACCCACTACACACTACGCCAATGAACGTGGCTATGGTTCGGTCGCGTTTTACCTTCAAAGGTCCCTTTGCTGTTCCTTCTGTTCCACCAACGAGGGAATTCGGGGTTGGTTTCGTTAACTTTTTTTGGACAACAAAACTTCCATCCCGTTTGAGATAAGATGGGTGTAATTACCGTGTAATGGTGCTAATTAAATGTCCACTACGAGTGTCTCCACCATACCGCCCACCAGGAGAATGTTCGTGAAATGTTTCCTCCATTTTTTGTTTTTGCCAATGGTTTCACCGCATTGAGTGCACTAAGAAACGCAAGACGAGCGAGAGAGAGAAAAAAAAACAGACACCATTTTTGTGACACCTTGACATGCCAGCCCGTAAATAGTCGCGTTTCCGTGGAAACAACCAACGTGCTACTTGGTCGGATACGGGATATTGGTGTGACATCGGTTGGTTTGTTTTTTTCCCCGCTTCTTACTCCGTTGGCTAAAAAAGAAAAGCGGAAAGCAAATTGATTGGTTTCGGTACGCCGGCAAGCAGCGAAAGTGTCCGTGAAAGCGAGCAAAACCCTAACCGTTTCGCTGTCAACCATTTATATTTAATTTTGTGTAATATTTCTTGTTTGACTTTTTTTTTTGCTTTTGTCCACCCAGCCGCTCGTTAATGGTTAACTCGTCACCGAACGGCACGCAAATGATCATTCCGATCGCAAATGTAACTATTTCAACTGTCAAAACAACGCCGCCGGACCTAACGGTGGCCACTAAACCCGTGCGCCCGTAAAGGAGCGAGAGAGAGAGAGCGAGAAAGAAAACAAGTAACAAATGTGCAAAAAAAAAAACAGATAAACATCCTCAAGCTGTCACAAATGTCAACCGGTGAGTGTGCGCGTTTAAATGGTCCACTTTAACGCGTCTGTCATCGCGGAAGTTTACGTTTTAGTAGATCGTTTAAGTCATGCTCTTGTGCTTGTGGGTGTGTGTGTGTGTGCGTGTTGAAGTGTAAAAATAAATAACCCGACAGAAACTCTTTTTTCTCTCCCCTTTTCTTGTTCTTGCAGCAAGCGGTACTTGTGGGGTGGTATTTAAAATTAATAATAAATACTTTTGAAAAAAAAACATGGCCAACAAAATGACATCTACGTACCGCCTCCCGTAGGTAAGAGGGAATTTGTTTAACCTTTTCTTTCCCACCCCGATCGGTTCACACTTGTGCCGCGCCACGATGCAAATGAGTGGCGGCAGCGAAAATAAAACCCCTTCGAAGCGAAAGGAGTAGCTCCACCTCTTTCGGAAGCTGCAACCAATCCTCGGTAGGCGGTAGTTTGCTTGCGTTGAGATAAAAACGCGCACCCGCGCTGCAGAGTAGCTGAACCAGTTAAAAACGTGTAGCAGTACGGTGTGTTGATGGGAAGGTGAGGAGGCAGAAAGGGGAAGTGGAGTGGTTTGGGGGGGACGAGATGCTTCTTCAACGGCGATGGTTGGGCGACGTGTCGACGACATTTATGTTTACACATTTGAAGAAATATATACTGCACATGGTGGGTAAGGAGGAAGTGGTGGATGGGGAGAGGTGTAGGAGAAAGAGGGGGAGGGTGATGAACGCCTCCTCACGAACGTGTTCTTCCACACATGGCACGCGTCTGCCAGCGCGAAGGGACCGAAGCACGTTCATCATCGAGGGAAGCTGTGAAGAGATCTTTTTTTAGCTGGCACTGCCAGTACTTTTGTTGGGTTAAAAAAGTAGGCTTGTGCGAGTCGAGACGAGCGCAGTGCGTACTGCAAAGGGTGTTAAGAACCGACGTTGATAAATCAAAGTAATCTGATTTTCATGTTTAATTTGAGCTTGTATAGCAGATTTAAGGCTCAAATTAAAGTTTACTGCGTAGGTTTTACTCTTTTCCTGGAAGATTGCTTATATTAGAAATGGATTTTGTTGTCCTTTTTGTTTTATTTTCCGAAGTAAACTGGAACCATTCCATCACCCTCCGATTGGTGCGGGCTTAAAAATAGCTCCCCCGGGGTTATGGGTAAACGGGGGAAAAAAAACCCCCCCGATGCCCATGTTCGTTTTGTGTGGGGTTAATGGAATGAAACACCAACACGCACCGTCAGCCCGGCACGAGTGCATTAACTTGCGCCCTTCGCATGTTTTGCGCTGTGTGCATGTTTTTATCTCCCCCCATGTAAGGGGGTTTTTATTTTAGTAAGATGGCGCACTGAAATACAACAACAACAAAAATAATAAACCTGCACCGAGGTGGCATCGGGTGGCAACTACAACTGCAGGCCCGTGCGATGAAATGTGGGATGCATTTCACGGGGCATCCCGTAAGTTGAACGACACCGGCATAGACCGGGAAGGTCCCAGCCGCGATGAACGTTTCGTTCCGAGTGCTTCCCGACGCACTCGGTTCTTGAGCGTGCCTGTGCGTGACACGCTGCTAGAGGATCCACTTCTCGATGGAACTCTTGCAACCCGATGGAAGCGTGTGCGTAAAAAATTGCCTTTTATTCCGATATTATGTAAATACGCGCGACCACATATATTATTTACAGAGCGCTAGAGCACACACGAGCAAAAGGAAAAAAACGCCCCACAGAACCACAAAAACACAAGGGTGATGGATATTGAAATAAATACAAGCATTCCTTACTTGGTTTTGTGTCGAAGATGCGCGTTGGTGGATGCGAAAGCAGCAACATTCCAGCGTTGAAATCGGATAAAGATGATGATGTTGTTTCCTCTGTTCGCCGTGTTAGCCGTGCTTTGCTGCTTTACGATGTGGCTTTTCTTTTTCTCTCCGTTGAAGGAATTCAGTGGAGCATACCACGGTGGTATGCGTGTAGTGGCGATAATTTGTAGCTGTTATGATCCGCCCGCATACGATAGCTCAAATAATCGAGCAATCATGATAAGTATCGGACACATTAGCCGCCGGTCTGGTGAATGTAGTTCCGGCCGGGGTCATATTATTCAATTTGTAAATCTCAGCTGGGTGGATTTTTTTTCGTAGGTTTGTTAGATATGAAATAACACCATGTAGAGCCGTTTTCTATTGCTGAGGAATTATCTTCAGATAATTATTGTGTTTTATTTTAAATCAATTTTAATTCTTATTTAATTATGATTAATACTTATTTATTATATTTTATTATTCCAAACGGCCATACTTTCACCATCTATATTCCACCATAACATATGATTTCAACCCCTTTTTCCTATTTACCCCTTTCTCTTAGCTCATCTCGCGCAAAATGGCCGACGTCCCAAAAACAACCGAACATTGCCACACTTTAACCCCTTGTTTCGGTACCTTGGTGTAGTTCCCCCTTCTGTTTGCTTCAACACAGTAGCTCATCCCACCACCAATAACGTGCCACGAACTCATTACCCCCTATTGAAACGGACGGTCTACCTAAGAAGATTGCTTCGCTT
>STHB01000060.1:0-19783 GCA_018908115.1 Anopheles rivulorum
GTGTAAAATGGTGCGAAAGATTAGCTTCCGTTGCTGTTTCACAAGGCATTAGCGAAGATGGTACTATGTCTGTGCAAAACATGACTAGGTGTGTAAGAAACACGAAAAACCCTTGTTTGCTGCTGTGGTTGTACTGGTTGCAGTATGTCCTGCAGAATGATGAAGTTGCAAGAAATTGTTTTTAAGTTAAAGAAATTCATAATAATAATTTTCATGGTAATAATTTTCTTACCTTTCGTTCCATGTTAGTTTTGATGGTTTACATACGCATTATTCAGGTTGTTTTGGCAACAATATCATAACGAACACCGATTTGAATTAGATCATAAAGTTAACAATTATATTTAAATGGAAAAAAAAATGATAAATTTGGCAGCACTGCCAAATGTCACTTGGAAAGAAAGCGCGAAAGTAGTCAAGTGTCAGTAATAAACTCAGGAAGTGTAGTAGAAGGAGGTAATGAGAGTAGTTCAAAGAAGAAACTTTAACTTACAGAATTAATATAAAATAATTAAATATAAATTAATAAAACTTAAAACATAGTTAATAAAAAATAAATAATAAAATAATAAATAAATAATAAAATAATAAATAATCTAATAAAGAATCAATTTTGAGTCCATCAATTGCCTACCAAAAGTTTAAAAAAATAATTCATACTTTTAAGCAGCTCTCTGCAACAATTTAAACGTACTAAAACTACTCCTCTTTAATTCGCTCCACGCACCGTCACCGACCGATTCCGAAGAGATAATGGCCATTCACCTAAAGCCCTCTCTAAGCTTGCCAAGCATAAGCCGGTCATAAAAAAAATACCTTCACTTACCATCGGACCGGGCCACTTACCCGGCTACACCTTTTGCTCCACAGAGGTACATCTGGCATCGATATCGATTTAAGGCGCGTCGACATTGATCAGTGTCCGCAGAAGAACTCCCCATCTGGTGCACCCCAGCCGCTGAACATTTTTGCCGGCACGGACAAATGCAAACAGCGAACGACGGAGGTAAGTTTTTTTTTATGCCAATGTACTGTGCCAAGTTTACCATCTTTTTTATTTTGTTCCATTTTTTTTTTGTGTCGGATGTTATTAGACTTTGTTCGTAATAAAATTTTCAACCATCGTCCCTTTAAAGCCCCGTTCACTTGCTTGCCTTCCCATTGCTCGCTGGAGCGAATGCGGTGTGCGGTTTTTTTTTTTCGTACTCTTTTACACGCTTACTTACATTTTGTTACTAAATATTACCCCTCACAATCATGCTTTATCTTCCAGCATCGGCTTGGGTAACCCCATGTGCGAACGCGAAAATCACGTTAAAATGCTGTTTCTATGGGATCGCTTTTTTTTTAAACATTCTCTGACCGAACAAAACAAAAAAACGCAAAAAAGGCGCGACTCTGTTTGCGCTTTTCCAGGACAAGAAAAGCTTCTTTTTTTTGTTTGCTTGCTCGCTCGTCTGTATTTATATTCGACCGTTGCTGTAGTCATTCGGCACCGGCACACGGACGGAGCGGAAGATGTAAGCAGCTAACCAACCAAAGAAAAGAGAGAAAGAAAGAAGGGAAAAACACACAGCACGCTGTCTGCCATACGTAAATTCCTTCTTGGGGCAAGTCTTTTCCGTTGAGTTATGGCGTCCCATTAAAGCTGGCAATGTGATGCACCTCTCAACGCTGCGGCTTAGTTTTGCTCCGGCCCGGGGCGATTTTTTCTTTTTGTTGCTTCTTTTCCGGGGGGGGGGGGGGGGCAGCATTTTTACAGGCTGTTTCTCCCACGAGAAGCAACAGCACACACTAACTCACACACGCCAGAGAAAATAGAACTTGAAGGCGATAAATTTTCATTGCTTTCATTAGTTTTAATTAATTTAATGCTGTTTCAATGTTGTTGCCATGGGTACTTTAAGGCTTTTTTGAGGGATTTTTTTTTTTGCTGTGTTCACTTCACCTCGCACGGTGGCCACAGTTTACAGCTCGAATATGGTGCGGCTTTCCGAGCTGAGTTTACATACCTTTGTTTGTTTGCTTATCTTGGTGTAGTATTTTTAGAAGCACATCAAACTTTGCTCCCATAAGGAAAAAGATTACGCTTGAGCGCATATTTATTTTACGTGCGTATTTGTGGTTTGTTTATTTGCTTTTTACTGTAAGCAAACGGTAAGCTGCGTATTCTCATCGTATGTATGTATTGAATTTTTTACCAGTGTACACCTATTCCCGGGCTTGGATTTCGGCGCGGATCCTATCGGTGTATCTGTCGGAAGGGTTACTACTTTCCCGATACGACGATCGAGCAGAAGTACTTCAACGGCAGCACGCTCGAGGAAGAGTACGAGAAACTTATGCTGGTAGGTGACTTTATATTTGTCATAGAAAAACGAATGTCCACCTTTGGTCGCCGATGTAGTTTAATCACACCGCTTTTGCCACTTTGACTGCTGTTTCATTCCATTCCAGAACGAGTACAGCACCTACAGCATCCCGAACTCGTACGAATGTTTACCGTGTGCTGAAGGGTGTGACTCCTGCGAGGATGCATCGCCGTGCGTGGCCGCCCTGAACTGGCCGATGCGTACGTCCATCCTGGTGCTGGCCTGTGCCGTCATTGGGCTGCTACCGCCGGCGGCTGTGTTTACCTTCAAGTACCAGCAAGTGAAGGTACGGTACGACAACAAGCTAGGCGCGGCGCGTTTGTGCATTTAGAATGCCTGTTTGCTTTTCATTTCCGTGCCACGCCGAAAGCGTTTTTAACGTTTTATTTTATTTGGTGTGAACATAGTAGCAGCGAAATAAATTTAATTAGATTTTTTGTTGTTTTTGTTCTGAAGAAACTGTAGAACAAAAAATAATTCTTTGTTTGTGTGAAATAGATTTTACATCGATTAATGGAAGGCAAAAATCATACTATCCGTTTTCTTAGCAAAAGTTTGTAGATTTATTTTAATTATTTCATAACAACATCGCGAGTTTATTAGTACAAACCATACGAATCCTTTTTATTTAAAATTTTATTTACACTTGATTGAAAATACTTTTCAATAATTTCTACTATGTTTTTCCTCGATCGTTTAATTGTCTAATTAAAATCATCGACCAGTAAAGCATGTTAATGCGAAGGTAAAATGCCCTAATCTAGACCATGGGTAGATTTTCCCATTTCAGCCCATTTTCATCAATGACACAACGTGTATAGCATTGTTATGCTCTACAATAGGTTTTTTCGTGCCTTTGCATCGTATTGTGACCATTTTTTCCCGAAATGAGTTTACTTTTGTGTAGAACGTCTCCATGATCTCTTCGTTTCGTTGCGTCAACTCATAATATAACACTTTCTGTTGGTCCCACCAAATATTTAGAATAATCTTCTTACTATGCACATCCAGCTAGTCTGTGAATATTGAAAGTTCGTTGTTCGAAGGTTTGATTTATCGTAATATTACTGGAAATTCTTTGTTCGAAGGTTTCATTTATCGTTATTTTAGTGGAAAAGAGGATCTAATGGTTTTTTTTCTACATTTCCGATATAGAAGTTAATGTAGCCGAACTATTACTTTTCCTTCTAAATTAAATTATTGCAAAATTTTTGTTGCCTTAAAGGTGTTTGCTGAATTTATTTTCCAAAGATCTTTACATTTTCTGGTCTTTCGAAAACTTGCTTTCCTTTAAAAACTCCAATTTGCTACTTTAAGATCTTTTCACCATGCTTATAAAATAAATAAATGTGAGTAAAACGTCAAAACATCACGGTCTTTCACACTCCGACGTAACCGGTTTGTGATTAATACCTTCCCACTGCGCCCACTGATACTAACCAAATATAGAATTTTAATACCCACCAAAAACCAACACGTACTAAAACACCAGCCAGCACATTGCATTACAATGCGTGGGTTTTGCATTCAATTTCAGTACAAGAGAATTGAATGGCAGGTACGCCTGCCTAGCGGGTGATGTGATTATTTTTGTCCGTGCAACAAAAGGATAAAAAAAAACCAAAGCACACGAACAGATGCACCTACATATGTTCACACCACGGCATGTGGTCAAAGCGCAATGAATTGTCGACACCGTGCAGTCGAACCGTACTCATCGACGGCTCGTGCGGCTCGTTCCCGACCCGACCCGCATCCGGATGCATGTTGGTGCGTATACGATGCGCCTGACAATCACCACGGAAGCATCCGTACGGCGAGTAACAGGGAAAATGTAAATTACTTTTTTTATTCCTGCTCTATCACCTTTCCTGCTGACTTTTCCAAAGCTGACCAACCGTTGACATTGCATATTTAACACACATCCAGATCCCGATCCTTCATGCGTGCCGATGAAACCAATGAAGGAAATCAGAGGTTGGTTTCGGTTTTGCTGGTTGGTGTTTTTCCTCATCCCATTGCCATTCGCTGGAAATGAAGCTGGCAAGGACGTTTCATTAATTTATTCTGCAGCTTTTTCTATTTTTTTTTGTTTTTGTTTTACAAAATTTGTTTGTGCGTGATATCACACGTGTCCAGGACCCGGATGAAGGTGTCGGTGTCTGATTGGATTGTTTAAAAATGTAACAAGATTGTGCGGTTGCTGTTCACGAACACTAGCGAGAGAGAGAGAGTATAATTGAACCACTTCCGATCGTGTATTACAAATGGGTTAACTAAGTGGGTGGTGGTTGTTTTTTTTTTTCTTTTCGGAATAATAATACATTTTTGTTTTGTATTATTATGAAGTACTCATAAACACAAAAAATAATAATTTAAATCGCTTTTGAACCCCATTTTTCTGGGTGTGTGTTTCAGTAAGTTAAATCCTTTACAGGAAACAATAAAAGAAAAGCAAGGACTGAAAATTGTGGGCATCTCTCCAAAGCTATGATAAGCTGCAAAAAATTCCTGCGTATGACCGGGAGCATTCGCGTTTTTCCATTTTCTTTGATGATAGTGAGCTCGTTTTTTTTCTGCACCCATTTTTCCCACCCAACCTTGTTTCCATTGTACACCACCCACTCGTGTCACTGGATGGAAATTCAATTCGTACAATTATTTGTACGTGAATTTGTACCAAATTAAATTGTTCCATTTTCGAAGCATTTTTAGAACAAAAAAAGCAGCTACTAGAGTAGCCAAAAAATAACGTAAAAGAAAGAGAAAATAAACCGTTCATACCTTTAACTCTCTCTTTTGGTCTGTTTTATACCTTATTCTCCGTACCCATTACAGGTCGTACGGGCTGCCAGTCCGGCACTGCTGCGCGTAATTGCATTGGGCGCATTTTGCATTTATTGTACGGTAAGTATTCGCTTCCATTTTGTATACTTTTTTCCCACTTATTTATCTGGACAGTTTCTCTGAGCCACCAACCTGCGCCATGGGTGGTATGTTTTAATTCTCCATACATACTCAAATATTCATTTAAAGTTTTCTCGTATTTTTATTTTGTAATTGCTTCATTTCACCCTCAGTTTCTCTCTCTCTCTGTTTCTCTTCTTTTTCCGGCAAAAAGGGCAGGGTCACGCAACCCATTCAAAAGAATACATTAATCTTTCGTTTCATTACATTACAAATGGTGTTTTTTTCGGAGTGGAAGTGTTTGTTGTTTTTTTTTTTTGGTTTTTGTGAGCCACCACCCGTTTGCCCGATGTACCGGCATTCGGTGGCTGCATTTGAAATAAGATATCTTTATTTAATTCCATTTCGAATCGATGTTTTATTTTTTGTTGGCGCTTATCCTTTAGGGTGCAAAACATTTTTCCATGAAGTCGGTTTTTGTTTGGGTGTGTATGTGTGTTTGTGCGTGTATAAAAAGTCATTTAACTTTTTCGGTAGCTATTAATTTGCAATTAAAGTGCCATGCGAATAAGGTTTAATCCGTTTTTAATGTGCGGTGGTTTTTTTTTGCGATCCATCGGATGCACACGATTAATTGAGGAAGAATTTATTCGCTTTTCCGATAAGATGAGTTTTTTTAAATTATTTTTGTTTGGAATTAATTTAAAAATGCTTTTTATCTTCTAAATAGATGAAATTATATAATTAAATAATTTTACTTTGTGTTTTTTATTCTTTTTAAATTTATATTTTAAACCTTAAACTAATGACTTATAAAAGCGCGTAAATAAAAATATATTAAGTAGAATAAAATCAGCCATGATTGCAATAATAGGTAATCAATTTTTCAATATATAAATATCACGTCATTTTGAAGAACCTTTCGAAAACACAAAACCTAAATCTCGCAACTCTAAGGAAATGAATGCACGGGAAAATCATTAGTCTGCAAACATTTGTTCCGCATATTCTTGCCACGTCCGGCAACACAATCTGCATCCTGGCCACAACTTCGCGCGACATCCGGACAAAGATGCAAACAATTCGACGCAAGTTCAAAGCACGCTTCTCATAGTTTTCACAACACTCCGCCCGCCAGGATCGGTGCTAATGTTGCCCGCCAGGATCGGATCACGCCAAACAACAAACCCGTCCCATCGCTGCCCGAGTGTCCCGGTCAGCAGCATTAAAATACGATTTTTTTTCTGTCTTCATTTCGCTTTCATTTCCTTCGCAAATGGGAAGCAAAAGTAAAAGCAAATTAAAAACTACCATCATTCGGGCATCCTTCCCACCGTTCGGGCATGGTTCGTGTTGTTTCCCGACGTACAAGTGCTAAACCGCAATACGCGCGCGTTATTCGCGCCTCGCTCCCATGATAAACGTGGCTGAAAGTAAAAGAAATCTAATTTTAACTTCATTCGAACGCCGACAGAATCACTAATTACGTGCATTTACATAACTAACTGCTGGTGCTGAGACAAAAAAAAAAATACGTCGAGAAATGGTCGCCCGACCAGCGCTGGGCTGGAAGGCAAAAATCGGAACGATTTCATTTGAGAACCGCACAGTCAATCTCACTTTTATAACATTTTTTTCTTTTGCTGTTTATAGATAGGCGAGCTTTAATTTCCCCTTTATTTCTCTTTCTCGGTTTCTCCATTCCATTTCTTGCTCTTTCGCGTGATGTTTGCGTGGAAATTGTGTACGACATTCGGCAGTCGGTTGTGATGTATCCGCCACCATCGCTCTACTCCTGCACCGCCCGCATTTGGTTGCGGGAAATTGGATTTTCCCTAACGTACGGCGCACTGATGTTGAAAACCTGGCGGTAAGTATAGGACCTGGATAGACTTCTTGGCTACGCTTTCCCACGTGCACCGGTCACAATTAGCTTGCTGTTTTGGTGTTTTTGTTTTGTGTAACCATCGCAACCGTGACCCAACCGTAAAAGTGTAAAACTCCCTAGGCTAACACATACGAAATAAATAACAAACGTACAATGCACGACAACAGCAACAAAAAACACAAAAGAAAACATAAAGAGTACAAAGCGAACAAAGAGTGCAAAGAAAAAGCAATTCCGGAACGAATATATATATAAACAAACAAGAATCAAAAAGCGAGGATTTGAAGATGGTAGTAGGAAGTGGTAGGAACATAGGACTTGAGATGGGGAAAAAAATCCCAACTGAAGTACTCGCGAAAGGAAACAAATCTCTTCTAAATTCCTTCCAAAAAAATGGTTAACCATGACGGATTTTTTTTTATTTGACTCCAAAAATTCTTTTTCACATCCTTTTTTTTTGTTTCTCACCATACCCAACAGAATATCGGTAATATTTCGCGTCCGTTCCGCGAAAGCGGTCAAAATTACCGATGCGTACCTGCTGAAGCGGCTGGGCGTGCTGTGCGGTTTTGTCGGGATTGCACTGCTGGTCCGGACGTTGGTTGCGCCGCCGGTCGTGATCGTTGGCCGTACCGCGGACAATCTGAAGGCGTTCCTGTGCAAAACGGACTGGTGGGATCATACCTTCACCTCAAGTAAGTACGCTTCCAGCAGCAGCAGCAGCAGCAAGAGCAGCGGCAGCAACAACAAAAAAAAGGTTACAGCAGTCTCGTTTGCTTCACAACAAAAACATACGCCCCGCAGACACGCTAACAGGGTTGTAGGGATTAATTAAAATGTTCTGGCCCGTTAAATTGGCTTCGACCAACAACAAACAAAAAAGGCAAAAGTGTTAGACTTCGATTTTTCTTCTTTCGCTGACCACCGTTTTTTCCTTTGTAACAGGGGGGGGGGGGGGGGGGGGGGGAGGTTTTTGCTATCGGCTGCATACTTAAGCAGGTCACTTACTTGGTGGAATAGCAACAAAACAAGATCTCATAATTAAGGCGTACTAGATCGGATTAATTTGAAACGTGTGAATGAGCATAAACAGGGTCTTTTTTTTTGTTTCTATTTTTAAGCTGGAGTGTTTTCGTCCTAAGACGAGTTTAATTAGAAATTGCGATGTTTGTTTTGTTCGTTATTCCGTATGGTGCGATCGAGCTAATTCCTTCTAAAGCTGAAAGACAAAAAACTAAGCAATATTCTACCTTCTACTTGGAATATACACCAAAAGACGTCCTAATGAATTAAAGGATCGTCAATTTCGTAGATTGCTGAATGAAACTTTCTCTGGATAATCCCCTTTAAAATGGGTTACTTAATAAATGACAGAGTAACAAACACTTCGCATAAGACCGTTTACTTTCTACAAGTGTTTCAAGGTTAACATTGACTCCCTCTTCTTTTGGAGTTATTTGTTGCTTTATACTTATGCGGGTTTTGTTTTCTGATCCTGTCTTGTGTCTTGTGAGAATGTGTCAAATAGCTTATATATGATTTGCGATTCGTCTAGAACTGTTCTGTCAGTCGAGTCCTTGGAAGAGATTTGGGTTGATTTTTTCTAGGTATATCATTTAACCTTAGCAAGTTGAGCATCTTCTTCAAGCTCCTCAGTAAAATTCCTTTCGTAGTTACAATTCTTAATGAATCTCACAAATCCCGGCAGATAATCATCTCCAAAAAACCAAAAAAAATCCAAAGATAGAACATGTTCTGTGACTGCCATCTGCGAACATCTATGTCCAAGTATTTCTTCAAATTTTGCTCCAAATTCTTGATAGAACAATCAGATTACTTTGGATACGGTCTGTATCTCTTAACGGATGCTTGGCCGTTAAGTATAAGATCACTTCTGTTCAACGCTTAGGCACTTCTCCAACAAGGGAAAAAAACAATTCAGAATACTAGATCTGGTATGTTTGATGGGCACAAAGTGCCTCAAATTATTCCTGTTTTCTTCTGTTTACGAGCCAAACTAGCAAAATAGACGACTTGTACAAGGATTCACTATAAGTTGTAAGGGAACGTCCTATGAAGATCCTTAAAATTAGTTCAATTCCATAATGCAAATCTTCTCATATCCCGCGCTTTACATCAGCATGGAATCAAAACTTAAGCACTATCGCATCCGGCACATTATTTATTCACTTAATTCCAAAGTTACCAGACACGTGAATTAAAACAGCGTTTTCTGCTTCCGAAACATAATGCGCTTTTTATTCCCCGGCCTTTAACAGCTGGTAAATGTAACACCTTTTGCGTTTGCTATCTCGCAGCCAGCATTTAACACTACCCATTACCCAGGACGCCAGGCAAAACAACTGCATAAATCTTCACACCTTAGCAGGATATTTATTGGCTTCGCCCTGGAGTGTGCGTTCCAGGTGCCAGGCACCGGTACGGCCGCTATGCTGACATACTTTGTGAAAGTGATCATTATTTTTCCTACCAGCGCAGTGTTGGCAGAAGCTATCGCTGTTTTTTCTCTCTGTCTCTCTCTCCTTTGTTTTACTTTGCTGCCTTTGCCTTCAAGAAAGGGTGAACGTGTACCAAAACAGCCACTACTGCCTGCAACACTTGCAGCCTCCGTTTTGCCGTTGCAGAAAGAGTTCTTTTCCAAAAGCAGCATGTTACGGTTTAAATTACCAGCACATGTTGCTGGCCCACAGCCGGCTATCTCGACTGGCTCTGTGCCTTCGCTCTAGCGCGTAAAAGTTACGCTTACGATATTGAACTTGCGCCCGCCTTTCCTGGCAGGACACATTGTCAAACATGGCATGGGGTTGCACACTGCAGCTGGCTTCTTCCGCTGCACGTTTGGCTGTAAATCTGTCGGCAAGCACTAGCTGTGCTCACCTGCACGGTTCGAGTGCAATGAAAAACCTATCCCCATCGAGAGTCCTACAATATAATATAGCGACGGGAACAAACGAACCCAACGCGCACACACCGATTCACCCAAAAGTGAATTACATAAAGCTCCAAGGCTTCTGCAGGATCAAGTTCAGCTTTCATAAATTGTGTCAAAACTTTCGAAGAAACAATCTGCAGAAGAATCTGTTTGAAGCAACAGTAGCAGCAGCAACAGCAGCAGCAACAAGACAAAAAAAAACGACAAGTTAACAAAGTTTATTTGAACTCGCTTTCACTACACTATCTTTTCACTATCTTTTGTACACTTTTTATCCAGCATCGAGATTTATAAGTTAGCACACAAAAAAAATCCAACTTCGGGTCAGATTCTTTTATTTTTCCACATAAAGCACAACAAAGGGAACGTATTCTGTGGAAAGTTCTGAGCTGTTTTTGTGCGTTGTTTTGTTTATTAAATTGTAACGTGTATGTTTTATCGCGCGCACCGAAATCGGTTTGGTCCGGTTATAAAAAAATGTGTTTACCACAGAAAACCGAATGAACGCTATCCTCTATCCGTACACGGTACTGCAGCCATGTCCGCATCATAAAGCAAACCTCTGCACTTTGTTGTAAATAGTATATTATGAGGCAGCCCAGCAAGTAAAAAAACACCACCTACTCCACCGAACGCTAACTTTCTATCCTTTCGTTTCATGGCATTTCATTCTCTTTATCCGGAATATCTTTATTCGCCTGCACAAACAACACCAAAAAAAAAAACAAACCTCGCGCGCGCTGTACACGCTCCATGCGTGCGTGTTTACTTCCGGACGTACCGTACCGGACGCCGGTGGAAAACTATGGACCACAAAAACCGAAACCGAAACTATGGTCACCCCGGCTGTACGGCACAACAACGATGGCCGTGTGATGGGCTTGCAGTGGAGGTCCTGTTTCTGGCCTGGGGCGTACGGCTCTGCATCATGGTACGGAAGGCACCGTCCGAGTTCAACGAAAGCCGCTTCATATCGATGGCGATCTACAACGAATTTCTACTGACGTGCTTCCTGAATGTGTCAATGTGAGTATCATCCCTCTAATGAATGTTGTTCGTGTCGTTTTTTTCGTTCGTTCCTTCCTTTTCGTTTCGCGTTCCCACGAATGAATTATGTGGTGCGGTTTTGCTGATTGTTGTTGGTTTCGTCCTTGCGCATGCAAGGACATGCTTTGTTCTGGGGTTTTTGTTCAATGTTTGTTCCCTTTTTTTTGACGCGATTTTTGATGGAAAACCAGTAGCAAACCACAAATAATGGTATGAAAGTTGTAATCAATTGTGTTATTTATTGTCACTTGTTTGAGAAGCAAATATGATTAAAAAGGTTATTTCAAAGGTGTTTCAATTGCCATGGAAGAAGCGAAAAATTATGTTGCTAATGGAATAAAGTATAATATAAACTATTTTCTGTAAATTTTACCATTTATGCCACAATAATTTTATCAAAAAGGTCATGATAAGGTATACGTTAAATCTGTAAACTTCAGTGGTAAAGTTGATGTAGTCATAGGATCATACCAGGCACCATTCTTAGCTAATTTCCCATAAATCCTGTCATAATGGTTATCAACTTGATTTCCCAAAAGCTTTTCTTAAACCTTAATTTGCGAATCCGTTTTCGATAGCGTGCAAGTTCCAGTTTTCTCTTTTAGTGATTAAATTATGGCACAAAAAGCGATGCTATGACAATTACTGCAAGTTCACTGCTTCACTAAGTGTCTATTAGTGTTTGCAGTTTTCCAATAGATGGCGCCACTAAAAATAAGTGATATTTGGTACTTTGTGTAATTGATCATAATTACTTTCAAACAACATCTTCGCTCATAATATGTCACCATAATTGACATAAAATACAGACGGAAAACGATAAAAACGCCCCGCACTGTGAAAATCTCGATTGAATTTTAATTTGCGGACATTGGTCATTTCTGTCCGTGTCTCTGCCCAGCACATACGCACCCAATGTTGCGCAATATGAATGAATAATTTTAACCGCTTTCTCTCACATGCTCGTGTTTGCTTTTGTCCACCCAATCTGGGCAAGAAATGATCACAAAACGAACCGGTTGTGCAAAGATTAATTATACATTCCGGGTTTGCGATTGAACCGCCGGGCCACACAAACGATACTGCTGCACTTTTGCACTGAGTCAGCGACGGCAAAAATTATGGTACTTCCACTCGGCCGTTATTCAGCTGTCGGAAGCAAATGAATATTTTAATATGGAAATTATTATCCTTAAACACCTCACTTGTCATTGAACCCGTTCGAGTGGGAAAGCGTTTTGTCTTTTTTGGTTTTGCTGCTTCTTCTGGCTGTGTGTTGTACAACTTGTTACTTGCAAAACGGTTCATTTGCAAAACCCTGGTTCATAATGTTCCGATATGGGAGGAAAAACAGTGTTCATTCGCCGTGCTCTTCGAAAAGCTATTTCCTGCCTCACAACCTAACACACACACTCGTGCTTTTGCGGATTTTCCTGGCTAGTGAAACGTTTTTCCCGACGGCTATGCAGGAAACAGATTGCAACAGTGAAACAGTTCCAGCACCGTGTGCCAACCAGCAACTGGCAGAGTCATTTGTTTTTTGTGGTTCGCCTTTTTCCTGCACACAAACAGCAACATCAATAGCAGCAGTAACATTCTTTAATGCATTCCGGAGTGGGATTTGAATATTGTCGGTGCTTAACTTGTAGTTCCGTATGGATCATCATCCATTCCGCAGCTGGGAGTGGAGAAATAGAATATCCATCACACGATCGATGGCACGTTGATCTTTTTTTTTTTGTGCTATCTTTTGCTCTTTCGCCCCTCACACATACACACACACACACACGTTCGTACGCTTATCGATTGGTGCATGTGTTGGATTTATGGATTGGAAAACCGGGGCTGATATGCCGGGATACGGCTCAGCTCCCATGCCATCAACGGTCCTTCCTTTGCATGATGGGTTTTTAATGTCCATTCTTTTGGCCACCAAGTTGCACTACCAGCCGCCTGCTCAAGACTATCCCACCCGGAACAGGCTCCCAGGCTCCCAGGTTTTCGGCTAATGGCCAGTCCAGCCAGTGGATGCTCGGTCAACGGAAGCATCCAGCCGCTATGCAAAATAGGGACCATCATTGATATTCAAGGCGAGGATGTATTTATGGGAGAAAATGTTGGGTCGCTGGTCGTTCGGTTGCCTTCCGTCTTCCGTGTCGAGCAGGGAACAGAAGGGCAAGTTTGCTTCTATCAGCAGGATTTGTTTCTGAATCCGTTAAGCTGACAAAGTTTTTTTTTCCTTTTCTCTCTCTTTCTCTCTCTGTTTTTCTCTCTATTTGCAAGTAAAGATGAAGCAAATTTATTCACAGTGCATAGATTTTCAATTAACATTCAGTATGAAAGAAAATGGGTCACGCTTTGGGTTGATGAATTGCTGCTATTTTGAATCACTTTTTTTTTTTTGGTTCTTGAATATTTTTCTATGAAATAATTCCAAGAATGATGATTAATAAGCTTCTTTAAACTGGAAACTGGAGATCTATCGGCAAGAAATTGATTTCCATCTTTAAACCCTTTTTGCCTTTTATAAAAAAAAATAGCATCCCAAAGAGCTAAGCTAAAGTTACAATTCCAGTGAAGCGGTCACGAGGTAGCAAGTAAATCATCTCACATTTGATGAAACCTTCCCTTGAAGTCATAATGTGAGCTCGTCTCTAAGAAAAGAAAAAAGATATAAAGTTAAAACCGTGTCCCAAACCATCTCATCTCCACGACGCTCGCAACAGCTGCTCTTCCGATGGAAACCGCGCTGACCGCGCGCTATTATCAGTCTACTGGAGAAAGGTTCATGCATCAACGGTTTGACGTAAGACGACCGCCCCAATCTCACCACCCGGCACCGAATCCATCCCCACCGGAACGTAAGGCAAAACCCGCAGGAATGACGATGCCCGGCCGGCTGCCTCCGGTTGTCCGGTCAAAATAAATAGATTTCATTTTCTGGTCATGTCTTGCTTCCCCGAACCGCACCCTTAAACCGTTCCTGGCTTTTCCACTTCTTCCCGTGAAATGTGAAGAAAAGGATGATGATGTTGCTGGTGGATAGCAGAAAAAAATAAAGCAACTGCCAACAAAAAAAAAAATAAACTCAAATGCCCACTCATCCGCAGGATGAGATGAAATACACTGTTCCACCAAGACGTGGAAGAAGCACGGGCAAATGTTCCATTTTGTATCCATGGCGGGATGGTGAGAAAAAAAAAAGACAAAACCATTCGAAAATGGGAGCGAGAAGGCAACGTGCCGCCCCGCCCAGTAAGAAAGCAGAAACAAAACATGGTGTAAAATAAATCAACCCGCGCTTGATGACCGTGCCCCGGAATAGTCTGCCCGAGGCGACACGAATGGCACACGGGAGGAAACACGAAGCGACCAGCCAACGGGATAATAAATCGCTCGTTCCGCCGGAACACTGTTCCCTGGTGCTGCTAGCAAAACAAGTAGCTCCAAAAGCTGACGGGTGTCTAACACGGCCAACCCATCAATCCCATTCATGCGGTCAAATGCGGGGTTTTCTGCCATTGTTTTTCTTTTTGCGGTGTTTCGGCCGCCGTCAGTAAGCTAAGAAAAACGCGCATTAAGACGTTTGTCCTTACGCCTCGAACCGGCAAATGATGCGGCGGAAAGGTCGCGACACTTTCCTGACGACCATAAACTATGCAAAACATGATCATCCGCTGTTCACTTTTTGTAGCTGCAACGCGCCAGGCACTCACCAAGATGGGCGAGTTATGAAGGAAAAACGGAAAGCTTCCTGAGCTTCCAGCACTTTCGATGGTTTTGCTTTGACGGGGGCGATAAATGGCTTCAGTGGTCTGTTTTCCGAACCCAGCAGTGCAACGCAGATAATGCTTCAATGAAAAGAAACAGAAAGCAGGATTACAAAGTTTTCAAAGATTGAAAAGGGAAAAAAACTAATATCAGCACAGTGTCAAATCCTAGAGAAAACGCACAATGAGCAAAATCAATACAAAAAGTTAAAATTATGGGATCATAGTTCCTACTAAAAGTTAAATTTATAGGAAAGGAAGATAATAATAATGGCCTACTTTACAGTAGAAGTGTTATTTAGTAGTTTAATTATTCACCATGCAGCTGAATATTCTCACCAGAAAAAGTGTTCTTCTATGTTGAAACGAGCCTGATCGTACGCCAAAACACCACAGGGTCGCCCCATAAAATGTAAATTTAACATTGTGTAATCATTGCGTATCATGATCCACGATCTCTTTTTGGCTTTGAGGCGACGATCAACAAGTTTGCACACTTATATAAATCCTAAATTTTAATTGCAAAATAATAACTTACTCTAAGTTCATAGTAACATAATAACGCTAATAATATTTAACTATTTTTATATAATATAAAATTATTCTACTAACACTTCCCTGTTAACTATTGTCTTAATTCCTTAATTATTTTTGTTCTATTCGATCATATCTTTTCCAGGAGATGAAAAAAATCTTTAAATTTCTTTTTTCTGTACGAAATACTTTAAAAAAGTTTACAGTAAATATAACAATATGTTTTATAACCTTCACTGAATCACTTTCCACGCAGGTTAAAATATTCATTCCATTTACGCTAGCGCCCTGACACAAACGTATGACCGTCATGTAGCGCACCGTGCAATGCGAACTGCATCGCACGTCATTTGTCTTCGCGCAGGCAAACAAAAACTGTCATTTATTTAGAAGATATTTAGACGAACCATCCCCCCTTTGCTGAAGGGTAGATTGTTCTTTCCCACGCGCTAGTACGGATGATTATTATGCTTCAGTAAAAAAAAAAAGATAAAAAAGAAAAACTCCTTTCCTTCTGGACGACCATTTCGCAACCGTACCGGAAGTGATAGCCATTTTATCCGGCTCCTTTAGGTTTATTTTTATTTTCACTTCTTACCGATGCATTTTTCGACCGGTCCTGAGCTTGTATACCTAACCTTCTTTTCGCACGCTTTATCGTACACAAATCTGCTCGTATATATTTTTTTTTGTTTTTTTTTTTTGGGTTTGCTCTCTTCTCAACAACAATCTGCAAAATTGCTTCCATCGTCGCTGTTTCATTTCATTCGCTACAGTCGTTTTCATGCTCAACCGATTTTTTGTATTTTTGTTTCGTCCCGTTCCAGGTTGTTCCTGCAGTCGCCGGCTAATCCCGATTTATTGTACATCATATTTTTCTGTCACACGCAGCTCACGGTCACGCTACTGCTGGCTTTGATTTTTGGCAGCAAGGTAAAACAAAAGAAAAATCCTTCTCCTTCTCCTTTTTCGCTTTTCCTTCTCCCCCACACCCCTTCCAATGCTCCACAGGTCCTTACCATTCGGGTCCATTTCTTTCGCCGATTGTGATGTGATGCTTCCCATCAGTTTTATTAGTTTCGCATTCGCTTCGCATCTTCCGGTCGAGACGCCGGTCCGTGCGATTCTCGTTTTGTCGAGAGTGCTTGATTGCTTTTCTTGCACGTGTAAGTGGTGGTGTACCTTTCGAGACCCCAAAAAACGAAGCGAAGGAGCACACACAAAAAAAAACACACTCGAAGCAAACTCTCGAATGTATCCATCGTTAAGACAAACAATCGTTAGCCGTTTGCTTTCTTGCTTTACCGTCCGACCGTTGATGGCTCTTACGTTATTGCTCTTGAAAAGGGCCAAAAAACGATGGGACCCTTCGGAATGGAAAAGAAAACACGCAACCCGCAGACCACACCGGTTACCTTGGTGGTCGGGACCACCCACTCGGCGTAGGTGAAGAAAAGCGACCGCTTAAAATTCAACCATTTTTAGTCGAGGGTGTTCGTTACTCTTTTTTGTGTGCTTGTGTGCCCAAACCGTGGAATTCAACTACCGTAATCGTGGATGGATCTATTTTTACACTTTTTTTTTTGCACGCAGAAAAGGAAAAGGAAAATAACAACGTACAGGAAAAAAAGGGGATAATGAACCACTTCTGGAGATAGCGATCCTGTAAATAAAACCCCATCGCTCTAAATGAAAAGTACACACGGTGTGACACTATGGTGCAAGTTTGTCGGCAATTGCGCCATCCTGCTGCTAAGGACACGTCCTATACACACGCTTTACCAGCTTTCCTTACTTGCTTGGGACTATTTTTGGTTCTTCCGCTCCACACAAGCACTAGCACGACCGACGTTCGAGTGCGGTTGACAATTTCCTTGAAGTGTTTTACCCGCACCAAAGTCATCAACAATCGTTCTTTAGGCGGCAATTTTTAGCACACCATTCGAAACCAAGTTGTTAAGCAGGGCCAAAAGGGCGAGAGAGAGAGAAAGAGATAATTGTTTCTCAAAATTATCAGCCATTGCTTCCGGAGAGTCAGCAGAAAAGTTGTTTGCATTCGATAGCAAAACTAGCTCGAGCTGAATAATTCAACGTGGCACTCTTGAGTTGTGAGCTTTTTCGGATTTTCGTCTAATTATATAAGCATCCAGTACATTTCTTTAATGTCAACGTGCTGCCCGGAGTTCAACAGCAGGTGAAATCTCCAGCTTTTGGGATGCCTTTTGCATGACAAATCTGTTTTCCACCCACACTCCAGCGACTTGTGTCTTATTACAACTTTTTCGCCAGCACAACCGGGTTTTGCAAAGGCACACGCTTTCAGCAGGAATCCACGCCACGCCACATCACTTTGGAACACAAACCGGGGGCGTAAATTCTTCACCTTCACCGGCAACCGAACTGTCGAATTTGATTCCATTGCAAATATCGTCCCCAAGCGCGTTGCTTCTGGGAAAAGAATGTCCGAAGCAGCATTTTGTCGTGCGCTCAGCGACCTTCTCCATCCATTAACCAATCACCCAACTTCACCGTTCCACCCATTGGAATGTCATTCATGATTACAATTTCTTTCTTTCTCTCTTCCTCTCTCTCTCTCTTCCTCTCTCTCTCTCTCTCTCTCTCTCTCTCTCTCTATTTCTCTCTCTCTCTCTCTCTCTTCGCAGGTGTACCTGGTGTTTCGGGGCGGTGGTAAGCATCAGGACGATCCAACCGGGCTCGGCATCAAACCGTCCGGTGCCAAATTTATTAGCCGCTCGCACGGACGAACATTCGCCAACGCTAGCAGCGTCACGACGTCTACCGCACAGCTCGGAGCCAACCTGGGTCAGTATCTACAATCTCTCTATGTATGTCGTTAGTAGTCGTTTGCTGGGATTTTTTTGGTCCCCTTCATTTCTTATTCGCCTTTTTAAAACGAAGAATTTATCGAATCAAACGGTCACTGCAAGGTAAATGCAAACAGCTTTGATGTCGAATCAGGAAAAGGGGAAAAACCTTTCGGTCCAGGAATTAAAACGACCAGTGCGTACGAACAAGTGCTCTAATGGGAGTCAAATGCGAAACACAAATCACAGACGATCGGTGAAAAAAAATGTACGAGGAACACACAGGGAATCCTTTAGTGACTACTTCGGAATGAGTTTTTGCTGTTGTAGTTCACATCTCTCAAATCCAATCCCGGGCATCTGAAGTTCCGGGTGATTCGATGTTCTCCATTCCTGAACCCATTCTAAACGACCAGAGCCTCGATGGAGGTGGACAGAAACTCTTTACAAACTCTTTGCCCTAACACGCTTACACACAGAATGGCAGATTGTTTTCGTTTCATTAAATTCAATTTTGGAGGGGACAAACTATTTGACATCTCGGACCCTCCCGATATCGTGATTGCAGTACCGGGCATTCTCCACCGCACAAAGAAAGGAGAGAAAAATGCCAGGCCCCATTTGTCAATGATCGCTGCGGGTGGAACAGAGAACATGGAACGAACGAACGCAGCTAAAAAGTCCTTTTTGCGTCCTCGTCGTCGACGTCGTCGTCGTCCGACATCGAACAGCAAATCGAGAACTCTTTTGCCCCCCCCAATTGCTCCATACTTGTATGGCTGGTGGAAGGACTTTTTTTTGCTTCTTGCTGTTGTTGTTGCTGCTGCTGCAAACCCCACTCCAGACGAACATTTGCCATGTTATACACTCGATCCATCCGGTATAAGGCATCCACCACTGCAGAGAGGACACCACTTTATAGCGTTTTGGGGCAGAGCAAATAACGGACGCAAAACCAATTACATGCGAGCTTCGAGGCAAATTTCGATAAATCACTTTTCCGCAACGAAAGGTTGCCGTGCAGTGTGCACCCTCTGTGTGTGTGGAATACAAAGGAACCGTGTGTGCACCACACGTTGCCCGAATTATCCCTCGAAACCGATTGTCCTCGATGGCAGGGAGAAATTATACTTTGACCCGGTTTTCCATTCCGCCCGGCTGGCAGTGATCAAGTGCCCAGTTACACATGGCCATCGATGGACGATGGGCGCACCTTTCTCCCGGCATCCAGCATCCACGCCGATGATGAATGCAGTGCTGGAACGTTATTGAGCACTCGGAAATCGGACCACCTAAGACACAGCGATCCTTCAGGAAATGAATTATCGTTATCACATTCTGCCGGTGCCGGTGCAGAATCGTTTATGCTGAAGGGTTCGTGGGTAGTAAGGGAACGGAATGATCGATCAGCCATTTTCATTATCCGTTTTCGGGCACCGGGAAGCACCCGAGTGGCCCGCGCGACCCATTTGTGTGAAGCGAAAAGA
>STHB01000073.1:0-19749 GCA_018908115.1 Anopheles rivulorum
CCCAACTCCCCCCTGGGGGATTTTTTACCCCCCCAAAAAAATCCCACCCTCCCCCCCAAAAAAAAAAAACGGGGCCGGGAGATTTTTTTGGAAATTTTCTTTTTTTTTTTTTCCAATTTTTAAAAAAAAAAAAAAAGGCAGGAAAAAAAAAAAAAGCCCCATTCCCCTTTTTTTTTTTTCCCCCCCTCCCCCCCCGGCCCCCCCCCCCCCCCCCCCGCCACCACATTGACCTAAACCTTTTTCAAAATACTTTATCATCCATTTTCTTCGCGCACCTGTATCCGGTCTATTTAGTGTGGCGCTCGCTCGAGGAAGCCAGCTCGCCTGTTTGTTTTCGGTGCTGTGCTGAGTGATCTTCCGATTACGATCGCTTTTCCGGCAGCATCAGCATCAGCGGTTTGTCATCTCTTTTTAGAGGATTTCGGGTGGGGATTTTGTTTTGTACTGTTTTGTTTTTTGTTTGCTTCCAAAGATTGTTGCTGTCGGTCGCCCGGGGAATGTCCGGAAGGCAAATAATGAAACAATGAAACTCATTTCAATGTTTGTCGCGTCCGGATTTTCCGTTATATTTTTCATATCCTTAACCGGGCTTTCTGCATTTTTTGTTTGGTTTGCTTCTTTTTGTGTGTGTGTGTGTTTGGTTGTTAGCAAAGGACTTTGCAGCCGGGCTGAAATTACATAGAGCTAGAACCGCTTAAGTTGCTTTTTCGTTGGAAAGTCGCCCATATCACCACAGTACAAAGGAAAAGTGTGTTTGTTGCTTTTCCCTTCTGCCAAATAGCACAGCAGGCAACGTGATGCTCATTTTGTATCCAATGCCACACTACGTTATCTTGTCATTGAAATCTTTTGTGCCCTTTAGTGGGCCTTTCAAGCTGTCGTGCCTTTTGTCATCACCTACAACTTGGTTCCCGAAAGCGCACCAAGATAATCGGCCGGAAAACTCCTGATGCTGCCACCTCAGGCTAAAAATCTGTTCTGTCGAATCATGTTTATCAAACTGTTCCCGGGGAATCGATTTTATACTGTCACCTAGCGGGGGCCACGGGCAGCACAGCCGTGGCTAAACGAGTAAACGTTTTATGCACGGCAAACATGTAACAGAATTTGTAACAGCACACCGTTCACACGTTCACTTAGCGCACGGGTACGACGCTTTGGCAGCCTAATTGACGTTCGGTAAAGACTTTCCAGTGTGAGTTGACCATCGGTGGTGTGCTCTGCTTACGGCGGGAATGACTCTCGCGATGGTTGTTTAACTTTAAATGTTCATCAAACAAACCAACAAATGACACTTTTGAGAGTTAGGTTCGGCTTGGCAGCTGACGTGCCTTTATGCAGGATGCATGAAAATGTTCCCTTCGTAGGCGTCTGTATCTGTAAGGTTTCTCGACAAGACTGTTTGTTTGTGTTGTTTATTGGTGTAGGTTTTGGATTACTTTTAAAAGAAGGTTTCGTGAAGCAAGTTTATGTTTAAGTAAGGACCACACAGATAAAAAGAAGTGGTGAAGCTAGAACCAAACAAAAAATATGAAAAGTTTGTTGTGTTGTATAATTGAATCCATAGAAAGAAGCTTTTAGAGAAGCTAACACAACATTTAGGAAAGAATCCTAATAGTCCTTATATATTCGTCAATTGTATTGCATACTTTCAGGCAAATTTGTTGACAGCGCCAACAAATCCACAAACAAATACGCCTAAAGTTATGTAAACCGTATAACACTTAGGATTGCAATTGTAATTTTGATTAATTTGGAAAATATTCATTTAGCTTTCAATTTATTTGATGTTTTTGGAACAATTTATGTGAATTAAAAAATAGAGAGTAAATGTAATTACATCCAAATAAATTACATTCTTCTTCCGTTTATAAAATATGTATTGCTAAGCTACTAATCACCCTAGCAATGTATTGGTGCTGAAAGACGCATGGAACCAACGAATCAACTTGTTGATTTATAAATACTTTATAAGAAAGCAAAAGAATAGCTTCATAGCATACCGCGGCTAAAGCGCGATTGAAACTCCCCCGGGCGCCAAAAAAGGTTAAATTAATCGATGCAAGCACGCAACTAAACCGTCCAAAAATACGTGCACGTGATTTATTTCTTTACTGCATTGAACGTTTCTGTTCTCTCGTGTGCTTGTTTTGGTTTCGCCTTTTCTTCTGTTTCACCCCCCGCAATGCGTCTGGTAGTGATTCGGAACGCTTTACTTCTGTTCACATTCTCCCTTTCCGAGGCACGTTAATCGCTGGCTTTGAAGAATCCTTTGTGGCTCGCAAACTGGAGGTCATCGAATGGGGTGGAAAGAAACATATAAATAAATGGCAAAATGTTTTTTTGTTCCATCTGCAGACAAAAACATGGGGGCTGGGCGAAATTATGTTCACACCAGAGATAGACTAGGTTTTTTGCGACCTTTAGGATAATTTTTGGTCGTGTTTTTTTTTCCTGCCCTTGCTATGCGATCATTCCTTTTTTTTCCAGAACAGTTCACAAAACCTCCTTAATCCTGGGCGATCAAACATCCTACGGCCGGCGCACGAGAAAGAAAGGCCATGAGAAGATAACCATTCGTCTGTCTGATCTGCACTGGAGGTCGACTGGTCGGTTTTTTGTTTGCTAGCAAAAACAATGCCCACCATACATCCGAGTGGTATTTTTCTGCAGAGAAAATGCTGCTCTTCACTAACCCAAGGGATACAGCACAACAACAAAAAAACGACGTCAACGACGACGGCAGAAGAGGAAAAAAAATGGTGCCAGAAAACGAAACTAAATGTCTCCGGCGTTTCCGCGCCAAACCAAAAGGCACCAGAATAAAACGGAGATGACAGCAACATTTCTCAAATGATCCGTTAGAATGTTGCTGTCACTGCGTCCCTCAACTGGTCTCTTGGGCCAAGCTGAGCGCCTGTGCCGAAAGCGGACGGTAAAGCAAATGAATGTGGACAGTGAGCGACTGGGTGTGACTGGGTCCAAAAGAAGAAGCAAAAAAAAAAAAACAGGGCTCCCTACCAACACCGACAGCAAGCTTGTATTTTTGGGGCATCTTTGCTTTTTTGTACCCACTTTCGACGGTACATGTGGACCCGCTTTAGATGATACAAAGCGAAACCGAAACAGTTCGTTAGGTAATTCGGGCGAAATTACTTAGGCGTAATCACAAAGCGGCTTAATTAATCATCCGGCAGTGAGCCGCGTAACGCGCTGTCTCCCGCGCTTGAGCTGCCCTTTGGGTGTGGAAGTGGAATTAAAATATATAGCGCCACATGCTCTCGAACGGGCCGACGAGAACGGTTCCAAGAAATGCTTTCCCAAACATGCGAGTTTGCGAGGCGACGAACACAGGAACACAGAACGATAGGGCAGACTGACGATGAATTCGCAGAATCGACAGCTTTGAATGGTGTCGCAACGGAAGGATACAAATGATTTGCGATTTTTCACCCAACGATGCCGCTGTACAAGTGTTCGGGTAGTGTTTGGTAGGTTTCCCTTTTGGCGGGATTAATGAACTAACCCAAAGCATTCGCGGTGTAATTGAAAGTAGACAATAATAAATTTATATCCATTTTTATGACCTGTCTTATCTGGTAGATTTGATTAAACAGCACCACGGGGCGTGTGATTGATATGTTGAGCATTTCGCTATAATTTGACTGTTAATCTCTTTGTGAAGAAAGAGAACCAATTGGTGGAAGGTGGATAAAGTTGTAATGGTGAAAGAAGAAGCGTGATATACACACACAAAGACTCGAGTTCGTTTTTGTCTGATCTGTCATACGATTTGTCTGTCATTTGATGACGATCGCGCCCTCTACCGGAATGTCAAATAATGACATTAACAAAAAGTAAACAATTGTCAAAACATGTTGCAGCATATCTAATTGGTATAATGTTGCCATAAAAAGTTATAAGTAAGTAAGTAAGTAGTTTTTAATTAAGTATTGTATTGCTTTAGGCAAACATAATTAATTGTGATATGTCGCTCTCATCATCATTATGCAATTTTTACATAATCATCACATTTCCAGCAATCAAAACAACTCAAACAACCTAACAACAGCCACTATCAACACTATCCTTCACAGCGTTATCATTTAACGACACGCCACAGAAATGAAACCTTCCGAGTAAAAAGCAGAACAAACAAGCGAGAAAAAATAACAAATACCCGAGTGCAACGATTTTGCAGGCAAATTAACAACCTTCAACAGGGACGCCAACCGTAGGACGCCTGCAGACTTGCTGCTGTTTTACTTTCTAGTCCCTGGATGAGATTTGATATTTTTCTTGCAGGGCTTTTTGTTGTCTGTTTTGTTTTCCCTGTTAATTCTACATTCGCCTGTCGTGTTCAGATTTGTGTATGCTATAAGACCAACCAGAAAATGGACGAAACATTAGCCGCGGGAGACATTGGTTCCAGCGTTCTGACACATCGTACGGTCAGTGCTTGGGCGTCACACAATGGTGCAAGCACGTAAATTAAACTGGATAGAACACGAGATAGTGACCAGCTAACGAGGAAGCTAGTAGCGAGAGGATTCATTTTTCTTTCCACCGGAAAAAAAAACAGTGCACGCTTAAGCTTGACACAGCAACAGCAGTGTTTTAAAGCGTAGAATCATTTCATGTTTCCTTTATAACTTTGCTCTTACTGTTGGGACGGAAGAAGGCGGGTTGGCACGAAAAAATGACAAAGGTTCCGCCAAAGGGCCTTTAAAAGAGTTTTGCCAGGCATGGGATGAATATCGCTTGGGTGAGCTTTTTCACACACAGAGGTACATGAGACTTTACAAAAGAAATGTGCAATTAGTCGATGCATCAAAGCATGCGCTGCATGATGATTTCGGAGAAACGATGCCAAATGTCATTTGTGCACGATCCATCGCTGGCTGTTGTCGTTCGTTTAATGGCTGTATTGCCACAATGAATGGATTAAATTTCATTACTAGCATTTTAAAACTGAACCATTATTGTCGCAAAACACTTTTAACCGATAAATGACGAATCGGAGAGGAAAATTTCAGCGCCTGAATGTATGCAAAATAATACTTTAGTTCGTTAACAACTCTCTTACAATTTACTCAGTTACTTTCCATGTCCCCACCAGCATACCAACTAAGCTATCTCAGCTGTATTGATGATTTGCGAACAAAAAGGGGTACACCCAAAAAGGCACTAAAAACGAAAAAAAAACCATCTCATGACTACCGATAGCAATCCCCGAAAGACACGACCGCTCAACTCTTTCGCGCCTAATGAGATCATTATTGAGAGCATGAATGGGGCGATGATTAAACAACTTCCGGCAGTGATGAGAATTTGTGCTTGGCTGCATCCGCTTTCACACGAAACAATGCTTTTCAGTGGGTGGCGGGCGGTTAGATGGGAAAGGAATTTGGATACCGAAAGGATAAGAAAATCCTTTCAGTCTTTCCGTGCGACGATGGGGACACAGCTTCTTTTTTGTGTGTGTGTGTGTGTTTTGTATTTCTGAATATTCCTCCCGTTTTCTTCCATTTTCCCCCATCCGAAGCCTATTCTTTCCCAGTGCTTCAATTATCTGGGATTCCGGTGGTCTTTTCTGTCGCTTTCGTTTGTTCAGGCCTCGGTCGGTATCGGTGGTGCTGGATTCCGGTCCGGTGTGTTTGCCAGTAAAGGCCACCATGCCGGTGCGATGTGAAATATTCATCATCAGTATCTCTTTTCGTGATTTGGTACTATTCTTTCATAGTTTCGTAGCAAAAAGAAGCATCTTGCCGGTGGTACGACATTTCTTTCGGTCGTCTAGGTGAGCGAGCGCTCACACAGAAGTCAGACCACTATTCGTGGATGACAGATAAAAAAGCATGCAAACCTGCGGAAGCAAAAAGAGTACCCAATAGAAATGTGAAACCTCATGCCGGTAGAATCCTGGATCGTGAAAAAAGAAGCGCTTTGTTAATAAAAAAAAATGCTCCACCGAACACTACACGGGGTGCACAATTTAGGGTGGGTTTGACTTCTTCTGTAAAGCCTTCCCGGAGCCAATCTGTCACCAAGCGTCGCCATCAAGACGGTTACCAGCACAAACTTCCCATTGATTCCTTGGCAACCACCCGTTCCAACCGGTACCGGATCGGTATTTATCGTCATCGAACCGGAACTTGCCGGTAATAGCGAACACAGCGGTACAGTTCAACAGAACACCACACAAACACCAAACGATCGAATCTTGCTTCACAGCATTCGGCGAAAAAACATCAATCGATGCATGGACCGCAGTAGAAGGCGAGAAAGCAAAAACCCACCCCGGATCATTGGAAGGTTTTCCCTCCGAGAAGAACAATGCGCCATAACACTTGCATTGTAACGATGACAACCTAATACGCGGTCGGTCGGCACGCATCCGAGTGTTTATGTTTTCATCCCCGGCTCATACAAATTATATGACACAATGTATTATTTTTGATGGGTTTTTTTTCATATTTTTTACCCTCCCTGTGAAGCGTTCTGTAGGGTTTCGCGTAGGCAAAAGGTTTTGCCAAAACCCCCCGTATGTGCCTATAAAGAACGGTTTTGCTCCGTGGAGATGAGATTGAAATTTATACCTTTCTGCGTTGTGTGGTGACTGAGGGTTTGTGCCAAGATGGCTACCGGATGTCTGTCGCAAACAGTATGATAAAAGGATAGGTTTTGGTTTTTTGTTGTTTAGAAGCAGCAGTTTTTGCAAGAAAAGGGTGCCTTACTGCTGTTCCGAGAAGAGGGTCACGGGCTATCATTAGTGTTGGTAGACCGCAGAAAAGGTCTTTCCACCTGTGTTTTGTTGAAGGTTTGGGCTGGGAATGAAGCTTATGCTGTGGTTAAACTAATTATAGTTCCCGTGTAATATGTTGCTCATGTTTATGCTCCTAATGTACCCGCGTGGAGATTTAATATCTTAATTAAAATTTGATTTTTTTAAATTTTATGAGCAGCATAGTGGATCGTTTTTTTGCAATTAAATAAAAAGTCTTTAAATTTTTTTAAAGGAATTAAAAATGAACTAAACATCACATACTAACACATTTACATCAAGCAATAGCAGAAAGAGTGAACGCCTAAATGTATGCAATTGTATGTACATTTTGTCCTCATTCAACTCAGTTAATCTTGGAATAATCTTTAGATAAATCCTTTAAATTCTAAGGTGTTATATATTTTCACCTTTACTTAATGCATTTTCCAGGTTTCTTTTCCTTCTTCGATAAGTTGCACCACTGTAGAAAGCGTAATTAACTGACACAATTTTCAATTCCTTTAGCTTCGTCCTCTCCGTTCAGAGGCTAATAAAAGTAGTCCCCTTGGTGAAGACAATTTGTAAAATAGCAGAAAACTGCGGATAAAATCAGCCAGCATGAAAACCCTTCTTACCTACTAGCGAATTACTAATTCAGATCGTCTGTCATTTGATGGTTATTTTATTGTGCAGCTAGGAGAACAAAAAGTAAAACCAAAAAAAAAATGACAAAACCACGGCACTCCATTGTGCGCACCAATCCATACAGTCTGCCGGATGGGTCACAAGAAAAAAAAAAAACTAGATAAGAGCCAAGTCCCAGAACATGGGACTTTCCTTATTTTCTCTCAGCTACATTTTGTGTGTCTCTGTGTGTGCTATTGGGTCTGCCTAGCTGCCATTCGGTGGTAGGGGAAAAAATGTCTAAGGATGTCTTTTGTTGAACGAAAAAGAAGAATAAGAAGAAGATCGAACAAAAAAAAAACTCCCTCCCCCCTCCTCCCCCTCCTCTTCCACAAAGATCGGATTGTGGTCGGCTGGAAAACGCATCTTTCTGCTTTCATTATTCTTTGCACAGTTCGCTTCTTTTTAGTGAAAATTCTTTTCTCCCTTGTTTGGATGGCACGGCAAATAATTGTTGCGAAGGAACGGGGTTTGTTTTGTGGTTGCAAAAGTTTCCCCACCCGGTTTCGCTCACTCGTCGTTGGAGCATTTTAATGCCAGCCTGGTCGCTGGTCGGAATGCCGCTGAATTCATTACGCCAAGGAAATCCGTCCTTGTGTATCCTGACGTCCCGGCAAGCCAGAGCTTGCGTGTGAAATCCGGTGAATAAAATTGTGCTCACAATCACACACATACATATCCTTCGAAGTACACTAACCTTGGAAAAAGGATCGTGCGGAGAAGAAAGGCTACGCTAAATAATTCCGTTCCATTCCAACTGGCTCATCGTCGTTACGCTCGCTAAATCGGAAGTCTCATCTCAATGGGCGCAAACCCGATGGATGCAACCGTTTAGTGTGCTGCGGTATAATGTTCTTTAAATACAGTATAACAAATTAAACACCATATCCGGCTGCACCGTACACCCGCACTAGCTTTATGCAATCGCAAAAAGCCAAACGGTTGTGGGCGCTTAAGCGTGCCGAGAAAACGTACATATGGCCAGCAGGGCCCCGGGTATAAGAAGCCAAAGAAGCGATGCAATAAATTGCACTTTAGAATTGCATTCTTCCAAGCGCGAATAACGCGCCCACCGGTATGCGAACGGGCAGCGTCGTTCGCTTCTTTTGCAGCAAAGGAACAGGGGCGAGCGAACGAGCGAGTGCACGAACGCACGAAGGATGGGCAATTAATTTTATGAATATTTCCATTTAATTAGTTCCGCTCTTTTCCATCGGTGGCAAGGTTTTCGGTGCGTCGGTACCGTGTTTCGTACTTCGCTACGATTCGATAACGAAACGATAGTTTTAGCATCGTACCTTGCGCCACACCGAGTGCGTAGACGACGACGACAACGAAAACGGTGGTGGTGGTCGTGATAGTAAATAGAAAAACCCCGTAACGTAAATTGGAAACGAATTTCCGCCCTTGCCGTAATTTTAATTGCCTTACAAAAACGTGCCCGCAGCTACATGTGCGACCGTTGGCGGGAAATACATTCCAACCCTGTTTCCCCCCATTTTGCAATCGGGCGCTGGCCTGGTTGGGCGTGTACCGTCGTGGCGGTAAACTTACAAACCAACAAACGTTAAGTCGCCAACAAGATGAAAACCGACCACCGATGAGGGTGCCTTGGTGGTGGGGCGGGTTGTAATTAGTTCTAAGATTGAGTGGCCTTGTCGAGCCACGAGGGCACGAATCATATCACGCAGCTCACGCACACTGCCACGAACGCTGTACGTGGCAGTATATTGGCGGGTAGATTAGAGATTGGTTTTCCTCGGTTGATGTTGATAAGTCGCTACCAAGCGGGATCGTTTATATGTAGACATGCAGACACACGTTGGACTGGTGGGCAACAGTACGTGCGAGTGCAGTGTGGTGAGTTGTTCAATCATTTTAAGAATGATAAATGAGATTTGCTTTCTCGTGCGGTACGAGTAATTTGTCTTCCAGTTTTGGCATTCCGGTTGAAGTGTAAAGATGTAAAGAGTATATAAACCTTACCATATTTTTATCTTATTGTTCTTTGGTTTGAGGTTTTGTAATTGACAATGGTTGGTTTTATGATTAATGTCTTATTCTGTTTCGTGACAAGAATTATTACTTTTTATGTATTCAACACAATTCTTATGTTTTTGCACACCTTTTCTGTCCTACCTGTTTGTGGAAGGTGGTATCATAATATTTTGTTTTGTATACTCAAATTTTTAATTCCTGTTCATTCTCGCAACACTGCACTCGATCGCAGTTAACGAAACCTGAGCTTTCGTTTTTCGGCTGCGTTCGGCTGCGTTCGGCTCGAAGTTTATGAATATGGCTGCGTACACCAATATAAATAAACCTCTTCGAAGTCTGCGCTACAAAAACAGGATAAATACCAACAGAAAACTAGACAAAATACACTGAAATATCACACATCCAAAATCCGTACGATTGAATAATTCCTTTTTTTGTATTACAATAATTGTACTTTGATATAAATTTGAAACTGTTTGTTTAACCTTCGTAATCGCAGTTTGGCACAGTCAAATTTTTGCAAGAATATTATACGAATTATAATTATGAGAAAGTTTCTAATATAGAAACAAACACAACGAATAGCATATTAAACTCTGTCAACAGTATTATGCCTTCATTACCCCGAAACAAAATGTGACATTAAATCAATTGTCAAAGGTTACCATTTTCATTACAAAAACCAAAATAAAATAAAGGTGACATGATTTACCGTCCCACTCAATAGCAATTTGCAATAATTAGCTTCAGCAGCTTTCCATTTGTCGCTTGATGGTCTTTTGATGGCTGCTCGTTCTCACTTGCTGTTTTTCCACAATATTTCTCATCCCGCCGGAGTACACAGTACTGTCGCCCTGCCAAATGGAATCATCCAGGTCCCATCATCTTTGGGTTCGTGATAGAATGGAGCACCAGAAACAAAACAAAAAAGACACCCTCTGATAAAAGATGCCCCTCAAATGGTACAGCAAAGCGAGAACGTGAGAGTGTGAGAGAAAATAGGATATAAAAAGTTCGGGTCTGCAACAACAAAAAAAAAAAAAAGGTCATCATTATTCTGCGTTGTTCATTACTCGCTCGGCGGCAAACCATTTTTTTAACGTTCGTTGCGCCCTCATGGGCCTCCGGTCCCGAGCATCATCTTCTCGATTGGGCCATTCTACACCCGAAAGGCACCTGATCTCAAATTCAATTTAGAGGAATGATTTCACTAGCGACCGATTTGCCGCTTTTGCATCACCCGGAAACACTTCCTGGTGAGCGTTTTACAACCATTCGGAGTGACGAGAATGGGCTGGAATGTAAAAGTTGTGATGCCCACCTGTACATGCGTTTGAGTTGTGTTTTGGGTGGCGAATACGAAAAGCTGTCACCATTGACCCTGTTTCTGCTTTAAAAAAAAGAACAACCGGAAGCTCTCATTTTCATTCTCCACTCCTGAGTGTTTGTTTGCTCGTTTTTTTCCATTTCTTGGGAAAGAAAAGTAAATGACAAACACAAACGTTTCGGGTTTTCCTCATCATTTACAAATGACACAAACACACATACACACACAGGAGCAACTTTTTGGGGGGGACCTCTCGAATATACGTCGTGGGAGTGAATGAAGTTTGTCATAAGTACCGATTCTTAGCAAAGAAAAAAAAACGGCAGCCTTTTCCTCCATCTGCTTTTTTATACATTTTTTTGCTTTCACACACACACATACACGCGTACACAAATATACACGCAAGGCATAAAATTTAGTCATCAAACATTCTGCGACAATAAATTATGCACGTTTACGCCGGTGTGTGGGGAAAACGCTTTTTTCCCGAAGAATAAAAAAACGGAAGAACTTTCCGCTGCTCAGTTTTTTCGTGTGTGTGTGTTTTTTTTTCTTCTTTGCTGCCCTTCTTTAGTAAAAGACAACATTTTATGCTGTTTTGTGTTCGAATGCCGGTGTTCCCGTACAGTAGAGCGGGCCGGGAAGTGATCGTGCAAGCAAATGGACGTTGGCAAAGTTTGCTTCGCTCGCAAGCATCATCACGGGCCGCATATTTTATCGAAGATAATCGCTGGAAATTCTCACAGGTGGTAAGTAAGCGTGAAATAATAATCTCACTGCTGTGTTGCGTGGCCCGAGGCAATGGGAAACCGGACCGGAAGTACTTCGATATGGGTGTTGATTGTTTAAAGGTAAAAACCAGATGCTTCCAGTGGAGTCGTCCACGGTTCGGAATCAACAGCAATGTGGGATACTTTTCAAATATGTTTGGGAGGTAATTTAAGGATTTGTATGATTTATTTATCTACTACACTCATTAATCATCTGCGGATTGTTGTTGCTTCTTTTCTACTCCATTTCGTACAAAGTACCGGGCGTCTCCATATTTTCCAGAGCAATGATCAGTATTAAAATAAGCATTATATTGTGACTGGTGTTTAATTGTACACATTTGAAAGCAGTGAATACAAAAGCTGTAATAAGATCTTAAGTTAAATAATAGTGTAATTTTTCATCTTTGTACCGTCGCGTTCTGCCTTATTATTACTTGTTTTAAACGTATATTTTGTACATTCGCTTGCAGGTATGTATTCTTCAGCGACACCCGCCTTTTCCGGTCGGCAAACAATAATTGCAAAAACCATCCTCTATCAGTGCAGCTGATTAGTAACAAGATGTTATTTCATTTTTCCAGCATGCCACCGGAAGCTTTCCTTACTTTTAACTGAAACAGTTTGAATTTCCCAAACCCGCCGGCATGCGTGTGTCGTCCTTTTGTCGAGATGAAGTGCCTCTTCCGGCACACAAAGCCGACCCGGTGTGTACGGTTCACGTGAAGCACACTTCAGCCAGCAACCATAAAGGCGTAGGAGACACATCTTCGACGTTTGGTGGCTGGTGGATGGCAGTTAATTGTGAGGGTGCGGAGTTCGCCCAGGCCGAAACAACACACGCCGTACCGAATGCGTACCAATTTTCCACTACATTTCCACGTGTCGGGTTTCACGTTGCATGGCATGGCAATGGATGGATGGAAATTGGTGGGATCGCTCACAAAACCACACCAAGGCAAACGACGCGAAATTGCTAATGAGTGTGAGACTGGCGGTGCGAGTGTCTTTTCCCAGCTTCGGAAAGGAAAAGTAGTTGTGTTTGCGCTTGTGTGTGTGTTCCCATTTGCCCGTGCACGTGTAAGACCATCCGGAAAGTGAACCGATGGTTACTGAAAATAGACCCTTCACTTACTAATCGAAAACCGTTCCATTTTCCACTCACCATTCCACGGCGCTTGTTTAGGCGTGTCACAGTGGGATGGAGTTCTCGGTGCCTTTCGCCGATGGTTGGAACACCGGCGGTTGGCTGCAAGGGGGTGGAAAGATGCAACCCAACCGCTGTCCAGCAGCCCGTATCCGTGCGGGCGGAAGAAATGCCGCCCATGTCGCCTTTAAAATAGTCATTGCTTGCTCGGTTGCAATTGACAATGATTGGCCTGCCGACAGTCGGCACGGCTGTTCTCTGGGCCGCACCGTTGTATAATCCAATCGAGGAAATGTTGTGTGAAAATTAATTAAATTCTGCTACTTTCACCGCGAAACGCTTCTTTTTCGGGTCCTGGGACTGGGCTAGTGGTGGTGGCCCGCTCATACACACAGCCACAGCTTTCTGCCACATTGTAGAAAATTACGAACAAAACGTTGCCAGCAACGTTCGGCAACGACGAGAGCAGAGGACCGATTTTGTCCGGGCGACAGTTCGTTCCGTCCGACACGGTGAATGCGTTCGACCAACCCTAACGAAAACAAAACGAAAGCAAAAAATAAAAAACGAACCGAACAAACTATCCCCTGTGAGTGGTTGTTTGTATACTTTTTTTGCTTTTGTTTCCCTTTACCATGTGTGAGTTTTTCTTTCCACTTTTGGAGATAGCACCACACACACACACACACACACAAAAAGAAAAAAGAAAAGAAAAGAAATAGCCAACCGGACAATCCCAACAAGCCTCTGCTCAAGTTTCGACCCAAAACGTGTGTGTTCGGTTTGTTTTTTTATTTTTGCGTAGAATGTCAACGTCGACGACAGTGCGAGACGTCGGTTGGCTTCTTGCTCGTTAGGGAATATGTGCTGTCATTTGCACTGACAGGCGTATTCGCGGCTGAGCGGTGAATAGTGGTGCCACAAAGACGCAACAAACCAGCAAAAAAAAAAAAAAAAACACACGTTCCCTGTCCCCGGGGCCGGGTCGCAACGGTGCTGTCGCAGGCGAAACCATTAGCATATTGCAGCATCCAAAAAACCCGGACCCGGTAACCGTTTAGAAGGTTACGGCAACGTACACACCGGTAAGCCGGTGAAAGGAAAGTCTCACCGCACTGAACAGAGCAAACAGAACGGAAGAAAAAAGAAACATGTCATGAAAATTCTCCACCCGGTGGTGGTGAAATGGAAACGATGATTCTTTTCAACGCTGTTACCGCCCCCCTAAAATTGGACCATTTCAAACTTGTCAAAAGCGTTTCGATGGTGGATCGCGCCTACTACACCGCACGGAGTGAATTCGTGAGTGAAGGTGATTATTTTTAAGCTGCATGTTACCATGCTTCAGATCGCGTAACAGCAAGCAGTTGCTTCTTCTGGTGGAAGGTGTTTTATGTGGAAGTGTTGGTTGAGCATACTGTCAGCAACCAGAGTTACTATCGGCTTCAATTGCAATGATTTGTTGCCCGATTAGAAGTTAACGTTGGTAATGCCAGAGTTAATGGTGTGACAGGGATAATAAGTTCAATGTTGTATCATACATTGCGACCGGAACGACTATGCCCGGATGAATTTAAATTTGATCATTAGTATTACGTGTTTAAAATTGAAGCTGTGTAATATATACGTTTTTGGTAAAAGATTTAGTGTTGCGAACTTTCGAAGTATTCGTAATATCTTGAACAACTTTACTAATGATGAAGCGTTCAAAATTTATTACTGTTCATTTTACTTCTGTTCGCAACTGGAAAATAAGGGCCCGAGTGCAGAATGCAAGCCTTTTTATCGCGTTTTCTATGTCATGGTGGCGCTCTCTTGTGTCAACAGCTCCGAACTCCTATCCGACGAGATCGGCAGGTTGTGTCAAGACTTTGACATTTAGTGTTTGTATTCTCCATTTTAAATTGGAAATATTCATTATGATAATACTCATTTTTTCCCAAAACTCTATCAAATGGCTCTAACAAATCTATAATAAACTAGCAGCTAAAATACTTTAAAGATTAAACATAAAAATAATGTCTTCTTTTTAATTATTCTTACAACTACAAGGAACAACTCTGTAAAATGCCCAGTGTTATGTTTTGTTTGTCGATAAAGGCACATGTTCGTTCTCGTCGCCTTCGTTGTTCGTTTGGTCGTAGAGCATGACCTCAGTCGATGATAATGAATCTGCAATGTTGATACATTTTCATACCCTCACGGCAATGTCGATGCTTCCTGAATGTTTCCGAAATCGAACTTCGTTTGTTAGTGCCCAGATCAAAATATACTCCTAAACATCCAGCTCAACGCTTTAATTCTTCCGCTTTCGACCAACCTTTCACCTAGGCAGTGTATGCAAAAAGTCGAGGCGAGTTTATTTCTGTAAAATTATGCTAAACCATACCCGTACGTCAACGCTCGTAACGCACGCAACACCCAATTTATCGACGGTCTAATATCATCTGCTAGCAGCATTCGGCAAAAAAAAAAAAAAACCATCCCTTCGATCGTTGGTCAACATCATAAAAAAAGCACCAAGTTTCGGCCTTTTGGTGCCGATACCGCTTGCTTGGATGTATGCTTTTTTCCATTTTTTTCATCCATAAACAGGCATCATCAAGCGTCGGGCGGGAAACGTGTCCGTTGCTAAATTCGTTATTTTCAACAAACGTGCCCGTACCGAATGTCCGGAGCATCGCTTTTGATCGCAGTGCCGGACGTCGTCGGTGAAGAAACTTGCCATGTTTGGATCCCGTTGCATCCACAGACGGAGGTTACCAAAATCATGACAGAAGCAATCAAGGCAAGGTGGTCCTTCTTCTTCGCCACGGGTGAACGAACACAGGTAGCGACATTGCGACTAAATGTGGTACACACGCGCTGACGAGGGACCAACAGCATGTGGCTGTTGATATCTTCCGGACTGTTTATGCGTTTTTTTTCTATTTATTTGTTTCTTTCGCTTTGATATTTAGGTGACCATTGGGTAGATCTTGCCCTTACTACTTCAACGGACGATTTGCTTGTATTTTTTAAAACGGATCTTCATTGATTCGTCACGTGCGTCGGGCATGGTTTTGGAGCTTTTGCCCAAGCAAAAGCAAATGGAATACAGTCAATCAACAAACAAATCAGACGATTTTAGGAATCAAAATCAACGTCATCGTAAGCGATGGAAATGGTTGTTTCTCTTATTTTAATTTAAGCACGCTCGTATTTTAGTTTGGAATTTCTTAAAGGACGAAAAAATAAAACTGTCCGAAATAGAAGGTTTATACTCTTATAGGAGAAGGGAACTTTCATTTTCTCCAGCTTACGATTGTTACGGATTTGATTGTAATAGTAAAAAACCCCACGGGCATTTAAAACGCTCCGACGAGATCAGGACGAGACATCTTAGCGTGCCACACCACGCTTGCGTTTATTCTATTCCAACGGCCATTTCGCGATTTGAAAACGACTCAACCAACCAACCGGCCAGGCAATTTACGGGGCTTTTATCGCGTAGTTTATTTGCTGACGGTATCAAAAACCTTACGACCGATCGTCACCGTGGGTCGGCTCGGGTGGCACTAACGCAACACCAGAACGGCTTCTAGATGGTATTCGTATTTTTTTTCTTCTTCTGTCCCTTCACCAGAACGGTGTTCAGATTGTGTTTCTCCGGTGCGCGTAAGTACGTGTTTTATTTGTGACACACTCCCTATGTCAAACCGGAACCTGTGAACTGTTGGGACGACGGCTGCAGAAATGGTTCGTTTCTTTTATGCCCCGATGTCTTCAGTTTTATTTCACTCCACACGCGGTGATGTGTGATAGAACGATCCCATATGGTCGTTTTCCCTTTTTTTTGTTGTTATTGTTGAAGATTTTGAGTACGGGTTTGTACACCGCCATCGTACTTAGAAATGTGCAATTTTTATAGCAAAAACAAGTGTCACGCTTTAAGCGCCCAGGGATCGGAGGTTCGTTCGTTACTTTATTACGACACAAATAAACGATGATGACGCTTGCCACAAACCATGAAATGATAAAGCTAGACAGGCCGTGGCACGATCAAATAGACCAAGCGTGTAAGGGTGTGTGTGTGTGTGTGTGTGTGGGAGAGAACGGGGGAAATTGATGCAGTGATTGGAAAATAAATGGGTATCATGTGGAATCATCCCGGGTAGATCGATCAAAGAAGCTTCCCGGGGCGGTTTTGATTGGTAACACGACACGAAACGAGATTTAAAAAATGCTGATATCATTCGGTACGGATGTATTTGTAACATAGAAAAACAAAACAGCCCGATTAAAGGCCACGTGTTCGTTGCCTCCCATTCGATTTCCCATTCTCTTACACCACACGTGCTTTGTTAAAAATTACATCAAATCGTTTTCTTTTAATCATAATTTTTTTTTCTGCGTTCCACAACATTACCTTCCAGGTTCAATTTGTCACTCGGAAGAGCAAAGATAATTCTACACTTCCTGTAACATTTGCATAACGTAGCTTAGCAGCAGTGGTTGTAAAAACTGTAGTGAGCCTTACGAAAGGAAACGATGGCATAAAGATGGTTGGTTTTATGTTAATAGCTGCTCCAAAGTGCAGCTCGTAATCTGGTCCACCGCGCGTGGTCCACGCACCCGGTCCATTGTTTGTGTAAGCTTAGCATACAGTGGAGAGAGCAAAACAAAACAAAAAAAAGTAGAGATAAAGCAATAATCTTGCGTGCGGAAGATATTCGAGTGTAAAATTTTTAAAAGCTTTCTCAACACCCAACAACTTCACTCATCAGAACTGGCGCGCATTTCCAATGGTGGCTTTCGTCATCGTTTTTTTACTTTACTTTACTTTACACATCGACACCATCATTGGTGTCTTGGCATTAGCAAAATAAAAACCAAAAACCCATCTCACCCCATCGTGGCATTTTTGGCTGCTGTCATGTTGGGAATCAGCGGAAAAATAAGTCATTCCAAGCGGTAAGATGGTTGGTGCGTAACATTTTTTTCTCTCTCTCTCTCTATCTCACCGTTGGCTCATTCACTCAGTACTGTCGTACGTTTGTTGTGCAGCTGGTAGAACTTTCACAATAAAAGTCAATTCCAACTGCTGGCCTGGGGGGGGGGGGGGGGGGGGGGGGGGGGGGGGGTGTTGTGGGGTGGGGGACAAGTGAACTGTTCGGCAAGGTTTTCCTTTTTTCGTCTTCTCCACTTTAAACATTCACCGGCAAAGGCCGGCCGGCTTCCCTAGCACTGACTGTTTCCGGCAGACCTGTACCGATAGGAGCACTGTGTCCGAAAGATTGCAGTCCTATCGGATGATCAGGGGGCGTAAGCTTTTCCACGGCCTGTCCGGACTGCTAACAGGAAAGTTCAACCGAATGGAGGCGCCCAGTAGCGCAGGGCGCACAACAAAAAGCATGGCGAGCCCGGTACGGTGACCATTTTGTATCGTCTTCGCCGAGTTCGTCACGACTTGACTTTAGTGCGCTGCTGCACATTATACGGCCGAGTTTTCTGCTGTTGAGTTTAGTGCCTTCCCGCCATCCGCCTTCGACGGGTCGGACTTTCGCAAACCGGAGTTAGTGTTTAACTTCGCTTTTGTCGGGGGGGCTTTTGGGTTTATTTTATCCTTCGTGTAATTTTTCTTCGTACGCTCCTTTTTTTTGCAGCCAGTAGCAGCAGCAGTGGCACAGCGTTACAGATACACTTTCACAGATGCGATGCTTTTAAAAGTACGTAAACCATAATAAACACATAAAAAGGCATAATTTATGGTGCAGTGTTATCATAAAAAATCGTTACACGTTCCGTGCCCGCCCGGTCCCGGGACGGACGTTCTTGCTGTTGGTTTGTGAAGCATCATCCTCGACGTTGGTTGGGCTGCTGTGCATGCTGTGGCGTGCAAAAAGGCCCGAGCAGGAAAAATATATTTATATATAAATCCATATATACAATTTACCATCCCCACGCGTGCGGTTGGGCGTGCGATGATGATGGGAAAGTTTGGTGTAGCTTAAAGTTTAGCTGCGAGCCATCCGTAAACATGGTGGCCTTTCGGCAGTCTATAGCGGAAGCTAGTCGGTAAACGCCAGTCAGTTCATTGCCACCGTACGCCAGTTTCGTGCCGTGTTTGCTTCGTGCTTGCAGTATGCGATGCGGTCAAAGACAAGCCATCCTCTCGCACAGAAATGATATTTTCTATGCCATTTCACTGAAGAAAGTAGATGAAATTTTTCGTTATGTTTTTTTTTCGGTTTTTGTTTTGCTTTGGTTGTGTGTGTGTGTGTGTGTGTGTGAACTGAGCTAAGGACAACACGGTTGTGAGCAAGGGCGAAACAACACACACCCCGAAGCGAAAGCTTCTAGTTTTATCGTTTGTTTGTCAACGTTTTAAGAGGGAAACGTTTTAAAAAGAGTGCCCATTGTGAAGGATTTTGCTTGTCGGTAGAGTTTTTGATCATTTACTGCTTGCATCGCTTGAATGTGGTGTTTTTGGGATTTTTTTATATACATTTTTAAATGGTTTATTTTTATGATGAATTGTAATTAAATATTGTAAAAAAGATATCTTACTTTTGAACGAAGATAAACTCTGTTAAAACGAATATTTAAAAGAATTAATGAAAATTTAACAAAAAGCAATTCTTAAAATGATAGTCTAAAAACGTTGAGAAGGTTAAGTTTAATAAATTTGTTTTTCGCACGATAATATGCAATGAAAGATTGCCAAAAATTGTAATACTGATCACGTAGATGTGTTTTGTCTTTTGCGACAATTTTAGTGAAAAAAAGAACAAATTTAACACTCATCAACAAGCCATTCTGTAGTGTAATTAATTAAATTGGATCAAGTTTAAATTTTCTCAATTAGCACAAATTAAAGATCAGTCCCCTTGTCTTTAGATTCATTTTTTAAAACTGCTCACCGACAGACAGACAGACAGACAGACCGACACAGACACATAAGAAAGTGCTGCTCTTTCTAATGCTCATTCCCATGCCGGCATGAAATCATGTCTCAAAAGCACAAATGAACCGGTTGACAAAACCGTACTGCACAAACAAAGTCGCACAATCGAGT
>STHB01000086.1:0-19738 GCA_018908115.1 Anopheles rivulorum
CTTTTCTTGTTAATGATTTATACTAATTTACCAAATGGTTTTTATACAGATGTTTTACTTATTTTGAAAATGTAAAAATCACTTCCAATACAAAAAAATGAAATTGTTTTATTAGTCAGCGCATTGAAATAAAATTATAATTTTAAATAAACTAAATCTTATTTTTTCAAGTCATCTCAATTTAATTTTAATCAGCAAGTTATTCAAACCATTTGAATCATTTATAGTTTTAGGTAGTTCTGTCAATAATAGGATCTGAATATTTTATATATTTGTCAAACGCTTGTCTGCGTTACATTACATTATCCATCGATGAGTGACAGTACGCAACTACTTACAAGCTATCCACCACACGATTAGTTACCAGCTAAAGCCCAGCCATGTCCTCAGTTGGAGCATTTTCCTATAATCACAGCACACTCGGGATTGACACACCGGTCGTCAAGATGCGAGATGAGCCTACCGCCTAGCTTAGCGTCCCCATCCAATGTTTGCCCACTGAGCGGAAACATTTCACCACCCACACACACACACAGCGGTGGGCGTAAATGTAAGCAAACAATTAGACAGTTCCTAAAACACTTCGCCAACAGTGTGGGGGATGTCCTTCAACGGCAACGCACCACGACGACAATACGGTATACGGCGATCCATCAAAAGATTCTGCTCCTGGTGGGACGGGGCCAGCATACAGCCCAAATCAACCCCCTCCCACCAACGCCCTCTCTCATTGGTGCTCATTGGACCGATTCCTCGAATGCGGCGTATTACGTACATGCAGAGCCAGAGATCCCACCACGCAGTCTGACGCTCACGAAATTGTCATCCACCATTGGTGAAAATCCTTCCGCATTGGGACATTGCTTTCGGTGTGGCAGCGGGTTCGAACTACTCCTTGGAAGCCCTGTCTTCAGAGCCGGGCTGAAAGCGGTCCTTCGGCTGGAACCTTTCGGTGCGTATACGGTGCCACGGCCAGAATCTCCAACCGTAAGGAAAGCGGAAAATTTCACCCGCAGGCTTTTCGCATCGTCTGCGAAACGAGAAAATGCTTAAAATTGTAAAACCTAAGCCTCGCAGCAAATATTTTCCCTTTTTGCTGCGCTCGTTACGCTCACGCATCTTTCGCCGAAGTGCTGTGTGTGTGTGTGTGTGGAACGTTCCTTTTTCCGATGACGATTTTTGCTTTTCATACCCAGATGCTTGCTGGAAACGCTTGCGGAGGCTTCAGATTTTGGGGCGAAGAGATGCGTGAATAGCTGCAATTCCTTAGCAGCCATTCTAGGAAGGTAGAATCCAGAGGTGGCCCGACGTCGAGTACCTACATGCTAGAGCGTTGGGGCAGGGTCGTCTCATTTTACTTGCGTTTGGGTATGATGCAAGGCTCAATGCTCGATAGTATGCAATATTGGTGCAGAACGGGTACATTTTTTGTAGGTAATTAATGTAGCAAAATATTTATTTCGGATATAGTTTAAACAAACCTTGTTCTAGTCGTATTTAAAAAAGGATACAAACAATTATATTAAATAAAAAAAAGTAACAAAACACGTGTCTAATAGTATTTTTAGCCATTGCAATCCATATTTGTTAATTCTTAACATTACAATAATATTAACTTTTTAACCAAAAAGTAGATCATTTATTTTCAAACTTGTTGAACATTTGTTGATTGTTTTTTTACTTCTCGGTAATACGAATAGGCCGTATACCTAGCAAAATTTAACATATTTTACAAAAATCTTTACTTTTTATGATTTTTTTTTCTTTTATCTTATCTAAAAAATTAATTAAACATGTGAAAGATTTTATTTTGATCAATTTTTATTTTTTACTTACACTATTGCAACAATTACCCACACAAAACAATGTTTTCAACATCTATTGTGCACCTAAAACCGATTCTAGTTCTGGCGCTCCTAACATAAGCGCCATCCAAACAGTAAATAGCGCCATTTCATTAATATTTCACGGCGGCGGGAATGAAAACATTTATGATTAATTGATCGTTTTGGCTAATGCGGCAGCATTTGGGGAAGCAGCGTAAAACAAATTAAACTCCTGCATGTTACAACTGCTGTAGGCAAACTGCTGGTTCGTTGTTTTGGTTGGTCATATGTGCGAAAACCCGTAGTTTGCCTTGCTAACTACGCAATTAATCACGGTGCTAAACAAACGTATTGGAGAAGTTATGAAAATAAGAAACCTTTTTGTTTTTTTTTTTGTATTTTAACAATAATTTAAATTTTATTAAAAAAGACTCAGAAAAGTCTATAAGGTTGCTCTTATTTCCATAAATCAATAAAAATTACTCAATATAGATACAACAATAGAGGTAATAAATATTACCCGACGAACCCTGTAATCTTCAGAACAAACTCCTAACGAACCGAAACACTGCTCCACGCTGTCACTAATCATCGCCAGACCTTACCCAGTAAGCACAACCACCGGCGTTGACTAACGATAAGAGCAAAGAGAACTGCACACGATAATGGCTCAGCGTTTTAAATCCCTAGCGTCGCGTTAGGGACCCCATCTCGTATGTTTACACAAATAAAATCTTTACAGCAAGCAGAAGGCAAACACGCTAAAACCCATATCGGATGTGATGTATCTATGCGCCATCCCGGCTTATGATGATATTCCAAAATGTTTTCGCTTTGTAATGAAAATTTATTCGCCAAGCGTCGAGCGGCCTTCTTTCGCCGCCGCGAAATCATACGATCCGGGCCACAGAACGGCAACCTAAACAAAGCGAAAGCAATATTTTTGTGCATCCAAATATACAAGCAAGAAAAAACAACACCCGAACTCCCAACGAGAATGCGTTCCCGGGTGGAAACAAAATCACCGTACCGATTTGGGAAGGATTTGTGCAGTTCTGGCACTGGAGTAGCAGCAGCAGCAGCAGCAGTCAAAGCCATTGACGATAAGAAGCGATACCGAGGGCACCAACTAGTGAAGCGCTTTTGCATCCTTCGGTGCTTCATAAATTAACTTTCTCTGACAGCTTTTAATTATAAGAACTGAAACTGCAAAACTTAAGCTACCCGGCCACCGGTAGCCGACCGGGTTTTCCCCACGATCGGTGAAGGGAAGGGACTGAACTTTCATGAGAATGGCCCACATTTTCCGGCTTTTTTTTGTCTTTAAGAAGACAAACAGTATCGAAACGGTACGATGAATGAAGTACGAACGGTTTTGCGTAAGGATTATCAGCACGAGCTTCCCGTTCTGCCGCAACGAGGCCGTACGAGGCGTGCGCACAAACTTTAATTGGATCATTAAGGTGATGTTTGGGGTTCGGCAAGATTAAATCACTGACTAAACAGGACGATTTTCACTCGCCCACCAACACAAACACACACACACCCAAACAAACAAACAAATGCGCGCTAAATTTAAAAGAAAAACAAACCTGATAGACGCACGCCAGAGACGTACCCCAGTGTGTATCGTTTTTGGGTGGGCATATTGTGGCATATTGGTAAGCAGCATGGCGCATCATAATTATTACTGCGGCAATGTAGAAACACACGGCCGTTAACGTTTCTTCGGTGTATTTTGAGGCAAACCCTATAGACCCCCCGAACACATTGGCTACTAATGAGCCATTTTGGGACTGCGTAAGATATTTACAGGCTAGGGCTCAAGGAACACCGATTGTGTGCCGATTTGTTGATAAATAATTAAAATAACGCAGGTAAATATAGCAAACTTTATTGGCAGAAATTATCAAGCGTAGCTAAGCGTGGGTTTGTTAATGCATGAAACGTGGGGTTAACCTGTTTAATTAAAATTTATGACAAAGGTGTGTGAATATGAAATTTAAGAGATTTTCTACATTTTTCAAAACTTCTGAAAGTTGCATAAAATGTTTAAATTTAATCAACATTAAATTAGATTAATAATATTTTGTTATTATTGCTCGGTTAAATTGCTCGGTTAAAAATCTTTTAGCACATTTTTTATGTAGAACTCAAATAAATATGTTTAATAGATTAAACTTTTAATAAAAATAAACTACAATTACGAACAATTTTTTATCATTAATTTAATTAAAATTTAACTTTTTTTCCTTCCTATTTAATGTGATTTTAATGTCTTAAAATTTACTCAAAATTACTTTCTTTTTTACTTAAAAATTGCATTAGCGTGCCTTTATGAAGAATTGTTATTGGTTTTAAGAAAGTTTTGAAAATATATTTTTTACTTTTCAGTTACTTTTAAATTTTATCTTAAATTTCCTTTTCCATGTTCTTAATGCAGCTGTCTTCCCTGGCACGTGGCACATTAAAACAAAACACCCTTTAAAGCTTCCAATTGCGATTGCGGCATTCACGGCATGTTAAATTAACCTGACCGGCTTTGTTGGATGCATCGATCTACTTAAGCACTCACTCACTTTCCATGCCCATTTCCCGTGGTACCGTGATAGCCGGAGGAGCTAATTGGAAAATATTTCACCCATATGCTTCCATAAATCCTTCGTTCCGCAAATGCCGGCCGATTGCGGTTTGCCGGCCAGCCAATGGTCCAACCGATACCGGTTGCCGGGCGAAAGAGAACCAACCAAAACCACATCCCACCACCCATGCGCCTTTCCCTGTCGTCCCGTAAGTATGCCCTTACTGGATGCCAGTGCCCATATCCTTTCCCAGACCGTATGGCCGTATTGCAATGTGACAAATCTGACTCGTTTACTTGACTCCGAGCGCACTTTATTTTCCGAGAAAATCCACAGCATTCCCACGCAGCACTAGCCAGTACGTATAGGCGCACACCGGTACCGGGCGGCTGTTTGTGTCCGTGGTTTGTGGGGTGGAAAATTTTGCCCACATTTTCCACCAATTCGAACCATTCGGTTTGCGCTCGATTCCGGTTGCAACTGGAACGAGATCGGTGTGTCCCACGAGAAAAGCACCAAAAAAACGAGGAGAAAAGAGACGAACAACGACCAAAGATGGAACACGGAACAGATCGAAAAAGAAAACCACGTGTTCCAACAGATCCAACAGAAACCAAGACATCCGTGGTCAGGCGGAGCACCGAAACGATGGACAGCGAAAGATTGTCCTCGGTGGCCGGTGACCGTAAATATTTGCTTGTTCGGTACACTGCTGAACCGCGCCAAAAAGAGATTAGTTATTCCCCGGTGGCCAGTGGATTGTTTTTATTTTTCATACTCCGTACGGATTTCCCAATTCCCGGCTGTCTATTGTTTCCCCGAAAAATCCCTTCATTCCAATGCAAACCCGGCAACACATGGAACAAGGCGATTGATAAGCAGAAAAACAAAAACGAATTAAACCTAAAACAGCACAGCATGCAATTAAGCTTTGGTGCAGTTAGAATTCCCCACAGACAGCCATTGCCTCCGTAGCGAACGTAAAGATGCAAATGGTTTTCCCACCAATTCAATACACCGACCTTCTCCACCTTCTCAACATCATCCTGGCGATGGAGAATGGATTGTTAAACCAAAAAAAAACACAACAACCCCAATGTTCATCCCTTATCAGCATGTCCCGGCAGTTGACTTCCGGTCATGGCTGGCGAGACACACGCCCGGGCTGCGCGAATGGGATAAAATGTTAAACTTAATAAATCATCGTTTTTTAATATAAATACCAGCGCATCCGAAGACTTCGGTTTCCCCGTGCTTCGGTGGCTAGCGTAGTACATGAGGAAAGAAAAATAAACAACATCAACCGAAAAGGATTTACGGATGAACCGAGTGTTTTACGACCCTCGGTGGTTAGTTTGCAACAACAGCTACAAAGGAACATTTATGTGGGTGTGTGTAGCTGGTATGTGTGTATGTACATACTAACAGGGAAGTAAACGCTGCCCAGGATGCTGCTGGTCGTGTGGATTAAACTACGATGCAAGACTATGGAGCTTCCCACACCTCGTGCAGTTACTGGAAAAGCTTAAACCGAAACGCAAACACATGCCATAAACTAGGTGAAGCAAATGAAAATGCTGCTGTCGGGGGAATTGATTTTCAACGGAATGTAAAGTTTCGTGTTTTATTATTGAAAATTGAAATGATAGAGTCTCTTATCAACATTTAAATTAAACAAAAATCTTTTATTCCTATAATCAAAGATTTTTATTAATAGTAACAAAGTATACATTTTATATTTCAGTACGAAATATGCGAAAAGCGCCTTTCAAATTTCGCTGAATGTCATGTCATCGACACCAATGGAAAAAATAATATTTCGCAGAATGTTTTCATTCCATTCGCTCTGCATGTGATGGCACCAGAAAGGTTGTTATATTCTACGAACCATCTAAAGAGTATGAAATTCTATTCAACTAATATATTTGCGTTAGAACAATATATCGAAAAAAAAACAGCTAGAAAATGGTACTGGACACGAGTGAGTTATTTTCCATGACGAAAATGCTCGATGATATGTTATTATCCGATCAAAAACTCATGCAAAAAGTGTGAAATGAGAACAGTCTACATGGACCGCCAGACAGTCCAGATTTGGCATCATTCAACTATCACTTTTGTCAATTAATATAGAATAAATGTTGCTGGAATAAGCTTCTTTTTACAGTTGAGGGAAAATGTGCTAGGATAATAATATTAACTAAAGAGCTATCCTGATGTCATCTGAAAGGATCTTTAATAGGAAAATATTCGGAAATAAAATCGTTGGAGCACCAAAAAGAATTGTAAAAGGAATTAGAGAAACTATCTTTCTTATTATTAACAGAATACATAAGATATTGAAATTTCAGTATTATTTGATATTTGTATACATGATTATAAAATGTTTCTATTGCTATAGCTTAAGTTTAATAAACTTGGTAAGATTGCAAAGCGAAAGAAGTAAGTTCACACAGTATTTCACACAGTACTTCCAGAGTTCTTCGTTGTTCCAACTTTGTCGAGGACTTTTAGCAAATATTCCGTGTGTTAAGTTATTTCCAACGCTATACTATATAATAAACGATTAACGTACGAGCAATTTAATCGTCAATTGTTGCAACACCGTTGGAATGTGAGTTTTCCAGCTGTATGCCCTAGAACCTGCTAAAAGAAAGAAAAAAAACCCACAACAACATCAATCTCAGCGAGCGTTTCCAGCTCTTTATGCAAGCTGTCATGTGAACAGAGTGGTAAATTGGATGAGCACTCCGCCTAAGCTAAGGATCAGCAGTCAACGAAAGGCATCGCAGCAAAGAATCGTATCAACTCGCCCCGTGGGTGCTGGTGGGGGGGGGGGGGAGGATGAAGAGAGCACACACACACATACACACACATACAAACATTAGTCATCCAGAGTCCTGGGTGTCTAACCCGACATGGAACCTCTAGTCGTATAAACTCCAGGAAAATCTCCGGGTCCCACGGCGGCCGGTCAGTGTGCATCATCGCTGGAGCTGGAGCGACACCAGCACTGTACTCTAGCTCCGGGTGTGATTCATATTTCATTTTAATTTATTTATGGATATCCAGTCTGTCAGCTAATGATGGAAAGCCACGGGTTTGGTGTCGCACACTCCGCAGCATCAGCTTTTCGGGTAGCCCGAAACATGGCCCGACCCGTACTCCTCTCATGGCCAGGATGGGTTTGTGTGTGTGTGGATGTATGTTCTTCCGGGCATTCCGACAGTTCCATGTGGAAAACGAGTGCAGTTAAATGTGTTCCATCAGCAGGATGACCATCACCAGGCAATGGGTACTACAACTACTGTTCGTGTAGAATAGTCAATCCCTGGTAGTTCGGACTCGTCCATCTGCTCGTTCTAAGCTTCACATTTCACAACCACTAGTCCTGACTGATGAAAAAGCAGTTTTTTTTGTTGCTGTGTGTGTTTTTTTACGCACCATTCCCATCCTTCCGGGGTTCCAAGTTTCTACGCCCGGAACAGTTCCGCTGTCAAAAAGGGGATGAAAAATAAATCACACCACGTAGATCACGACCAAACGACACTTTTAAACAGTGAGCTGGGCCCCCAAAACAATAGCCCACGGCACACCGACGCACACATTAAATGAGTCGGGTGTTCTGGTGCATGATTTGAGTGTTGGTTGTGCCTCTGCAAGCAATTAATAATTCAAAAATTGGTATGACATGGCCGCCAAAATACTCGCCAGAAATGGAAGAAATACCCCAGTACAGTGCTGTGGTGGCCCGGGTCAACAAACACGAGTGAATCTCGCACACGGAAAATGAAGCCAATCCCGCAATGACAAAGCGTTCGCTAAGCGCAATTTGTTTTATGATGCTTGACGATTGTGTATCAGCAGTGTTGCAGCAGCAGCACGGGTCGTTAGTTGCATGTTGCCAAGAGGGCTAGTAATGCTGCTGCCCTCGGTTTCTAGTTTGATCTAGTTTTAATAGCATTCGGATCGACCAATCAACGGGTGCGTTCGAGAATTTCCCCGGAGGATTCGCATGAAACAATGGCGCGGTGGCAGCAGCTAGATAATGCACCGTGTCATAAATTAGGAAAGCGCTTATCAATCAAAACAATGCTATTGCTTTCAATCAGATGTCCACCGAAAAGGGCGTAGGGCGTTAGAAGTTTTAGAATATTAAATCACACAGTTGGAGAGAAGTTTGAAATACGTTCAGACGTCCTTTATGTTGAAAATGAATCGACTACTTGTTTAAAAAATGAATAGTTTTATTTTTATTTCTATTCATTTTTGTTTAAAAACTTATGGCTCGATTTTCTGTTCATTCAAGTTACATATTATTAAAAAATATATGAATATCAGAATTTTTATGAAATACTCCAATATTCCATTAAATTTCATAAGATCAAACTAAAAGAGTTTTATTTGCCAACAATATGCAACGACGTGGACCGAAAGGAGTTGGTTTTGCAAATCAAAAACACTTCCAGCTAGTTTGGTAATTAAAATATGTTTCTATAAATTGGTGTTGTACCAGATAATTAATATATAGTAAATGCAAATTATATACCATTCCTTACATGTTTATTTGATAAAATTAACTCCTTTATTATGCTTAAAAAAAAACATTAAAATGTGTTGCAGAAGTTTGCAAAGCAGTTATGTTTTATCGCTTTTAAATTTTCTCTGAAGACATAATGCCTCTAATCCCTTGGGTTTTCTGTTGGTTAACGTTTAGTGGTCAACCCTTGTGAAAGAATCCTTTCAAAGACAGTGTCAAAGTAATCGTTTCCATAATGCTTTTGGGTAGAGAGGTGTAAAATATCAAACACCACTCAATGGTCCTTACCTCATTTCAGTCATCTTTGAAGCAAATCTTTCTTGTTCAACAAAACAATAACCCTAAACCACATTCTCACGCTTCTTCAGGTCCGTAAAACAAAGCAAGCCACCGAACGATGCGCTGGTTCGGATATCCGGTTCCGACTCCGAACCCGCAAGGATATGCATATCCGCCTTCGCTCCAAGCAGCGCCGAGCAGAGCGTGCGAAATATAAAACAAAAACGAAGCCAAAAGTGCGCTACAATATCACGTACGGGAGGAACGCCGTCCGGGTGCCTGGAATGTGCGCGAATTAATTGCCAATCTTCATCAAGGGTCACGGCGCTCCGAACTGAGCAGCCGCATCATTTATCCATAGCTGCGTGCCCGAGCTTTGGTGCAATTCTAACCCGATGTGTTAATTAAGGAAAGTTAATTTCCCCGGTTGATATCTTAGATCGTCTGGCGGGTGGCAAGCACCTAACCTGCTGGCGGACTGCTACGTGCCGTGCTGTGTTGCAGTTTTCTTGGTGCGGCACTGTAAAACGGATGAACCATCCTAGCGCGGAAGCGAGCTGACGGATAAAAAAGCGGATGTACAAGCAAAGTTACAGATCGCTGTGTGGCAGGATTAAACGCAACCGTACGACGTCCGGCAAGGATATCATGAGACGCTCGCGCTCATTACTGGTGCGACTCCACTACCAAACGGGTACCAGCAGCGTATAATGCGCCCCGGAAGGATTGCACTGCACTTATAGTCCGCGCTGCTGTACACAGAATGCCAGTCAGGCGAATTGAGTGGCTCGCGGTGGTAAAATTTATTTTGTACAAACTAATCCTTGCTGTGTGTTGGAAACGTTGCTGCCAAGCAAATGAAAACATGAAAACATTTAACAAATCATTGAACCGGCATACAATTCTGCCACTATACACCAGCTAATAGTTAAGATAAAATAATTATCCGTCCAAGCTCTGGTAATGAGAGTTTTACAAGAGTTTGTTTAAGCTGCTGGCAACTCTACGTCACACTTTTTTTTCCTCAAATTTCTTCATTTTTTGCTTCTTCTGCTTCAGCTCATCCTTGCTTGGTGACAGGCGGATAGTTCACCACCGTGTGGTACCGGACCAGGCGCCATAAAAAAAACAAGTGTGGATCGTTTACTATCGCTCTGCACCGATCTTGCTGTTGGAGCACTTTTTCTCCTTAAGCCTTCGCTTCACACCAAGCCCCTGCTTGGTGTTTTAATAATTACAGGAAAAAGTGAACGATTAAGACGCCTTTAGTTGAGGGGCAGACCATGGCCACAGCATGGCACATCCTACCACTGGCGAAGTGAGTACTGCAGCTGGTGAAAGTTTCTCTCCCCTTCCTTTTATTTTTCGTTTTTTTCTTTTTGCTCATCCAGCACACAACTTCCACATCCTGCGCCCACATCCACACGTGTCGGAAGAAGGGTTACTATCCAAAATTAGCTGCACCCGGGCCACCCCGTTTGGAGCCGGATCCCAGCCGGAGTTTTATGCTGCTACGATCACGCGCTGCGCTAATAAGGAAGTGTGACCATAAATTTCGTTCTAGCCTGCCACTCGTTGGGGGTTGGTGGGGATGTCCGGATGTTGAGTTTGCTGCGAAAAATGGCGGAAGCAGAAAATTAAGGCCACCCGGTAATCCGCGAAGCGTGCGGCACTGGTCTAGGTGCGGCAGTTATGCTTTCTTTCCGTCAGTGCAATAATGAAAACGTTTTACACGCTCGTTCACTCGCTCGCTGCTGCTGCTGCGGCTTGGACGATGAATAAGCGGTAAGCGATTTTAAGACCATCGCGAACAAGGGAAAGATTATTACGTGAGTGAGTGCAGAAATGAAGTAAAGCGTTTAGAATAGAATTTTTCTCTGCTCTTTGTGTCTTCAGAAGTGGAGCAAAATGCTATCCTTTTCAAGCTGTTAAATAAAAGGATTATTTTTAATGAAATGAAATTTTATAAACAATATACAGTATGTAACAACGTTACACATCCACACAATTTTGTTGTTTAAGTTAATACATCGACGGATTAAAAGTTTTATAAAAGCTGGTTTACGTGTTTAAGTGACCTAGTTAGAGCCGTTTCTAGATTAGTTTCAATTAGAACTGGAATCTGTCAAGGTGGTAGTGTAAATCTTCCCTTTTCATTTTTTGTAAGTTGAATCCTTTTTTGTTTACCGCTTCGATTGTGAGTGTGTGAGTGTTCATTTTGCATAAGTTTCTAAACTTATTATTGTTCTAGTTTTAATCGATTTTTACAGACATTCCTGAAAATTGCAAGGATTCCTGAGAAAAGTTTCGTGGGTTATGATTTTAATTACTTATTAATTGCGTATGAGATTGACAATACGCCAAAGGCAGTGATATTATAATATGAATAAATAACTTATTATTGAGAATTATTTATTTATTTATTAATTTATTTTTAATTATGCCGGCATCTTTGCCGTATTGTCAGCCTGATTAACATACACATTTTTCACAAGGCATTTCCTCCTTGTATTTTGCCTTATCTCGGGCATGCTCGGTTAATATTGAGAATTAGTTATGACAAAATAAAATTGATAAAAAAATAATTTTTAAAATAAAGAACAAATAACAGAAACATAGCACACAAGATGTCCAAAATTCAGGTATATTAAGTCAAAATAAATGTTTAATTGTTACATTGTTACATGTTATAACAATAACCATTCCTAATGATCAGGAATTGTATACATTTTTTGAAGAATGAGAAACTTTTTTCATTCTGTTTTTTTAACATAGAGCCTTAAAATTAATTTTATTTGGTGCGATTTTACAAATATTAACACATTATTTTCTCGTAAGTGTTCTTTCATTAAATGCAATTTACGAACTGATTAAAACAAACATACTAGAGTGCGTTCAAATAGGTACAGCACGACTTTATCACAACGTCACTTTTATTTACTACTTCATTTTATACTCAAAGAAACAAGTGGTCATATAATTATGTTACGTACTGTGTTATGCTATATTCAACGTTGAATTCGATCATGAAAATATAATCATTATCTTCAAATAATTAATCCTTCTATGAAAGGATACATTTGATTGTACTTCTCAATCCACAGTAACGATCATCTCGAATATCCCATAATCCCTCAAAAAGACATAAGTATTTAACGTGCAACCGTTATTAAATTTTAATCAAATTCATTCAAACCATTAAATCCTTTTCGGTATTGGTTGTTTTTCTTTCCTGCCTCTTAGGTACAAGTTCTTTCGCGTTATCATTTGGCATGAAATGTGCATGAAAGTAATGCTCCCATTCGCAGCACTTGATTGGCATATTGAATCGTAGTCTTTTTGTGGCATTTTATCCCGCATAAAACTGCAACGATCTTAGTCTATAGTTCGGTAGCACCTACAACGGTACGGAAAAAAAAACCCAAAAACGTTGTAAAATCCCATCAAAAGCGCCGAATCGGACGGCAGAACACGGTCTGCCAAAGGGAGGCGCCGCGTAAGTATTCATTCAACCGTGCGCTTCTTACAATGAGATTACAAATCCCAATCCTACCGGTCGGAACCGACCATTAGCGCGAACCGGGGCAGGCAGATACAGCAAAAGTCGCTCCATTCGGCGGCAACCGATTACGGTGCGGAACGTTGGAAGGGAGCGGATCGTGAGCGGACCGACGGAAGGGAAGAAAGACATTTGCCTGAAACTTTCATGCACCATTGACTGCCGACCACTTCCATTCCGGTAATGTTTTCCCGGGGTTTTGGCCCCGCCGGCTAAAAGGGAACACGCTGTGCCAAACCGAATCAGCAGCGGCCAACCGACCAGGGGACAAGCGCGCCGTTTCCAAAGGGCTGTGACAATGCAGCGCAAAAGATTTGCCTAGGAAAGACCCGTCCACCACCCCGTATCCTCGGCACCTTCCTTTGGATTGGGGTGGGGATGATGCTATCAAAGGGACTAAATCCAATTTTCAATTAACAAGAATATTGTGCTGTAATCCAGCGTGGATACACAGCGCCACCCACACACATACACACACACACATATTTGGCGAACACAGTTCCCCGTCGTCATCGGTGCGGTGGAAGAAGTAATTTCTGCTCACTCGAATGTAACCAACTAGCCGCAATATGAATGCAATCATCAGCTCCCGATGGATTGTGGTGCGTTCGTCAGCCAATGTCTTGTTACAGCGCTATCAGCTCCTACTATGGGATGTTTGCATGGGCAGCGTGTTGAACGGAGCGTCCACATGTGCATGTGAAAGAAGGAAAAGATTTCTTTGAAGTATATTTTCATTTCATACCATGTCTCCTATTTTACACCATAAAATGCAAAGGAAAATAAGCTACATTTACAATATTTTTAACTCGGATAAAAGATTTTTTTTGTATTTTAGAAAAGTAATTACTTATTTTAAAATTTTAAATGTACATAAATAATAATAAATTAAAGAAATACAACTTAACATTCCAAATTTCATTTTTTTTCATATTCTGAATCTCACGATTACCTAATAAGTATTAATAAGCAGAACACCTGCAAAAAATAAGAATAAAATAGATAATCTTTGTACAAATACGTACTAATTAGGAGTTGTTTTTTTTTTTATAACTATCACTAGAACTTTTATTCAACTCAAATTTGGCAATAAAGCCGTCATAATAAAATATAAATAAATAAAACTTACAAAATCTTTTATTTGGAAACTAATTTACAAAATGTTGCTGGCTAAAAAATTACTCATTTGCATCATAAAATCGTTTTTTAATTTTCGCTATTTTATACTTCTTTCTATTGTTTTCTTTTAAATAAGTTGCCTCAATATGTTTTGCATGTTTATATCTTAATTGTTCAAATTATTTAATAGGATTTTCCTTCATTTTTTTCCTTAATTCTTTTATTGTTCTCAATATTATCTTGAACTTTCTATAATCGTATATACTTGCCAATGAAAATGTTACCAATTGACTGATTTAAATTAGTATCCTTTTAATAATCTCGAAAACGACCAATACTTTGAGCATTTATGTATGCAACATACCTTAAAGATAAAACTAATTACCATATGAAACTTTTCATAATATTGAAATGAAACATTTCACTTGTAAATAAAACACTCAGCTATTACACAAATATAAAAATTTATTTTATTTTTTTGTCAATAACAATAAATTTAAATATTCTCGGTGTACTTAAATCAAACTTTTGTCCTTACTTGCATCATCTCACTGCCCATCGTGCACTATCATCTCACCCATTAACGATATGCAGAAGATATGAGCTTTGGTTCCCAGTACCGTGGGGCGTTTTCTCTTGGCCATTTGGCCACCTTTCCCACTACACTTTGCTACTGATTGCCACTCGAGCAATCGCCATGGGACGCATGTTGTACCCTGCACATGTACGTCAACTTCCCACGCCCGCCTGCCTCGCCAGCACGAGTGTGTGTAAAGCCCAGCGAAAACGTTGCCAAAATTTAATTTTACCATTCGTCAACATATCCGCCATCACGGTGGGTTCGGTTTAACATCCCGGAAGGGTGGAGCTGTGCCGATCAGTGCGGTCGTTAATTGAGTGCCACCCCCAAATTACGCATTTACGCCGGAGTACATTTGCCAAAGCAACATTCGATGGATGTTGTTCGATTTTGTGATGATTTGCTATAATTTATTTCACATTTTACTCGCTAAAGGAGTCTTTTTTGTTTGTGCAGTATTTTTCCCAAACTGCAACTGCTTCCATTAATTTGTGCTCCTTAAACATGAACGGCAACAGTGCACTTTCCATCGCTAACGGTAACACAGAGAACGCTTCTCCGGCAACATTCGGCCAGCTTCTCATGGTTATGTTTTTTTTTTTTGTTCTTTCCTTCAGCCCATCCAGTTTCATCGTCGTGCCGTTCCTGATACGTGGCATTCCACATCGGAAGTCGCATTTGCGAAAGCCCGCCGGCACTGTTGCCTTTGCATCCGTCCTGGGTGTGCCGTTGCCGGTCCGGGCGGCGTAAACTATCCCATCCCATCGCCGTACCCCGGCACAAATGTTGGCAAATGGTTGGCCCACCCGATACATAATGTTGCTTTTTTTGCGCCTGTCTCCGTGTCCGCCTGCCGCAGACGGGGGGACCCTTCTGGGTGCTCGCGTCCGGGCTGCTTCCGGAGGGTGATTTTAACAGTCCATTAAACATGTGCACCAGTTCTCAGTGCATTTAATTGAAAAAGGGAATTTTCTGCGTCAAAGGCAACCTCGAAACCCCTAGAAAGCAACCCGAGGGCTTCGACGGTGTACCCGTCGTACTCCTGCCGTTGAAACTCCGAGTGTACTTTTTTGTTGTATATATATATATGTGTGTGTATGTGCTTTATCGTTGCCAATTTTTGTACCCATTTGATGATGCTGGCTGCTGGATTGCGAAGTCCATTAAAAAACCTCCAAAAGCGGCTCCCTTTAGCCGTTGGTTTGCTACTTTTCGTCGGCAATAGCCGAGTGGATGGACTGGATGATTTAAGCTTGTTAGTGTAAAACATGAAACATTTACCGGTAGTTAAGGACACCAATAGCTTTTACAACTTAAAATCCAATAAACATTACGTCTTATTTTGTAATGATTTAAAAACCCATCGTGAAAGATTCACAATGTTGTTGCAACGGTGACATAGGGTTGCAATATAAGGTGTTTAACTATGACGAGTTAAAACAATAGTTACATTTGAAATTCTTTAGTTTATTTTAAATTTTAATTGATGCAGAAACGCCAAACCATTGATCTAAAGGAAATGCAGTTATCACAATCCGTCGAAAATCTAAATTTCAATTAAACAATTATTTACATCAATTAGTTCTAAACAATAAACAATACTTTCTCTCTTGTCATGGGGTGCTTCAAGCATTATTTGAAAGAAAATCAATACTTGTCTATCAAAGCTACCCAAACTGTTTCATGAGGCATCAAAAGTGGACGTAAACGGATCAAATATAATTTTCTCCTTTTTATAGTGTTTTAAAAAATACTACTTTTTAAATATTATCTTTTGATTATTTTCTTTCATAACACGTTCATCTTTTATTTATTTTCGCAGTTCCTGTTTTTTCATTTATTTCTGGTGTAAGTATTATTTACATGTTTGGTTTGTGCTTTTCATCTTCACAAAACTAGTTTTTGTATTTACTAGTAGTGCATTTTTAAAAATTACACTATTCTTTTTCTTTTTATGTTAAATGTGTTTCACAGACCTCTTTCAATGTCCAGATTTCTGTTTCACGGTCCATAGTCATATATTTCTAAATTTGTCTTTCTACTTCTAGGAATCATATTCTCGTTTTGTTGTTGGCTTGATTTAGGTTATTGGAATTTATTTGGAATTTCGGTACATTCTTAAATTCAATCCAGTTTCTTTACGAAATTCATGATTTGGGTTACTTTTTTCCACTTCATTTATCCAGTGCCTTTTAACTTTTTATACTTTTTATATGAGAAGATTCAGTTCACTTTGCATCATTCGGTGGCTGATATGACAATGTCCTGATGCTAAGGCATTACCTCAAAATTGGGTTGCAACTCTTCGCCTTTTTTGCTCTTTTCTGCGTACATGTCTTGGTATCACAATCTTGTGTTCACTATCATCCTACTTAGGGTTGTGGCATACTGAATTCTTTTCTTGGTTTTTATTATTTTTTTATCGTTTTTGCCTTCTTTCGCTAATGATTCTGCAATTGAATTGCCTTCAATCGAATTTCACTCTTAGTACAAAATAGTTTCGTGTTTCAAAAATCAATAGATTGACAGATTTTCCAGAAACCATCAACAGCTAAACCTTATCGGTCCTACCGTTTATCCAATGCTATCCTTGCTTCTGCTGGCAATAAAAAAGTTCATACCTTGTACACATCAAAACTACAAAGCATTTCATTTCGCCCCAACCAACGCCAGATGGACTGGTGTCACTCTTGGCTTCGACAACCAGATTTCAATAGCAACGAAATTTGTTCATCCGCTATTGTTTGATAATTGCTACACCCAATAACGGCTTGTGCCGATGCAGTACTCCCAGCAACCAGCAGCCAGTGTCCACCGGCGCAGCCAGACAGATAAAGTGGTTCCGCCTGCCCGTCAGTAACGAATCAACCGCAGATACAAAAAGCACACAAAGCGCATTGTGCTTGCCAGCCAACCAGCCAGCCAGCTGACGAAAGATTGCACCGGTTGTCAACGCCACCCACGCCACACTCGGCGGGTTGCACGTTCCCACCCTCTCGATAGTGTTTTTCATGTTTCCGCTGCATCGGAATGGCATCGATGCATTGCAAAAACCCGACAGGCCACGAACCGGTGCATCGGGACAGGAAACTGTTGCTCCAAGTCGGGGAAGCTGTTGACGTGGTACGAGTCGATCGATTTGCCAGAAATTGTCCCCCGCCGGCAACAATGAGAATATGTGTCAAGTCATGGTTTTGTTCGTTCGGTTCTAGTGCACCAGCATCACGGCAGGATTCTTCTGGGTCGATTGTATTGAACCGGGGTGACCAATCGGTCGCATCGGCCTGACGATGGCGTGCGCCAACCAATAACGCCGAACCATTGTACCGATAGGACGCTTGAAAATACTATCGACGGCACAATGGGCAGTGAACATTGTATGAGTTTATTATGTGCGGCAAATGCAAGAAAAAACACACACAACAACATGGAAAATTCAACGAAAAGCCTATTGAAGGCGATGAGTTGCATGAACATTTAAAATTTTATTTGCTTTAAATTATTCTATACCAGCTTTTCTATAATTATTTTAAATATGCAGCCTTTTTGAATTTGTTTTTGTAAATTTTGTGTAATATTCAATATTTTAATATAATCATTTCTTTTTTTTTAATAATTTATTGATGAATAAACTGCATGAATGAAAATGCATTTTTTCTCAGCATAATTTAATTTTTTTCAATGTTTCAATAATGTTTATCTAATTCCTTAAAAAGCCAAATGCTACACCGCACTAGATTTTTGCTAACAGTTCAGTTGATTAAACTTAACTTCTACTATGTTTGACAACTCTTCCGTATTACTGCTCTGTGGTACACTTCGATGTCCAATTCATTGCTTTTTAACAATTTTAGTTTTGTTTAATGTCATAGAGGCTACTTCTGACCGATGACTAAAGCAATGAAATAACTAAATAAAATAAATAAATCAACTCATTCATTGTCATCCATCCAGCTGCGTTTCGTCGGGTGTGCAACCTGTAAGGGCCTTAATAAACGTATTGACTCAATTGCACGTCGTTTTGTTAGTATCAATCGAAAGAACATCGAAAACATTCTGGCTGTCACCATTGGATCATATTGCGTTCTGTTTCGTGTCACCGTGACGCTAGCATAAAATCGGAAAACTCGGAACGGAAACAGTTTTCACTTCTCCGGCACTGTCGCTATAATTCGGGAAGCCTAAATTTATCGCCTTTTACAATCAATTGAATAATTTGCGGGTTCAATTTGAATCAAGCAAAGCACCGGATTGGGGCGGGATGGTGATGAATTTTGTGGAAAAGAGTGACCTTTGTTCACGCGGATTAAAATCGACGACCCTTGGCACGTGGCCACGTGGCTAAGGGATGGCAACACTTTGGGCTAATGGCGGGCATGCAACTGCGTGGCGTGTGTGTGTGTGTGTGTTAAAGCACAACAATAAAGGTGCCATTGTGGTGTTGCGCATAGTACTTGAAAGAGGGATGAACGAATCTCACCCGAAGAGCCATCACATCGACGGTTGACTTCCATTGACAAATAAGATCTAATTTTTGGTAGATTTTTTCACTCTCATTTTTTCACTCGTGCACGCGTCATAAGAAAGCAAACCACACCAAAAAGAAAAGTCAAATCGTGACGACGTGTGCACAAAAAACAACATCCCGACACAAACAATAAACATGACTCATAAAGCAGCATCCCACGGAGAGACAGTTTGCTGGCAAGAATCGTAGAGCACTTTCATGCGAGATGGATGAATGTTTCCGTCTCGAAAAGCCCATGAATATCACCACAATGATGATGATGATGATGGATTGGGCTCATTGCCATTTATGATGGTGTGCGGCACACTCTTTCCGAAGCATTAGCGAAAAAAAAATGGAAAATAAAAAAAAGAGAATGAACAAAATGAAAACCATATCCAAGTGATTGGGTCTCAAATGCGAAGTCACACTCATCCATCCAAACTTTACCGTGTACGTGTACTTTGCCTTGTAGTCGAATATTGAAGCATTTTTGTGTGAGCAAGAAGCTGCTGCACTGCAACCATACGCAAACAAAGAAATTGTAACTTATTTTCATCAAACATGCCCACATTTTTTGTCCAAAAAAAAAAAACGCCCCCAAAAAGGAAATATCTTGCAGCTTCTTAACGTACCCTTAAACAAGAAAGATTACCCTCATATTGACTGATGCCACCCCCGGAGCCCAGTCCTGGCCGTGGGCTTTTTCTGCCCGAACATACTGCTAAAGTGTTTTGGGATGCCCG
>STHB01000093.1:0-19735 GCA_018908115.1 Anopheles rivulorum
TTTATGCTTTCGCTGGTGCACGTTGCACGGAAGGATCGAGACCGATCCTTTTTTTTTTGTTCGTTTTTTTTTCGCTTATGCACATGCACATTTATATTCACCGAGGTTCACCGGCGTGCGTTAGAGGGACGCCACGGACGCAAAACCGGATGCAACTCACACACCGGAACCTACAGTTCAAAGGGTTTTGGGGTTAGACTTGGTGCACTATTAGCCGAAACAAGAAAGCTTGTTTGCAGAACGACTGTGCCTCGGTTCAGCTGTTTAGTGCTTACGGCACAACAAAACATGCGGGTGAAAAACATGCGAGCCAAAATGGGGAAGCAGAAGCAGAGTTCTACTGTACACTTCATGCGTCGGCTATATGAGGCTTGTGGGGCTGTTCAGTAGTTGGCCACTGGCAAACGAAGCTAATGCCAAACGTTCGCTAGCAGGCAGTGTTGGAATGTTGCGGGTTTGCACACGCAAAACCACTGGCACTGGTGTGCCCGGAGAACTGAAAAATTTCAACGGCATAGCACCATTGCATTAGCATAAAGCATAGACAAAGGTACAGTGGAAGTTAGTACAGGGCAGGCAGCAAAAACGGGCTGCATTTTTCGTTCAATTCCCATCGGGTGGGGAAAATTGTTTGAAGGGTTCAAATTATGGTAATGAGTAATGCGACCGGCTCGGTTCGTCAAACGCCATCCAAAAGAATTAGAATGACGAACTTGGCGAGAAGGAACCGAACAAAAAATGCAGATGAGCTTTTCGGTGTGTTTCGTGAGTGAATAGGTAACGAATATTTTATTTCTTTTTTCTCACCAGAACTTTAGGCATAAGGGATAAAAATTAATAAATGTTTAAAGTAAAAATAGAGCACAAACTTAACGTAAATCTTAAAGATAAATTGAATAAGCAGTCGTAATCTATTGGTATCTATTGGTACATACCTAAACGAAACATTCAAAAACGAATAAACTGCATTATAATCCTATGCAACGGTACACCATCCAATTAATCCATCACAGTAGATACGGACACGCGTTCCCGGTTTGCATCGTAAATTGCAATTCACTTGTATCATCCACTTTTTTACGATACTGCACTACTGAAATTCCGACAACACAACAGCGAGTCACAATAATTAATCACGTGCACTTGTAAACGATATTTCTTGCGCGTAAATTTTATCGCAACCAATCCATGAACGACCAACTAAATTGCAGTTCGTTCGTTTCACCATTCCATTACATAATTTCTCGTGCACTCAGGCCGGATATTTGGTGCACTTTATGGTAGTATGTGCTTGTTCTTGAGCGGCAGGAACAGATTAACCTTAAGCCCTACAACCACTGTCCAAAAAAATAACACAAAACCTCGCAAAAAATGCACACTTGCACACGGTCGCGAATAGTCCTGCCAGCGGCTCCTGCCAGATCTAGACGATGCGGACACGACGACCGACAATCGGCAACTGCATCGCTTGCCAACGGTCGACACATAAAATTGATAACAGCCGCAATAAAGAAACGCACCGGAAGGCCGAAGTTCAACCAGACCGCGTTGGTCGGCTCTTGCTTCCAGTGAGTTCATCCATACGCATACATTGAATATACGGTTGCTAATGGAGCATGAACTTTTAGCAAGAAGATTTGACTTAATCGAAAAAAGGATGTTTATATTTATATTTCAAAATTAACGAAACCAATATTTCAATTTCTTAATTATTAAAAGTTAAGGAAAAAAGCTTCAAACAATCAAACATTTCTTGAGCATATTTTGTCCACCACGAGACATCCTTTGAACCCACTGTTCCCAAAATGAATCAGTGTGCGTGAGATCGAGCAACTCCTTTACGGCGGGGAAATTCATTTCCATGATGAACTGGTGGAAAACTGCATGGACAGCATGTTCGTGTTCGTGGCCGGCGCGTGTTCATCGTTTGCCATTGCATTTGCCGAAAAATGCCGGTGAAAATAAATGCTTGTTACTTGTGCCCGACACGGTCAACCGCTTTTTCAGTGCATTCACTAGGGGCCGTGTATTGCACTGTGCGAAATTGCATGCTGGCATCAAGGCCACTGCTGACGACACCCACACACACACACACACACACACACACACACACACACACACACACACCATAAAAGGGAAAAAGAGTTACGATTTACTGCAGGCGAACGTTAAACCGTTTATTCTTGCGAAAGGAACGATGTCTTCGTAGAATGGATTTAGAGGACATTATTTTTTATGTTTTATTAGATTTAGTTTTTGAAGCTTATAAAAAACTCACACAAATTCCTAGCAATGTTATATTTTAGGAGGAATTACAAATCATCAATTACCAAAAAAAAAAAATATTCATTTGGCTTACAAAATGTTTTCAGCCTTATCAAAACCGTTCGACATGTCACAAATCAGCACAAGAGTGTAAAAAATGGCCAATTGCGATAATTGGTACATAGATTGTGATTATTTTAATAGCATCGAATGACATAATTTTTTGTTGTTGTATGCTTCAATTTCAGAAGATTGCGCGGTACTGTTTCCAGCATCCAAAAATGTTTTTTAGAGACAGTCATGAGGTTTGTTGCATTTAAGACGTGCACTGGTGCCTTCTTTTCTTGCGATAACCATCTTTAATTTACGCAGCTGTGTTGACAACTACATTTTACGAGTTTTTTTTTCTCTAATGAGCACTAGTTTGGCGGAACAGTGTTTCATTAAAAACGGAAAGACTCCAAAGCTGAAGATTTTGCTCTTTTGTTTACGAAATCTTCCATATTCTGTGCTTGTTTTTGGTGTTTCCGGGCAAAGTGCAATTTTGGTTAGATGATATTGTAATTCTTGGCAAAGAAAAATCAGACATTTTGACAAACAAGATCAAAGAATTTACTCTGGCTTTTTATTGCTTGTTATACTCAATTTTATCGATTTCTGGTCGGATGGTGCATTTATTCCACCGACGCCTAGACTTATGTGAAATTAAATTTAAATTTATATAAAATTCTGAGTTCTGTTAAATTCAAAAGCCTTAGGAATTGATTTTTTTATTTCCTAAAGTTTGAAATGGCACTGTTTGGGAGCCTTGATTCGGTTATTAGAAACGATAAAGATGTCCTAATCCGTAGCCAAAAACGTAGCTAGTATTGTTTAGCGTTGTATGTTTATTTTATTTTATATGTTAAATATCTATTTAGTTTGTTATTGCTGTAAAATGTCGGTTTTTCAGTTATTTTGACTTTTAAAATTGTATTTTCATAGCTACCCGATGGTATATATGGAAAAGGCGCCGTATTCATAAGTTATTCAAGCGGGTTATACATGGATGCTTTTTATTTCAATGGATGGATATCTGAAAGCTGATATACTTGTATTTATCATGGTTATGTATTTATCACTTGGTTATAAATATTATGGAATCAAACATTCGCTAAACATACGAACAAAATATTTTTTGCATTCATTTTACCTGAGCACAAAATAGTGAAAGAAAAACAAATTAAAAATAAAATATCCCCATCATGTTCACAACATGGGCAATACGGCAAATAAGCCGTTATAATAAAAGATAAATAAAAAAATAAAATAAAAATAAGTTCACGATATGCTTCTTCAAAGTAAAAGCAAGCTGTTGCTACATTTCGTAGTGCACTGTAGCCGTGTGCATTGCTCCGCTCTACGCATGCTCAGTTGATAAGCGAAGGCATGCGAAACTAACAACAAGCAGTGCCGTTCGACTAGCGTGAGTGTATAGCGTCTAGTAGATCTCAAGAGCTGATCCCGCGAGCAGGACCGTATGCAAGTTTTCAAAACCACCGTTTAAACATAGCAGTCCGTGTGTTGTGCGTGCGTGTTCTGTCAATTCGAAACTGTTCGGTGGCCGGTGTTTCCACTTTGGATTGCGTTGTTGCAGCTACGTGTAGAGCGCAGGTGAAGGTGTGATGCCTACTACGTTTTTCAAACGGTTTGCGTTGTAAACAAAGTGTTACTCCCAGCCCAGGGAGGGACATTATTTTCGGTTGAGCTGTGTTTTGTTGTCTGCTATCGGTTGCTTTTGTTTTATAAAATGTGCTTTTTTTTCGCTTCTCCTCTTTCGCGCCGATATAAATTGTCTTCAAGTTATGTGAAGCGTGCCAGAATTAATTACCGTATGAATATATTTCTTAAATGGACACTAGTTTTTGGTGTGATTGTTTGCTTTTCCTTCTAAAGTGTGTGTTTTGTGTTTGTGCTGACCTGGATGCTCGCCATACTGCGTTACATGTTGTGTTCGTTCGACCGTCCATCTTCGTCTTGTTTAGTGCTTTAAATATTCATTCCCCATTTGAAACAACAAGTGGCTGTTTGAATATTAATGCCTTGCCATGGTAACGGTCCTTAACAACCGACCAAACAGTTGGTGAGAGTGAGCAAGAGCTACGCGTCCGTTACAGAATGTGAAAGAACTTTGAGCAGCGCAACTTCAACTTTGCGCGAAAAAGTATTGTAAAATTGTAAAAGCTATAAGTGAGACATTGAAATTAACAAACAAAAAAAAATGCTTTAAATTGTAAACCAAAAAGCTATTATTGCACAATTTCATTACTATTGGCCCAATTTAAGAAGTAAAACTGTGCGACATAACTTTCCTTAGCCCAATGAACAACCATTCAAAATGTGAAAAAATGGATTAGAAGACAGAAAAAAGCGCCCGAACAAATGTTTGAACATGTTCCATGATATGATTACGTATTGGTCAGTGATTGGAACGATGGAACGAGCCAAGCAATTGCACATATACCCCGGCAAACCCGGAGGCAACAGTGCAGAAACTTTCTTGGACCGTGGCCCAGTTTGTGCCGGTGGAAACGGAAATGGTAAGATAATGGTGACGGTTCAGACACGAGAAACGGGAACCTAACTTTGCGCAACAATGTGCCATGGCCACGAGATGATTGATGTCAGTTGGGACGATGCGCCTGTATGTAGTTTGGAATGAACCCGGCTACAGCCTGATGCTGCTGCTGAACACTCCGGGCGTCCATTGTAATTTAATTGGAATGACAGATGACGCCAGAACGTTCCGTGCGAAAGAATGGCCGCAAAATTGTCGTACTTTCTGTGCTATCCTTCGCCTTTCGAAGCTACCTGAGACCGAGGGATGCGAACTCAGTCAGGAGCAGCATGCAGCTGCTTGTGGTTAGATTATCGTTAGGGGATTTTCCTTTTTTTTTTAAAGGATGAAATTTATGGACAGGAAAAATAGATCGAATTAAATGTTTTTATTCTAATCGAATGCTTTAAGATGTTAAACCCGTAAACTCGCAGGAACACTGAACGACCATGCGCCTCCATGTAATGTTTCGCTTCATCTCACTCGAGTGCCACACCACGTGGTCGCTGTTATTGTTAATGGTTCCACTTAATGGATGAAATCGTTCCCCGACATTGTCACATGTTCACTGTTAACAACATTTTCCTGCTAAGCGTGTTCCAGACAGCGAACCGAACGCTCTTAATGCATCAAGCGAGCCGAAACGAGCTTGTTCCTGTGCGTTCCGGGTGACGAGGATGGTTTGTAATAAAATATAAAAGCTTTTTGTTTTCCCCGCAGCGTGTAGGGCGCAGTAGACCAAAGCTTCACGATCATTTGTCGCCAAAGACCAACACACTTCAACCCGTCGCCGTTCGGGCCATCGTAAGCAAAGGCTGAAGATTGTTTAACGAGGATATTGATGAATGAGTTATGACGGTGGCCTTGAAAGCAACACACAGCTCAAGGATGCAGCATAAAAAAGCACCTCACAAACAACATTAAAACCGTTTCACGATGGCATCTCATCGGGGTTCGCTTTGGAAGGATACTTGTAGGATGTAAAGCTTCCCGCAAAGCGCCAAGTGGTTCGAAGTGTTTTCGATTCTGGCGTTCGTGAGAAAAGGACGAAACAAGAATCTTTGCCAGACAGCAAACAATAGATTCATCACTTGGGTCATGTCCAGCATACAGTGATGAAATAAAAAAAAACCTTGAAAGATCAGAAAGTCTGAACGGTTTTTGCATTCTATGGCGAATGGAACGTATTGAACGTATTTAATAAAAAATAATACCAAACGACCATCTATTTTCCGCCAGGAAATGCTTCCATTGCTTAAGGTAAAGTTTATCATAGAACTTTTGCCAGGGGGAAGAAAAATTCCGGAAAAATGCATGTTTAGTCTCCCTCTCCGTGACATTCACTCTCTGTCAACATTTACCCATTCGTTCGCCAAACGGATATCAATTGCAATCCGATGCAAATGCTAACAAAAGATTCCATTCTGCTTCGGTTCTATGCAAATAGTTAAGCATCGGTACGCTTTTCTTTGCTGTGCTTTCGCACTTTGTTTTGTCGCTTCCTTTCGTATTGGTAAAATGGTAGCTGCAGGGCTTTGGAAACAAGTTGAAATGGGAATGATTCGATTTTTTTGTTTAGTTCAGGAAAAAAAAAAATAGTTACTAGTATGGAATTCGTATCGAAAACATCTTTGAATTGAAGCGAATCAATAAAACAGATCGAACTGTTAAGTGAAATGCAAAATATAAAAGGGAAAATAAATAAAAACATAACAAAATCACAAGTTATGTTCGTAAAAAACTCACTGAGAATAATATTAATTTTGCAAAGTTCAATGTATAAAAGTGACAATAAGAATAAAAGTTTTAAGTTACAATTTTAACAAGAACAAGATAAAACTCAGCATTAACATGTACAATCCGTACTGCAATTCATAAAGATTCTTTTTTTTCTGAATAATCACGACCAGCGCAAATTTCCTTCTATTTTGTGCGTTTTCGAGCGTGATTAGAATCGGTGATATAAATAATCGATTCCAGGACTGATTTCATTGATGGTGTACATTCCTTTCCTGATGCTGTGATATCGATTTATATGAATCGAGAATCGTTAGAACATCTAGCGTCTTCAACAAAGAAATGACAAGAATTAATTTCGACGAACAAGGAATATTCGTATAAATGTTAAGTAAGGAAATATGAATATTCTATTAGTTTCTTTAGATGAAGAATAATTATGCTGTTATAGAAGAATTTCACTAGTAGAAACAATATTACGTTAATGTAGTATACAAATTCTTTGTCGTGTCTTTGACTTTAGTACAGATAACACTTTATGAAAACTTTATAACATATTACTTTATAAAATATTATAACATATTTTTTATTTTATTTGATCAAATTTTTCATGAAAAACTCGTTTGAAAAAAAAATGGTAAAAATACTAATAAAAGGATGACCTCACGCGAAGCGGAGAATCAAAAGACATGATATAAATGGGTTTGGGATAGACATGGCTAGAGATTTTTATTTGCTCTACAATCCATGTGACGTGGAGAAAGAAAGAGGTTCGACAGTCAGAAACGTCATACTTTACTTTACCGAACACAGAGGAGGCAAACAATGAAAACGCTAACATAAACAATGCAATGCCACACTCGATTAAACACCAGATGTTTTAAGTTTCGACCGTATCCTGGGTTGATGGGAAATAATTTGCTCACCGCGTACGTCACCGTTGGCGTAAATTCAACAAGCAGAAGATCGTTGCCGTCGAAGCACAAATAAAACCTTGTGCCGGCCGGGCCAGTGCAGGTGTTTGTTTATTGAAAGAACATTTGTATTCTACTGGCTTACCGGAGCCGACCAAAGTAGGTGTAACATTCTTCAAACTGCTGTCAGCACAGGCGGTTTCATGATCGTGCGATTTTTACCGTGCAAAGTTAGCCTCACGATTAACCGCGAGCATCGTTTACTCGATCGTAGTTCTAAGGAACTTACCATTATTCCAAAAAGGCACATTTCGGCAGACTATTTGGTCGCGCCAAATGGATTAGGCGCCACGGTTCCCACGTGTGCGAGCGTGTTCCCGCCAGCATCTGTCATAAACAGCATGACATCAGCATGACAGCTTTGATTGATCGCACGCGTCACGCGACACGCGGCGCGAAATCGTGTCGAGTGCAGTTCTTTTTTTTTTGCAAAGCATTTCGTCACCGTCGTTCGCAACGATCATCAGTCCACTAGCTGGCCGTGCAAATATTTGCATCATTAGGCAATTCGGGTGCTCGGTGCTACGGGTGCACTGGTGCATTCTGGTGTGGCAGTGTTCCAGCAGCTGTAAAGCAGCACAATTAGCGACGTTTTATTCGGCCACGAGTCCCCCACTGCGCGATGCTAATAGAGTTGCCCGGTAAAGGCCAGCTGTCTCGTAGATGGTAGAGAAAAGATTGGTGCCGGGTGGGCACCATTAGGGAAAGGACGGAAAAGTCAACGCATGAAACACCAACATTAATTGAATCGGCAATGCTGATGGTGCGGGAAGTGTTTCGGCAAACGTCTTGTTGAATGCTTTAATACTGATTTAACCCTTAAAGGTATTTTACTAAGCTGTATATATAGAAAAAAATGTAAATCTTGATTGCTAAAGAAGGCTTTTTATTTTAAATCGATTGCAGAAGTGATTAAACTCAATCTCGAGCATCCAGCAAAATAAAGCATAATTTTACTCAAATTATTTTAGCTCAAATTTTAAGAAGTACACATATGATAGCAGAATGCAAAAAAAACGCAAATAAAATTGAACATTGTTTGCAATTAAGAAATAACCTTGGAAATTCCAATTTTAACAGAGTTTACGATATTATATCAAAATTTAATTCGTTTTATGCACGATACATATGCAAAACCCTTAAATCGTGACAAATGTACAAACAAATGTATATAGTCATTTGGTTTTGTACACTATGAATATTTATAACGCTTATAACACTTTGATTACTAAATTAATGATAATCTTAGGTAACTGATAAAAAATACGTAAGTGCCAATAATATTAAAGACTTTATTGATGTTTTTAAATAAAAAGGAAGTAGGTATGCATGGGATTGACTTTTATATCAAAATGAAATAGCAGTCATAAACGAAACGAAGTATTCAATATCATTCGAACAAATTACAAAACGATTATAAACAAATGCGAATATTTTACCTTTAAAACACCCCGAAATATTTAAAAAATTCAAGTAATCGCAATTCCTGTAAAAAAAAGTCTGTTCCAAATTTGCTGTCACAAATTTTTGAGATATTCTGAGGCAAAATATTTTTTTTAATAGAGTTGCCTTGAAAACATGCTTTTTGAACACATTTTGCATTTTGTTATGTAAGTATTAAAATACAAAAAAAAAAATCATGCTAATTGTACATTTCCATTCAAGGGTTAATTGCAGCAGATGATTAATGCCACTCAGTCGACCTGTAGAGAGACTCCTTTTAACGAAATATATCCATCGTTTCTTATCACAGCGCTTCACACAAGTTTTCCATCGAGAGTCGTTTAATTTTGGAGTTCATTTTCGCACCCAAAACAGCACAACTGGTGGTAGTGGTTCGCAAAAAAAGCGGCTGGCCATTTATTATCATCCCAACCTCAAAAAAAAAAAAAATAGAAGAGAATCTTCTTCAACCACCAACAGCGACTACCCTGTTTTTTTGTTTATTTTTTGTTTTAATTTTATCTAACAAGCAGCAACTGTCTAGAAATGAGCTGACAATACCGTCCCCCATATGCCTGAAATTCTAATTTTAGTTTCGTTCCATCGCCGGAACTACCGGTTCCGTCCGTAACGAATGGAGACCGATAACATGTGGTGAGAATTTATTTTCTACATTCCGCCGGTTGTGTTTTTCAGCATTTTGTGCCTCCTGGTTTACACCCATTCGTTTGTCTCGTTTGTCTGGTGTGGTCGCGCTGCGGTGCGAAACGATGTCGAACTGAGTTTATTTGGCAAATGGTTTCAACCACTTCCGATATACGCCCGCCATTACCTAAGCGCCAGCAATGGCAAGGACCCGTGGCTGGGTGAATTGTTTATTTGTTGATTGATTGTCTCGTGGCGTGAAACACAAATCGGGAGATCGGGTTTTTTTCTGTTGTTTTGATTTTATATACATTTACAACATGTTCCATCCGGGCGTACCGGCCAGAATGATGTTTGATGCTTTTTCCAACTATATAGTTTTTACAGCCGTTTTTGTGTCGGTAATTAAATGTCATGATTTATTTACATTGCCACGAAAATGGGCAATGTTTACGCGAAATCGTTAAATTGAGTTCGCTTTTACAGGACGGCATGGCAGTGAAACTTTTGGCTTTGTGCAACATATGGGTTAATTTTTTATTGGCTAAATAGCTTGCCCAAAAATGAGCCCCATGTTGATTTTATGCCAAGCTTGAGATGATTAAAAACATTTCTATACAGAGCTGTAGCAATTTTTACGTAAAAACATCAAACTGATCTTGCTTATAATACACTTGGCAACGCAAATAAACGTATGTTGTAATAGCTAATTCATTACTCGTGGCTAAGAAAACAGTCGGTGTAAGGTGTAAAAATTTCACGAATGACATCATTAGTTTCATCAATGAAATTATCCTTACGCTGATGGATTGACAAAGATTACATTCAATTTATAACAACACGTACGATCTCCTGCTAGCCTGCGCACAGTGCAATCGCAGCTATGGCTTAGCTCATCCAATCCACGATTTACGCTCTTTAAATAACTCATTGTTTCTCACCAATGCACGACCCCGACGGTTTGATGGATAAAAATGTGTACGAGGATTTAATTAAACGGCATGCATTTGACGCCAGGAAAAATGAGATAGAGAAATAAAACAACAACGACAACAACCGCGGTAGAAAAATTATTGCAGTGTAAATTTCATTACCCTACTTCGCTAGACGGGGAAAAAGCTGAACCCATTTTCTCGTTTCCTCATAATTTGCCTCTTAGCTGCTCGTAGCGCTATGGCGCAGACTTAAATATCTTGCAAATGTTGGACGCTTTTCGCACGTCGATTTTTACTCCTTGGCTTCCCGGTTGTTTCGTTTCGCTCCTAGCCCAATATATATAAGCATGCATGCAAACAATTATCGAAGCAATATATTTTTACTCCACTTCGAAGCGAAACTCAACTCTCCCAATTACTCATCTGCTGGGAGCGTTCGCAGCGTTCGGAAGCGAAACCGAAAGACATTGTGAAGGAAAATCAGAAAAAGAAAAAATGTATGTACTGCCGAAGATCGTTTCGGTAGTGTTGACAGAAGCGGGACCTAATGACAGATTGGTACTGGCGGTAATTGGCTATTTAAAATACACATCCAACATGCCAAACCGAGCGTGAAAATTTGCTTGCAGCGGTGGCGTACCTGTGGGCATGGGTTTTAACTTACTTAACAAATTCATTAACAACAGGACTCTTTTTTGTGAAATTTTTTGTTGTTGATGAAACACACAATGGTTTCAATATTGTACTACACGATCGCAGGGAGAAACAACAAAATTGTGTAAAAACTTTCTTAATAAATACAAAAATAGTTCCAAAAAAAGAACGCGTTTCAAAATCATACACTCATACACTACTAACACGACCAACTTTAGAACCCAACACGTCCAACAACCTTTTATCTATCTTTAACAATGATTAGCCGTACCATCGATCATTCGTTTAAGCAAACAAGACAAAAACACAAACAGTTCCCGCCGGTCTCGGCTTTATTAGTTGCCAGTAAATATGCTGCATACCAAACACGCTGGCCAAAAATCAAAAAAGCACAATTGAACCCTGTGCGTAACGCACGGCAGCACTAGCTCCACCAGTGCTCGGTACCGATTGCCTTTGAAGATATAAATAGTACTGATGCGAATAGCAAAAAAGGCATCGTACACTATTTGTTTGTTTCCCGCTTTTGTGTTGTGGACCATTTCGGTTCCTAACCACGCTGAAGATCATACACACACACACGCACACAACAAATCTCGTCCAGATGTGTGCATGCATGGGATTAAGGTCAGCACTTTGGAAGGATCAAACAGGGTGTAACGATGTAAACGGGGAAGAACGTAGTGCTATCCCTATGTTAAGGGTGAAATTTGAGCTACCGTATGGAATCCGATGCCTTCATGCCTATTGCATGCAATTATCGTTCGGCAGTCACTTAAGCAACAGTTGCTCACGTGTCTAAGCGTCCTTAGCGGTTCGAAAACAAAAAAAAACGTTCGATAACAAACAAAACGTTCGAACGAAACTTCACATGTTTCTACCGCGTACTCACGCGCAAGCGATGTGAGTGACCGTGAGTTCGGGGTTTTGGATTTAGATTAGTGAAGTGAAGAGAAAAAGAAAGACTGAGTGCCATACGCATGATTTGTTGTTGTTGTTGCTCGATCCGTACAAGCCCACCGTACAGCGCATTGCAGACCGATTGTCTTCGGTGAGGCCCGAGTGAGCGAAAGCGGACCAGCTTCTTCCGTGCCTGAGTTACTGTGCGATCGTGCCGTCGTACCGGGTCGTGGGCAGAAACGCTATTTTCAGTTACGATCTGGGCCACCGTGCGGTCAACATCGGTCCGCGTTACGGCTTCCCGGGTTGTCCCGAAACCGTTTACCGTCGTCGAGGCCGGCAAGGATTATGTGCAGCGCCAAACGTACGGGTTTTTTTTTGTGTGTGATCGTGCAGAAAGGTGTTAATTTGAGGTGTTGAGAGCTCTTTTACTAACTAATCCGGAAAAAATGGAAATATGTGTGACTAAACTAATCAGCTGAGTGTGTTCCAAGTCAAGAAAGTGAACGTGATGCATTTTTGAAAAGGTGTAATAATAATTGAAGAAATTAGTTCAAATAGAGAAAAATTGTTTTAAAATGCGAATTGTACACTGTATTTGATTTGAGGCTTTTTAACTTTAAATTAAAATGTTCATTTTTTATAGCACAAAAGTGTTTTGAATACACAGAAAGTTGCTATAAAATGCTTTTTTCCGATTTAATTCCACTATGATTGAGCATTGACAATTATCACCTTTAGTTCGGCACGTGTCGTGAAGAATAATCGACTGTTGTGCGTGTTGCACGTATAAATGCACTTCACGGACCACGGACTAGAAACGACCCCAATACCACTTTCACTTTCTCTCGCCCAACCCTACGCCCCTCCCCTCCCCTCCCCTCCAGTAACAGTGGCCACATGCATTTGCGAAGGAAAAGGTTTGTCACTATTTGTCATTGGAATCTTTGGGAAACATGTGTCGGCCGTTTATGGCCGGGATTAGGCAAGTGTGCATCGTACGTTCGTCCGTACCGTGTGTGTGTGTCAACATCGTGTGAGAAAGACCAGAAACAAAAGTTCATTCCCGACCAAGGTGTGTGTGTGTGTGTGTCTGTGTGTTTTTTTTGTTTATCGCCTAGGGAGAGTGAGAATTATTTTTAAAACACCCCAAAAACCCACAGTTTCGAGCACCAGTCATGCCGGTGACCGTTTCTCGAAAACACATCAGCAGCAATTCTTGCGCTTGTTGTACAGTCTGTGTGTGTTTGTGTGCGTGGTTCGACGTGTGTGAGCTGCGATCGTGGCAAACTAAAGGGAGACGGTTGGTTTTGGTTTTCTTCGCTCGCCCCTCAAAAAAAAAAAAACCCCATCGTGTAATGTTTCACGGCAGCGGTATTTCATGCACTGTCTAAACTTCCTGCTCCTGTAGTACCAGCTCGCACAGGTTCGCGCGTACAGCGCGTTTGATGAGGTCTGCAATCGAGAGAGAGAGATATAGAAAGAGAGTAAAGAAGAAAGAACAAACAGAACAAAAAAACACACATTACTCACCATATCTGTGCAGCGTGTCGCGTGCCGTTTGAAGCTGGAACATTGGCACAAGTAGTGTCCGTGCCCGGTGGTGCGAACCGTTGCCTTCAGCTGTGGGAATTTATCTTCTTCGTTTGCGACAACCGAATTGGCGGCTCGTGAAAAGCGTAGCACATATTTTAAACCGGCAAGCTATTAAAATTGTTGGACATTCCTAAGGTTGATCGGTACGCTGGTCTGCCCTGTCCAAGGGTGCTCAAGTTCAACAGGAGGAGGGATTAAGGAGGCCAACTCCAACAACGATGTGCTTTATAGCGAATCAGATAAGGAGGATCAGAGATCTCAATTAGCAACAGAAGGTCTTCTCTTCTTGGTGAACTTATTCTTCCAAACGTTCTGGCACGTAACTTCAGTTTGTTCTCCGATATTATCCGATATAGGTAGAGTCACATCTTCGATTGGATAACTTGAGTAACTGTAGTTGCGGAGGCATATGTACCCATCTAGAATAACTTGTTTTTCAGTGCAGTGAAGGAGAACTTAAATGGCGTACACTAGAAGAATATTTTGGGATACTGATCTCCAATAAAATCTTTGTGACGGGAATTCTCCGAAATTCTCAGCAATCTTGACAAAGTATCAATTTTTGAGAATGGAGATTTTAGAGAAGATTGCATCAAACTCATGTTCAATAGATATATTATCTCCCACGAAATTCATCAGCACAATCAAGATTCAAAAATTCTGAAAGTCCAAAATCTTGCTCTTTAGTAGGCATTATCCAATATTGACTAAAAAAATGTCTTCAGAAATATACAGTGTAAATACCTCAATACAATGCTACTATAAACTGTATATTTGTTGGTCGATGGAAAGTCCTAATGGCAAAACATCTAATCTTATCGATACTCGTGAACCCTAACCTGCGTCGAAGAGTCTTGACTTGTCTAGACGAGTCTCCTTCGGGATCTTAATCGTCATGATCTTAAACTCACTATCCCTTTCTTTATTGTGCTGCGTGCTGCGGAGACTCGTGGCGGTATGGGAAATGTTTGCAAATGATATCATCCACATCATTAGCTATTTAACTCACTTGATCTTTTAAGTTTATCTATAAATGCTGAATAAAATGTACGAAAAAAAATAACACTACCCAATCGGTTTCGCCCAGGATCGGTAGGGACACACGGGAGACACCGATCGACACAACCATCGCCCGCGGGCCATTGCATAGTTTATTTTTACCCACAAGGGTAAAAATCCCGCTTCTGGCACGTAGCGTCCACGATCACATCCGTACGCAATAATTGACGAGCATTAATTCGCGCATCCAACCCGGGGTGCAAGATAACGACAACAGTGACGGTGACGAAACGAACGTGTACAGTAGCAGCAGTAACCGTGAGATAGAACCGATCGAAGTAAGGTACACGGATTGCAGTGCACAACTGTGGCGTGATTGTCAAGCGGCACAATCATCATTGCGTACGTGGATGCGCGATCAATTGCCCGATGGGTACGAACGAACTTCAAGCCTGTGCGCTATCGTCGATGCACAGCCGCCGGACGGTCGCCCGGTTGACATTCATGCGGACAAAACAAAAAAGATACTGAAAAAACCCTCAAAAAAAAAAAAAACAAGCTGATTATTTATTTTATTTTTTTTGTGTGGTGCTTTCTGAGCCGACTCGTGTGCTCATTTTACCCGGGGTGGGAAATGAATGTGATTCGTGCTACGCCAAATTTTCACGTACCTTTTCAATTGTTCCGCTACAGCACAGCCCGGTATTGTGCTGTGTGCCACCGTGTGTTTGTGTAAGGCTGTAAGAGAGAAATGTTAACCGACATTTTGCAATTTCTTTTATAGCTTTTGCAGCAGCGATGCAGTAGATAAACCATCGACAGTGCCCAAAGTGCTCCCAGGCATACCAGGATCGCACGGTGCAGTGGTTAAAATGTGAACCGGTGCGCTGGCAATGCTTTTGGTTGTTTGCCGTGTTTGAAATGTGGTGCAAACCGAACGCGGTAGTGTAGTGTTTTGGGTGCGTCTTAAAAAAGAAGGAAAATCAAAAAAAAAAAAGATATCTTTACAATGAAACACGCAAGTCAACGGTGGTGGAGTGTGTAGTGCGATCGAGCGTAGAATAGGTACAGGTGCGAAGTTAAGCGCAGTTGCAATAGAGTAGCATTAGATACGTACCGTTGCTGGGTACGGGTACAGCAACAAAAAAGGCGTCCCCAATTGGTGTAATTTGTGTGTGTGAGAGAGAGAGAAAGGTGATCTCAGTGATAAAGGTGTTATAGACACCTTGGGTCGGTCCCCCTTGATAGAATAGTGCGCGTGTGTGTACGGGCAACGAACGAAGGCCACCATGTCGACGACGTCGATTTCCCGCGAGGAAGAGCGCAAACCGCTGATGGAGGAGTTCTACCGGCAGCGACGGATTCTGCTCGGCTGCACCATTCTTATCGGTGTGGCAGCCGTCATCTGGATTGTGGCCATTTCCACCGATCGCTGGTTCATCGTAACAGGTGGCCAAGGTAAGCAATCAATGTCCGTCCATCTTCCCATTTTGTTGTTGTTGTTGTTGTTGTTTTCGCAAACGTAAACACTGACGCGGCAAGCAGTGATCTTGTCGTAACGATCATCGTTTACAATCATCGGCAAGGAATGTATTGCGAGCGTACCGGCCCCGTATACTCAAAGTGCAGGTATACCCGGGACCACCGGCAAACGCTACGAAATGGTACCGGATTGTGGATATCTATAAATAACGCAAAACACAGATTCCATCAATTGGCCAAACGGTTGATATAATGCGATTTGCGTTAGTACCGGCACACACAACCACCGGCACGGTGTGTAGAGTTTATCATATTGTACAGGTCAGCGTAACAATTTATCCATCACACCGTGTGCTGTGCCGCGTGGAACACAAAACACGTGCTAAACACCAGGCGTCTCCATCGCGGCTTGGAAGTGCACACCGTTCCACACACCTAGCAAGTGGCAGTATCGGTACTTGAAAGCAATCTTTACCGTTTTTATGATTTTCTTCTTTTCTTACAACTTTGTAACATCCGTCCGAAGCTGGCGTAAATTAGGATGCATCGTGGTTTCATGTTTCTCGTGCACAGTGAAATTGGGAACCGTAGCCATTCTTTGAATCGATGCCAACTGGTGTGGTCAGTTGGATGTGATTTGGCATTCACTAGGTGGAAAAGACCATTTCACATCGGTGCAACGTATGCACCACCGTACCGAGCGCGATTGGGAAAGGTAAAGAACAATGAGTCAACGGTTGATTTAATTTTAGTGTGGGGTTTTGTGTTTTAGCGCGTTGACAATTGTCACAGGCGGTGCGAGAGAAAAGTGCCAATTTTCCTCAATAACTGGTGGTTATTAGTAACACTAGTGAAGAAAATTTGTTCGCGGTGTATTGAAAAATAGAAAGATTTAACAAGAATCAACTCCGGTCACCCGGTCGAAATTACTCCATTTCTCGATTTTTTTAAGCTTTTAAGCTTGTTATTGACACTTGAAATACAATTAAAAAAGGATTAAAAAAACTATAAAAGATTATACAATCAATCTGGGACAATAGTAAAGTTTCCCTTTCGGTATTTATTGTTCTATAGATTGATGTTTCTCGGGCCATGATCATAATATTATAAAATATATTTGGTATTTTATTGATGATTTTTAGAATATTTATTTATGATTAGGCAACCAAAATAACACAACAAACTTATTGTTATCGAAAATTACTTTCAAACAACGGACTAGATACTCGCGATTTTAGTAAAAAAAAATGGAAAAAAATGACACCATAATCGTTATAAATAGTCAAACGACTTGAGAAATGCTTAAAGCAGTTGTTTTCTTTAAAAATAAATGAGCGCATTGTGCTATCATATGTCACATGATTGTGCTATCATCTGCTGCGATCGTATTAGATGCTGTGCTCTTGTCATATCATCTAAGGCCGTTAAGCAACGATCTGCAACGTTTGTAAGCAACTTTAAAGTTGTAAAAAAGCGTTAAATTGTTTCTTAAATTATTATTAATCGTTTTTAATAAATGTTATTGGATGCATTATACCGCATTTCATTGCATTTATCACACATGCAAAGCAGTTTTCTGCATTGCTGTAAAATGTCATTTGGTTTTGGCCAAAGTCACTCGGACCGGTTGCAGCGAAACAATCCGTGTTGCCTTGGTAACAACAAAATCAACACCTAAATAAATTAATTCACAACCCAAACATATGTTTCGATCATGGCTTTGATGGCAACACAAGACAGGCGGTTAATCTTTCTCGCTCACTTTTTACAGCGACAGAGCTCATAATGCTCTAACCCAATATATCATAACGATTCGTTCATCCATCTTCTGCCGTTGTGCGGTGCGGATTTAATTCATTTCATCCTATGATCTTCGCATAAATCAAGGTGAAAATGTCAAAATATGCAATCGTTTAAGGGCATAAAGAAATGAATTCACTGCATTGGAATATGAGCAGCGATTAAAGCACTGGTACGAAGCACTGAACAACTCCATTAGCCGTGCTTGATCTGTTTTTCGACCATATTAATGTTCGTGGTGAAAATTAAGTTTGTTTCAATCGGAATCGGATAGAAAGAAAAAAAACTACCCAACGAAAAGAAAGTACGTGAATTACGCAAATGTTTAGATAGCAGCTAATGAAGATCAATTGGCGTAATTTGTTTTGGTGCTCATCTCACAGATCGTAAGTTGGGAAAAAGGTTACAAACGTTGCTTCTTTTCTTTGCTTTAAAATGATTTTTGTAAATTAATTCCATTTTAAAGGTATTCGACGATATCTTTAATAAAGAAAGTGTATACGTTTAAATACGTCTTAATCATCTTGGCATTATCGAACAGCAAACGAAGCCACGCATTTAATAAGCGAAGTCAATCAATATTGAATCTTCCATCTTTGTTGAACTTTAATCGATTGAATGCTTGCGGGGTCAAGCAATGTTGCAAGCATGCTGCGGACATAAACTGCCGTGCGGCAAATGTTTACCTTTCACGTTTCGCAACTTGCGGGCCGGTGAAAGTCAACAGCAACCGTTTCGCTGGTAAGACTTGACTACGCTAAAGCATCACCTCACCATGGTGGTCGTGGGTAGTGTGTGCGCGCGAACAAAATCTCGGCATAGGCACACTGTAGTACAACAATTGCCAACCAGCGAGCGTTCTTGTTAAAGTTAACCAGAACAGAAAACAAAAACATTTGAAATAAGAAAAGAAAAAAAATGAGAGCAAATCTGAAACAGGCAAGCAAAAGCAAGCCAATATTCATTACGCTGCTACGGGGTGGGTACAACATTTTTTTGTAAATTGGTCAGATTAAAAATAAGACCTCTGTGTGTAGAGTACGCGGAAGAACTGCATGAAGCCGGTGCCGCACGGGCAAGCTGCAAACAAAACGCCTGAACGCCCGAACGTAATTAAGGCGGAAGACAAACAACCGTATGTCAGGATTAAGCTGCGGGTGACCAGTTCACGTCGCTCGCCACGGTCAGCTGTCACACCGTTTCGTGTGCCTGCTCGTGGCTCCCTTTACTCTTCCCCGAGGTGCTTGCTTCACCCTTACCGAAATACTAATTATTTGTATCGCTGTTTCTTCCTTTCGGCCAGGCATCTTCATACCGGAAACGAGACGATACTTCAAAACGTCACACTCGGGTCTATGGAAGATCTGTCGTTACGGTGTCATTCCCGCGGTAATGGCACAGTCGAATGCGACGCGCAACTTCACCACGCTGTCGTTCGTGAACGAAAATCGCATCGCAACGATGCGCTCGTCCCTTGCGAAGGAACCGTACATCAGGGAGTTTCTCGGTGCCGATCTGAAGACGGAAAATCTTACCGAGGTCGACGACAGCTTCCGGAGGCATCTGTTCGCGTCCTGGATCGTGAACGATGCGGACCGCTTCCGCGAGCTGAAGGATCTGTTTCACGACATCACCGGCAAGGTGCGGCAGCAGGACAATGTCGCGGTGCAGAAGCTTAAAAACCCACCGCTAATGATGCTCGATCCGAC
>STHB01000118.1:0-34609 GCA_018908115.1 Anopheles rivulorum
CGAAAATTAAATGAAGACGAAAGCAATGAAGTCCGGGCAAGTGACTGTCCCCTCGGATCGAGTATGTCCTTTTGTGTTCGGCTGATGAATCACTACTCAAGCCGAGTGCTCGGGTTTGCATTGAAACGAGACACAGAAGCATCAGAAGGAAGACCACAACGTCCCTGCTGATGCTGGGAAGACGTTGACGAGGAGTAACCTCAACAAGACTTATCACTATCATTCCGACTACTTCTTTCCGGCGTTTTTTTTTTATTCGTTTTGTATCTTCCTTTGAATACAAAGCTTTATGTCTGTCCTCAGTTAGCAGAGGAAGTTTTCGGGGTTGTATTTCAAATTTTTATGTCCCTCCATTTCGCCTGCATCCAACGACAACACTCGTCGGTGCATTCGTCGGAGCCCGCCTGGGTTACCTGGGCCAACCGGCAAGCGGAAGTGTTAGTCAACTGTCAACACGGGTCGACAGGACGTGACGACACGGACGACAAAAAAGCTGACGACATGTGCAAAGTTCTTCCATCATTTCGATACTCAACCACTGCTTTGGCTTGTGCAGGATGCGGTAGATCCGCCACGGTACCACGCTCCGGGGCAGGTGAAACCGGTTCTCATCGCCTTTCAGCTTTCAGCTTAGACGATTGTTGCAAGTTCTTACTTCTTTTTTTTTTATTTTGTTGCCCGCAGCATTGCAAAGCTTTTGAGCAAAAGGAAGAAATATGTCTGACATGATGGGAAGTTTTTATTCACCAGTTTCCACAGTGCACTTACCGGCGCCGGGCCCTTCGCTGGTACAGCGGTTTAGCAATACGTTACAATGTGTGTGTAGGTTGGCGGAAACAAAACAAATAACAATGCCCCAGACGGGTCAAACCACTTGACGGTAGGGATTTTACAAGCTTTTCGCTTCTGTAGATGAAAATTTATTTTAAGATTTCTGCTTCCATGCTTTAAATTTCTTTTTTTTTTTTTTTGCTGTAAGAATGATTTATGGCACGTTTGTCAACTTTCTTTGTGGATGTTTTTGCAAATAATTGTGCCATTCGCAACTGGGGGTTATTAATTATATCCGATTAGTTTTTTTTTCTTCTCGTCATATGGACAGCAAACAATACTCCCTGGACATACATTAGGAAATTAAAAAAGACGCAATTTAAAAAAATAGTTTAGCAAATAAACATGAAGAATTAACTGCGATTTATATTGTTTAAGTTTTCTACCAAACGGTCCCTAATAACAAATGCACAAATGCAAAATTTTGCAAATATTTCTGTTGCTCAGTTGCGTTGCGATGTTGCGAGCATACGGCGCCGGTAGTCGTGCAACATAGTTCATCAAACAGCTTATGTCACTGCCAGCAATACGCTAATTGGCATAGATGTATATGAATGAGGTACAAAAACAATACGAGAAAGCAAATAGGCAAATTAATCGAACAGGTTTTTTTTTTGTTGCTCATTTTCGCTCACATTTGCCCGCAAAATGCGTAATGTATTGCGTAATGCGTAATGTATGCGTAATGTAATATGTTGTTTAGCAAATGTTTGATTGTTTGACAAACGTTAACAGTTAACAAACGATGTTAGAAATATATAAAAATACACATACACGTAGGAAAAAATGCAAACTAAATTAATAAAAGGGAAAACAGAAACGTCACTTTTGCCAGCAAAATTTGCCTTGTAGAATAAAGCTTAACCAAAACAGTCTTTAAAGCCTTCAACGTTGCATTGCACTGAATGAATTTAATTAAATAATTGAATCAATAAACAGGGTACCAACAGAGCATTTCATTGTAAAGTACAACATAAAACCAAGCTTATCATCCCTTCCGCACTTATTGTATTCCACGTGTACCACCACTTCCTGCGGTGACCAAATCACGTTTTGGGTGCATCACGCACCAGCAACGTGCGAACAAGTGGATCGTTTTCAGTCGACTGTTCATTTCACCAGGAATGTAATAACTGACTAGCGACACGTCCGTGCACCACTAGTCACGAATCCAGTTCAAGTTTTTGTTCAACCGATGCGGTGCAAACCCACCCTATATCAACCCCTTTCCGGGCTCGTCACGACTAGCTGTCACATACCAATTACGAACAATGCGCTCGATGATGAATTGATGTGACGCAAAACCATTCCGGAAAACGGAGAAAAAAAGCCGGTAAGCGTGGTTTCCACAGTCAAATAGAAAAGGCGAAACAGAAAGCTAGTAAACAAAAAAACATGTATGGTGGCATTGTCGCACACATAAAGCCCGCTGCTAATGCTGTAGTTGTTGGCAGTGTTGTTGCCGCCGGATGTGGTGTACTCTTCGGTGTTGAAACAAAAAGGAATCGACAATCGGAACGATTCGCTTGTGGAAAGGATCGTTGGAGGGAAATAGTAACATAAATCAATTCTAAACTTGACGCGGCGGTTCGTCCGGAGGCGTTGTTGCAAAGATTGCGCAAACTGCTGCCAACCCTTAGATATGGTGCTCCAGTTGCGGAACCTTGCGGTCATTTCCAAGACATGCATCCGGCATCCGGCAGCGTGGCGATCAAACGGCTATACACGGCGCAACGGCTTCGGAGTTAACCATCGCACGGAAGCGGCTTCGTTATGTGACAAATTTCAATTAAACTACATTCAAAGCGTAACACTGGACGGAATGTTTTGACCAGGTTGTCTACCGGTCTAGCGAAATCGAATCGAAGGTTCACGTCCCGGGCTAGACACCACCAACTCCCAAACGCACAAATCTTCTCGAACGGTTTTGCTAAAATTTCCCGCCCGCCCATCGATGCAAAAAGCTCTCCCACCCGAGTCGGACGCTGACTGATGTGTAGTTCATCCATTCCGTTGCCAGTGCTAGGTCACACTGGCATGCGTAAAAGACCATCGTAGGGCGTAGGTTGAAATATCGCTTTCAAACAATATTATAAATCGCTCCCGAACGCTAAACCTTTTGGCGCATGAAAAAGTGGAACACGCAGCATCGCAAGGATGTGCTTCTCAGCGTGCAACATTTCCCTCCCCTGGGTTGGATGTGTGCGTGCGTGTGTTTTGGTTTGTTTTGCGACCGTTTGGGCTGGTGTTTTTCCCAAATGTAGCAACCCAAACTCGACTACGTATGTTTGCTCAGTTTGAAAGGTCTTTCCGACAGAAACTTCCACATACCGAACCCGAATGTACCGTCGGTGTCGGAACGCCACCCCGTAGCGCACATTTCAACGCATTTGCCCCGAAATGAGTGAAGGCAAACTTCGGTTTTCGTTTTTGGGGGGGAGGGGAGGGAGGGCCGGGGGAGGGGGGGGTAAGCTGCTGCGTTGTGAAATTCAAGAGGCATTTCATCTTTCACCCCTTTTGCCAGTTAAAAGTGGCGGGGGAGAAGGAGCATGGGAGGAAGGTGGTGTAAAGAAAGTGGATGCCGGATGGGGGAAACCCGAATGCCACCAGTAAGCGCAATGATTGAGTGACAAACGGAAAAGCAAACATCGGCACATCGTTCGATAGCAGGGCAACGTGAGAAATGGGGGAAAGTGGGAAGACAGCGGGAAGGAACGGTGGGAACAGACGGAATTTATGGTAATGGGTTTAGGAGTACCGGAAGAGGGCGGGCGATTGTGGGGTGACAGTGGGTGCGGGTAGTTCGTGACGCGCAAACGAACGGTCGGTTCGGTTGTCGAGTGGATGTTTTTGCTTGTACCGTGTCGCCTTTGGTCGTATCCCTGCAAACGGCAGACCGGTCATTATTAGGAGTGAAAATGTATTCCCAGCACAGTGTGCCGTGTGTGTCGATGACTCTTACAGCTCCCGGGGCGGGTTTATTTTTATTGTTGAGCTCTAACGGACAGAAAATTCCTCGCTCCCTCCAAAAACAACTTGTCTTTCCATATTCCTTAGTTCTTGCATGATCGATAAAGCTCATTTACAAATGCTTTAAGGTGATACTTTCGGTTTCCTGCAAATTATTTCGAAGCTACTTTTTTTTTACCTCAAAAATTTACCTTTCATTCGCTGTATATGATGTGCATCATGTTTTACATAACGAAACTTGCATAAATTCCAACATATTTACTACCCAGTATCGCGCGCTCATTAAATAATCCAGAATCGATATTAATCACATTAATGTCTGATTAATTCGTCATCGGACGTCAAGTATGAGGTAACGTTTCCCAAAATAAATCTTAATCGATCTGCATGTTCCCTCCCCGAACCGGAAGAGTGCGAACCAGGTTCGTGCCGATTGAGGCCTTTTGCATGAAAGTTTAATGAACGTTCATGTACGCTCACGGGTCATTTGTCGTTGGTTGTACGCTATTGGAATTCTCTTACTGCCTTCGCTCGCTGACTACATTATACCGTGCACTCTAGCACTTTTTTTCCTTGGTAAAAAGCAGCTATTTTCGGGACCGGTCCACAATACCGGACCACCGGAAATGGTGATGTTATGCCGAATGCATACACTGTTTTTATGGCTCCCGAGCTCGATTAATTTCTCCTTTCGGACAGATTTAATGATCGCACGGGACGGGTTCTCTGTACGTTGGGGGACTTCGTTACAGATTCATGTTCGAACGTATTCTAAACGATGAAGCAGCGTGCAAATGCTCGTTTTTAGTTGGACAACATCGCCGGGAGAATAAATGATGCCAAACCGCTAAAATCGACACCAATTATTAAGACTCTTTCTTTAGGCTGCTAATCGAACACGAATCTTTAGTCAATCAAATTAAGATTCATAGTAGGTTAGGCCAAGCACGATGTCACTGCCTGAAAGTTGTTCGAACGGCTGGTTTCATGGATTCAAAAAAAAAAATCATCCCTCAGGAACAATTACAAATGAGGAAGTCACTGAATTTTGAATGCACAAATGCCATTTGCATGTTTTAGCATCATCTATCGTCGTCTTACTTTTCACAACGATCAATACTTATGTAGTAAAGTTTTTTTATATTTTTCATTTACAAGACTTACTAAACAAATGTCAAGAGTTTTTGCAGTTTTATTTATTTATTTTTTTTTTTTGCTTTTTGTGTGGATTTCTTAATCAATGAATCAAATTTAATCTTTTTTTGTTATAAAAATAAAATAAATGTAACATTTTTCTATTTCACTGTCATAATATTCATAATTTCTATACATAACAATTGATCTATTACAATATCGAGCAAGCAAGTGGCTGGTATCGCATAAGATTTCGATTTCGATCGAAATGGTAAACTCGTGAAGAAATGTTCATTTCGAATGAACAAAATTCACCGCGGCATCGCGAATGCCTTGAGGAGTCGATCGAAATCGAAATGTCAGTTTCGACCTCTTGTAAAAACGTGGGTAAAACATCGAGCAGTCGACAATTTTGTCGACAATTGGTATCGCGAACACTTCATTTCGATCGAAATCATTTCATCTGGGTCAGGGCAGTCGAAATCTTCTGATACATCCGATTTGAACCTTTAAGGCGCGTCCAGATTACAGGCGTAACATATGGCTTTACCGTGCATATAACGTATATAACGTATACGTGCATATGTTTATATTTGTCTATCTTTTTTCTTTCGTACATCTATCATCAACATCCGCATACAATGGTATTCACCATGTAAACAAACATCCATCTGACAGTTCGCAAACTGCTCGACAAGTCGACCGCTCGTGTTTTCTCGAACGTTAAAACATATGCGATACCAATTTTGAGTCGATTTCGATCGACAATTGTGATTCTATCGAAATCGAATCGAGTGTTCTTATACGATACCTTTCCAGTGTTATCAAAGATTATTTCTAATATTCAATCGAGTTTATATAAAATACTTTCCGCCTGCGTCGTTATGCTCCTCACAATGTACAACAGGAAATGTTACACCAAGGTGCTCGTATGTAATGTCAATATACCCTTCCAAACAGCAACTTTACATATGTACCCTGCTACCAAAACCTTGTTAGCATCACGCAAGCACGCAGCTAAGTGCTCATTAATTAATTGACAAATAGATTAAAAATTTCATAACCCTCCCTAACGACGACGACGACGACGACGTCGGCACATTCGTGGTGGAAGCAGATGCAACCGTCTCCAACATTTCATAATGTCTCATCAACCGACACGGAAGCACGGCTACATGCTTGTACGGTATCATCGGCGGCAACCCCAATTCGCCTTGGTAACTGACGAGGGGAAAAGCTCATTCTCCACCCATCCATGTGTTGATAATTTTGCAATCAAGAGCACGACGTCCTTGCATCTGTTGCAGCTCGCTGACGATGTAGCAGTACGAAAAATGGCCGCAAGTGTTCATTTACCGCTGGGTTAGTCTAACGCAAACGAACGAGCTATACCGTCCTCAATCTGTGTTAAATAAGTAAAACATTTGCGAAGAATCGCATGTAATCGTGTTTTTGGTGGCTTTTTTTGGGATTAAGTGTTGCCAAGAAACACTTTACAGAACCGTGTGTAACAACACCATTTGACTCAAGTTGTTTATTTTAAATACTTACTGAAGTATACATTCTCACTAGAAGCAAGATGCAGAATGTGTTGAAACCCTGAAATACTTCACCCAAGAAACAAATTTTGAATGATACTGTTGTGGAGTTTCAATATCCCTGTCGCTTTATGCAATGCTTTTTCGTTTTCTATGTTTCGTTTCCTAAAACAATTCTAAGAACTCACCAAAAACTTTGCTTTTAACAGTTTTAATGGCAAATTATTCAATCCTACAGCGTGGGATGCTGGTCACCGCTGCTTTACCCGTACAGAAATACCTGCCCGAAAGACATGTCTCGCCCGTAACACATGTTTCAGTGTGGTTCACTGTAACGCGCTTCTTCATTCGGTTTCTTCCGATCTCCGCGCATCCTTGCCGTGTTGGGCGTGTGTAATTTTCGTGCTGTGATAATAAATTTATAATGACATTCGAGAGACAGACAGAAAGAGAGAGAGAGAGAGAGTAAAACTCGGAAACACTCGCCCAGACAGCGACTGGAAACCACGAGCCGGAGCCGAACGACAGGTGAGAAATGTTGTTTTGGGTGGATATTTTTAAACCGCTTCCAAACCTTACCTTCTTTGCACGGTGAAAGCATCGGATGATTGCCACCAACTACTCCAAGGTGTTGTGTGGTAAGCGTGAAAAGCACGGCAAATATGTTGCCCAGGTTGCCACGGGAAGGAAGTACCACACGACATGATCCGCTCATACGTTACACATTAGCGTTTATGTTACCGGTGCGAGATGATGTTATTAGCGGTGGCAATGGTTTACGTTTTGATGGGTTTTTTTTTTGGAGGGGAAGGGATGGTGGCAGCGGCGGGGGGCTTGGTGGTGGTGGCAGCGGGAAAAAGGTTTTGCCCATTTGCTTCACAGTAACGGAGCACCATCAGCATCGGTGGCAGGATAACGATGCCCCCGAATGGGACATGTCGTGCCGAAATGATGATGGTGGAACGACATTTTAAGCGACGATCTCCTAATGGCGTACGAGCGCCAAGGGAACAGGTTTTGTTGCCCTGGCCACTCCGAACCGGTAGGATGCTAAGCTCCACTGATGCGATTCGGTGTAACGAAATCTTCCTTCCATTACTGTTTTTTTTTCCCCGATTTTTGAAACTGTTTTGTACTAACTATCTTTTTTATTCTCTTTCTTACTTGCAGGTCAGTTTGCATACTGTTTAAGGATAACAAGAAGATAAAAGTTAACCTGTCTATAGGTAATGTGAGTTTTTGTCGTAATGTTCAGTGCGGATTATCAATCAACTTATATTCAAAGCAAATTTGCTCTTATTAAAAATAGTTTTTCCAAGCTGTTTTCAGGAAATTACCTTTTTTTTATTCTCTTCACTCACAAATTTCCAGGTTTCCAATTTTTTTTTCATATTTTTAATATTTTTTAACTGAAATTGTAGGAAATAACTTCATTGAACATTTTACTTTGGTTAACTAACCCATACCATGCGTTAATACACTCCAAATTAAGTAACAACTTAGCGCGCACAAGTCGCCCAGGCATCCATAGAATGTAACCATAATCGTATCGAAAGATTCATTTCACCGAATTATCATCGTTTACGGTGAAAACGGCAGTTCATAGAAAGGTTATGCCCTAAAATCCCGGTACCAGGGCACAGGGTCACCGTTCGTACCGATCGATACCCATGCGGGAAGCTGAGATGGAAAAGTAATTACATCCGACATTACATCCCAAAAACGGTCAGTGTATTTTCTTATGCTCCTGGTGCGTCGATTCTTGGTAAAGAAAAAGGGTACCGAGCTGGTCTTTTCCGAAAGCAAATTCAGTTATGAACCATTCGTTCGGTACCCTGGCCGGAACCCAATTATGCGCTAAACATAGATCCTTAATGCTGTAGCCCGTTGTTCGTTCGTTCTGCTACTCCGTTGCTTATTGTCGGCATCTGTAGCAACCTGCCTCGGCAGTGCTTTCCTCAGGATGATGTAATCTTAGCATGGATCTTCGTGCAAGCAAATCGAGCACTGGTTGACGGTCTGGATGCGATAACCGTTGGAGCAGATAGCAGATACTATGGTTGGTTGCTGCTCTAGTGGTTGCATCTGTCAAAAGTGCATGGATGCAATTCCCTTGCAGCTCGATCGCTCGAAGCACGTTGCACGTAGTAGTAGCCGGTTCCGTACCGGACGGTTTGCTATCTGTCAGGCACTCATTTTTCATTTCATTTTCAACCATCCCTTCGGTTTTCCTCGGTTGGCTCTCTGTGCAGCAACGGAGGTAGTAACGTTCACCAGCAGGCCATGTTCATGGCTGCTGTTTAGTTGCGAGTTTCACGTTTCGTTCACTCCACACAAGGGTCAGCGGGTCTTTAAGCGAAACCGTACGAAAGTACCGGAATGCATCGAAGCACGATGGATGGGTTCGTGTCAGGCGCATCAGCGTGTTAGGCTTGGCTCCTGTGCCACAGCCGCGTAGTTCTCCGGCACGAATCATCTCGACTTTGTTGCATCATCGCTTCGCCGCGTTCAAAGTAACTGCTCACTAATTTACCGTGCCGATGGTACGTACGTACCAAATAAACTCGACCCAAGCGTCGGGATACGGCAACTAAAGCAAGTTAAAATGCACCCATCCGGAGAACGTCATCCCGGGAGCCATCTTGAAGCTGTACGTATGCAGTAGTCTTGCTTCTGTCAGGGTTTGCAACGCAGGCAAATGTTTGCACAACAATTACTGAAAGCAGTTGAAATATTTAACCTCGCCCAGAAACCTGCGCTACCCTGTTTTTCCTGAAGCGAGCGGAACCCACCTTGCAAGGCGTTCACAGTACCAGTATGTTTGTCTGGCTGGCGCGTAACGAACCGGCACGGCAGCTTTTGAGGCAAACTAGTGCAAATGTTGCCCCCAGGTCGGTAGTCAAACACGTGTGTGCAATATTGATTTATTTTGTAGTCAGAAAAGTGGTTTAAAAGCAATGCACAGCTGTAAGGGACAAATATGATCAGTTGTTTGTTTGTTTTACCCTTCGAGTGCAGTACCACCTTTTCTTTCAATATAACAAATTGTAATAAAAAAGTGTGATAAAAGTGTAGTTAATTAATTTATTATGCAAAACACCAACGTAACTTGCGAAAAGTCACGTTGGTGACGGATATAGTATCTCGGAAGGAGAGAGCTGAAAAGCTACTGGAAAAGAGAAGTGGATAGCTGCATCCAGTGCAACATAGTGTACCCTGCGGGCTGTATCATAAATTCCAAAACCAACCCACAGAGGATGCCAGCACGGAAGGATTTCCGGGGAAGCGATACACACATCGCCCTTGTGCTCGACCAAGTCGATGAGGGAATACTTCTCGCTTCCACTACGAGCTAGTGAACTCTTCTACCAGAACCAAGCATCTTTGTTGTTTTTCGTTACTCTCTGAAGGAAGTCTTTTATCTCTCCGTTGAAGTTTATGACTGGAGATAGTGCCGGATTGTGCATCCGAGTTTTATTGCACATTTATCCGGTTCTTTTTTTTCCCCTCCGCTATTTACGCTTCTCCACTCAAGGGCATCCTTGGGACGATACCCGGAACGCCGTTGTCCGGCTGGTAAAGAAATTGCCGAAAAATTAAATCGAGAGTGAAACTGCTGTTAACCAAGCACCTCGGCCACGATGCTTCTGTTGCACCGTTGCATATATGCAGCCCGTACGGTCATCATCATTTATACGCACGCTTCTGGGTCGAGAAAAGTAAACGACGGCTCGCTTCGGAGAAGTAATCAAGTACCCGGGGAAAAAGAAGTCCATTCGACGGGAACTAATTTTTATTACGCAATTAAATGCGATGCGATGCGTTTACGGTGCAGATGGATGAGACCGGAGTGTGGATTTTAGTGTTATTGGTCTTTTAAAAACCAGATAGGAAAAGAGTAAACTGCCCAGAGACAAACCCTTCGGTTGCGGGTGACCGTGGTAGTGATGTCACACGCTTTTCCACGGTCGCTTCAATACTTCCTTAGCACCAGCACACTCATTCTGCTTCTCGGTTCTGGCCGACAACACCGTCCTTCGGCACTAGCGGCCAAAAGGGTAGACATTTTGCATTTACTTCCCCCCAAAAGCTTTCCTGCATCCATTAAAGACGGGACAGTGTGACGGGGGTGTGGCAGCAGGCGGTGGATGGCATCGCCATTAGCAGCACCAAATTACAATGAATGTTTCGGTGCGCGTTTGTCGTCGTCCTTTCCGATGGCGTACAAAGTTGCTTGCTCTTCCGTCCAATCTTGGTACGTTCGTGTCTGTGTGCGAGTGAATGTTGTGTGGCGTGGGGTGGGGTTTAAGATTCATCGTAATGGGAGATTTTTATCGCCCATCCTAACTCTCGCTTCCACCCGGTCGGTGCGCTGAATCACATCACATTGAACTGTAATCAAAAATTAAGACGCACTTTAGCCCGCTTGAGATAACGCCGAAACGATCGTTGGGTTCGGTTTTGCCAATGCCGCTCGCATTGGACGGTCGCATTTACTTTAAAGTGTCCGGGAGCTTGGGTGGACCGGGTGTGGGGTGAGGAGGGGTGTGGAAGGGGGGGGGAGGGGGGATTTAAAATGAAATCGTCATTAGTTCGCAGTGCTCTCCGCTCCGGCGAAGCTTTTAAGCTGCTTTAGGGCTGTTAGTTAGTGGAAAGTATCGTGCCGGGCATCGTTACTCCGTGGTTCATTAAAAACCCTCGCAATCGCTCCGTTCGAGAACATCGTCGTCTTTGCGGATGCGTATTTCGTTCCGTTTCGTAGTGACTACGGCTACCGGATTGGATTGGCTGCACTGCAAAATTATCTGATTTTCAAAAATGGACAAAAATAGCAACAAGTTGAGTACATTTTCAACTCGCGGTTTCGACTAGAAGACATTTCGGCACTTCATTACTTTTCATTTATGTTATCAAGATAGTTAGACATCATTTTGGGTTTTTAAATCGGTATAATATCGGAAAAAGAAGCAAACAATTCGTTCAGTGTAGGTCCTGTGCAATACTCGAACAATTTGTTTGCATAAATTTCGGCGTCGTATGTATGTATGTTGGTATAATCTAAATTTAGGCGCTCGTCAAATTAACTACAACTACTCGGACTTACGTGTTAATTTTAGGTTTATTAAAAAAATTGCAGCAAATGCTTCAATAATGCATGTTTTTACGATTATAAAATAAAATGTAATATAACGATAAGATTATAAAGCTTTTTAACGATCTGTAATATCAATTATAACTGGATGAAAATGGAACACACATATAATAGAATGTTTGAAATCTTTGAGAACAAAAACTAAAATTGATTCTGCTACCAAATCCATTCAAGATATGTTTAACGTTAACAGTTAAATATTACATGAAATTATTTGAATAGATGGCTGTGGTCTGGTTTTAAAAAATATAGCCTTTCCGTAATACACCTTTCTCCGTTTTCCGTTTCCAAAGTACAGATCAATCTATAATTACTGGCATAATTTTCTTGATTAATTGCTCAGTCTGCATCAATTTCGGTATCTTTATTCCCAACAAACAATACACCAAAACGGGTCCTTCGCTCTACATTGTTTTTCTTTTCCATTTTTACATTTCCTCTTTTGTTTTGCTCCTCCGCAGCATAAAAACCGCAGCGACGTGAAAATTAATCTTTTTCTCCATTTTGGGACAAATTTTGTTAGGACAACATAATGTGAACGCAAAAAAAAAGCACACAACAGCTGAACGTAATGTATTTTTCAAATACTTTATACTTTGCTTCGAGCGAAGGTGCGTGCGGCGAGTGAAGTTGGACAGCAAAGGGTCTTGAAATGAAATTTGTAATCTTCACATCACAAACGAAACTTGAACATTCGTTTGAGTTGGGATAGGGAAAGGCACAACATGGCATGGCGTAAACAGTAGCAAGTACCAAAAAAAAAAAACAGGTAAAACATTTTTAAGCAAAACATTCGCAACTTAGCGAAAAGTGCCCAAAAATTTATCCTAATAGGGTAAGCGCCGGGAAGGCGAAATCCTTTCCCGTCCCTTTTTCGCGTGTGTCCCGCACTGTCGATGAATGGGTTTACCGCCGGAAAATCCATTATTATCCTTCATTCTTAACCCATAATTTCTTTACTTCAATCCGGCGCTGCGTTGGGTCCTGTATCGCAAGGAAGGGTTCAAAGTTTTGTTCTTTTTCCCTATTCCTGCGTCACTTTTGTCAACATCTTTTTTTCTCAGAAGTGAATCCGTTTTGTTGCTTTTTTTTTTCGCATCATCCTTCGCTTCTTGCACCGAGAGAAATACTACGGGAAGAAGAAACTTTTCCTTCGTAATGGTGGAAAATCAATTAATTTTAAAAGAGAAAAACTGATCCGTACAATCCGCCACGCTCTGTTCCCTTTTACGGGGTTGGTACGGTTTATTCCTGTCAGCTGTGGTCATTAACACTGGCAAAGCCGCTCTGTGGGCAATATTTGGGTTCGAACGTGTAATTAGTGGGACTTGCGTTTCCTACAACTTGCGGCTTGAAGACGAAGGTGAGAATAATTTAACGCCTGCAAGGAAAATTGATTGTTTTCTCCATGACCATAAATGCTTCAGGTTTGCTGTTTTTTTTTTTTTTGAATAGTTTGGCTTTCAATGAATTCATAAATACTAACATTAGAAATGTTGTTCTCGAAAATAACGAATAAGCATATAACGCACAATGTAAGTTAGCGGAAATTGATTTTCCACCTTAATGATGCCCGGCGGAACATTTTCTTTTTTTATTCAAATCCTTTTGTGTATTGGTTTCAAAGTGTCAAATGCCGTTGAATTCTTTTTACATTTCCTGTCGTCACGTTTTAATAATCTTTCCTTTTCCAGACAAGTTCCCTTGGAATCGTCAATATTGAAAGCACCACATGATTTTCGTCCGCACCAGAAGATCCCAGCTAAAAATATTGGTCCCCGCGCTCTTCATAAATCGATTCAAGCTAGTCGCCTGCTCGACTGTCCCAGCAGGAGGTTTTTACATTGACTTTGTTCCCATCGCTTCACTTTCCGCCTGAATCTTACTAACCAAACGCAAAGTTTTCCTAGTCGCTGTCGCTTGCAAAATCGATTGTTTTCTGTATGCCCGTTCGGAGCGTTGAAGAAGAATATCTCGAATCGATTAACCGTAACTCACATGCTGCGCAAAAAGGGATATGTGGGTGCTCCATACGATAGAAACTCCACCGCAGCACGAACAGCCCAACCGAAGGCGAATAATAAATGAATATTATCCCGTTGTACGAACGCGATTTCCCTTCCGCGGACTTAACGGACTTGTAGCGAGCTAACGAGCCTTTGGGGGAAAATGTTAGCTTTATCCATTAAAAAAAAAACCCCCTTTGTTCCGTTGCATTAACCTCCAAAGGCAATCCAATATTCTGTTGTTTTTTTTTTTCTGGTATCCAGCAAAAACGAGAAGAAACCTTTAGGACAAAAAGGATTCGTGGGACGGAATCGAAGCGGATTTTGTTTTCGCTGAAGATGGATTTTCGGGAATATTTGTTGCGCGCTATCCTCCCTAGAAACGAGCCCTTTCGTTTGCGAAGGTTTCGCTAGAAGCAGCATCCTTTATACTTGCTGGAAGGGAAGCGGATTAGTTCGGGAAAAATATCGGCAAGGAAAAATGGACGATCCTTTTTTCTGCGACAATGATGAATGGTTCGATCGGTACACAGCGAAAAAAAAGGGGCTGTGCTCAAAGGGTTGCACTAGAAAAATGTCATCCTTATGTCTGCTTTTAGTCAAACAGTAATATATCTTCCAGATATTCACTCAGTCAATGATTTGTGTGTGTTTTTTTTTGTTTTGTTTTTGTTTACTATCCAAAAATAGTACCAAACACTAGGCGTCTCCATTGCTGGTGAAATTTTATAAATTAAACTTATTTATTTTTTTTTTATTTATTTATATTTTAATAAGACGTCAGTTTACCATATTGTCAGTCTTATTTGTGCTAAATATTATATAATGTGCACAAAGCAAACTTGTATTTGCAATGTTTGTTTTTTATGATCCAATTTACGAAATAATAGTATACTCATCAATAAAATAGAATAGTAACAAAAGATTCGTTGTTATAGATAGTTATAAAAATTATTAAAAAAAAATGTGAATTATATTTCCAGCTATAGATAGTTAGATAAATTGTTTAAAAATGTCAATTATATATCCAGAGATATACAAAACAACTCACAACCACATCCTAACAACTTAAGAAGCTAGGAAACTTGTTAATACTTTGCAATTTTACAAAAAAGTATAAGTTTTCATTGACGTCATCATCGTAATCCTTCGCAGTATCATTTCGCTCCGCCATCGTTACAAGATGGCGAAGGAACCATCAACCATGCCTGTCTCCCGCTGGCTCACTTTACCGCACCATTTAAATTGCAATGTGCTCGCACAGCTGGGGAATTGCTGCAGCTCCATTCACTTCCCATCATCCTCAACCTTTTGCTTCGTGAAACGATTAGCTTTTGTTGCTTTTGCAGTCGAAGCTTAGCTAAACATTGCAGTCGTTGCCAATCGATAGTTCCATTTTTCCACCTTCTTATCGCGTGGGCAACCGATCGCCTGTAAAGCGTGTACGGATGGATCTGCACCAGCGGGATCGTCCGTACGGTGCAAACAATCCGATAAAGACGTCAATCGATGCGTCAAGTGCAGCTATAAATAATATCAGATTTATCACTGTCGGTTCAAATATCCGATTGCATCGCCGTGTCGGCTTTCGTGCAAGCTAGCCATGCGAACTGGCTTCGATGGATATAATCTTCTGCGGCGGTGAGGTAAAACGAATGTGAACCATTGACCACAGTGAATAAAAGCTGCTGACGGAAAGAGAGGGAACGAAGCTTTCGCCGAACGCAACGTGACGTCATTTCGCTTTCATGTAATGGATATCAACGCGCGTTTTGTCGAGCGTTATGCTTTGTAAATATGTGCTTTTCGATTGCTGTATGTAGTTTTCAATGCTTTTTGATGTGTGTTTTTTTTTTATTTGTTTGCGACCAAGATGCTTTACGTTTTTGCAGTTCTAAGTTGACAGATATTCAAAACGATTTTCCAATTGTTTAAATATTTTTAAGTGTGTAATCAATCGCAAATAACAAAAAAAAAAAGCTTCGTTTACTTCATTATTTACTTCAATCAAATTGATCCTTTTGTTTAGTTGTTAAAGCTCGCATTTTTCTCGGAAGCGTAAATATTTTCCAATGGCTTTCATTCCGGAATCAAGTGCCATATCTCAGCACCGTTCTGTCCCTTATGCACGTTATGTATGCCTTACTCTCACCAGCTGCCTTCCATCCCGGGATACCGATATGTCTTGCACGTCGGTCTTTGTTCTTCTGCTCTGGACTTGTGATTGATAATACCCCAAAGGATAACTCACTTCCGCTTCGTGGAACGGATCGCATGACCATAGCTGTATGTATGTGTTGTTGGATGTTTTTCTTCCCATCTTGCAACCCGCTACAGCTCTATTGTTTCATGGTTACTGTAGTGCGACGCTCAAACTGCTGTTAGCAAGCGGGACGATGGAGACGCCCGGTCGTTGTTGGAACTGTCAACAATTGCATTTCGGATGCTCGTTTACTTTACTCCTTCGCACCATGCTGATCGGTAGTTTATCGGTTCAGCATAAAGACAAATGTACCTTTCGAGACAGCATATGTACCACTATACAAGTACTCTATCTCTCTTTCTCCCTCTCTCCGGTTATCTACCGATGGGAAAAGTGAAGCCATTCGTGGCCAACTGCCACTTACGAAGAATTCATCTTCTCGTCATCGACAAACGAGATTCTCCCAATGAAAAGTGGCAAACGAGGCATGGCCTGTAAGCGTATGTATGCGGCACCCGAACCTTTGCCGAACAAAGGAATCAACCTAAAATATAAACAAACAAAAAAACTCACAACATTTTGCCATCGTTTGGTTCTGTGTCACCATCGTAAGATGGTATTGGAAAATGTGAGATTAGTTTTCTTACGATGCAAACACGTTCGAAAGAGTAAAGCCCTTCCTGGTGCCGTTTCGCAAGACGAAGCCCGCACAGCAACAATGACGACGACAGCGAACGCATATTTCATTCTAATGAAACAACAACGAAACAACTGCAGGACACGGCACACAATCTAGTCCGACCATGGGGCATATGGGGGGAGGGGGGGGGGGGGGCACACATGCGAATCGTAGCACATGTGAAGCATAATGTTGTGTACATTGCCGTTCGAGCGTCACCCCCCCCCCCCCCCCCCCCCCCCCCCCCCCCCCCCCCCCCCCCCCCCCCCTCCCTCCCCCCTCCCTCCCCCAAATATGTCGTCCCGTTCGTTGCTGTGTGTTCTCGGCTGGCTGCGAAAAAACAATACCGTGATACCAACTATGTTTCTCCGTTTGCTGTATGCTGCCTTGCCCATATGTGCGGGCTGTGCGAGTGGAGTGGCACCCGAGTAGAATTTCGGCACTGTTTACTTTAGATCCGACGCATCACTGCTCTGCCGGGCCGGATATTGTAAACCATATTCTTCTTTTGGCCTTCCGATTCGTGATGTCGATTCGCTGTGTAACCTCTTTGCCAATACGTAGCCGGGCAGGAATTATTCCGTTTTCTTCGTAACGCACGACTGATGCTCGATGACTTTCAGCAATAGCACGAAACAAATCATAACAATAACGAGAAAAGTTATTTGCGGGTTGTTTGGTACAAGCGCAACGAGAAAAGAAAAGAGTCAGTAAGAGCGAATAATCAAATGAAGTAAACGACGAAATGGCTATTGCTGCTTGCGTAAAATCTTTCACTTCTCAGCACAACCAAACTTCTGCTGGAGCAACACGAAAAAGTGCTCCAATTATTCGTATCATAAAACGTATATAACCAACACACACAAAAAAAACCTCCCCGAAATCACACATACACCCGTCGCTGCTGAACGTCGGAACGACAAATAGGCGAGCGATAAATCAACCCTCTACGGTAGGTTGCAAAATCGCGATAAACCAATTCCGTGTTTCTTGGGTCTCAATCTTGCTCCGGGTTTTTGCCCCATATCCATCTGTTCGGTTGATAAACTATTTCGTTGCTTTATTCCTTACCACGAAAGGACAAACGCGGGGCCAGCCTGCTAGTGTTAGTGGGAGTTAGAGCTTTTGGAGAAATTCTAGCTCAAAATACTCACACACACACACACACGCGCAGCCAGGCAATGCCACGGATAAAATAAGACCGTATTGGACGCAAAAAGAAAAAAGGTTAGAAATAGCACCCCACTCTCGATGGTTGCGAGTAGTAACAGGGGGGAAAAAAAAGTTTGTCCATAAATTATACGCAACCGATTTTACTACGCTATTTTTAGCGGGACACCGCCATCGTAGGGCGATGGCCAAACTCGCTCACCCCGTCGTTCTTTTTCCTCTCTCTCTCTCTCTCTCTCTTTTGGTTTGGTTCGTTTGGTGCAAAGTTCAAACGAACCGTGATCACGGAGGTCACCCAGCATCAACCGCTAGGCTCGCTATGAAGTGGGTTTCGCTGAACCCGAACCACCATGCGCACGAACTCAAAACCATCCCCCCCCCCCCCCCCCTCCTCCTCCCCGGTTTGCACACAAGGGTTCGATAACAACTCTTGCCTCTTGCCAGGTTCCGACACCATCGGAGGTCGGTGTCGATGAACATATTAAAGCTACACGACCGAGGCAAGCAGCAACCGAACACCATCTATTGCCGTTCGCCACGGGAGGTTATAAATCTGGGCCGCCGGCACAATTCCAGCGGGTGCAGGAGATATCCTTCGAGCGCCGGCAAGCTCGGGGTTCACGTAGGTGAGCCACGCATGTCCTTGATATCATGCATAATAAATCCTTCCTCCAAGCATCCCAGGGCTGGGCAAAGTGCGATATTGAAAACGAAAGACAACGAATCCCCTGCATGCATGGACCCGATGCTCCCGGCTTCATCCTTCTGTCCCGTACGTACGGATTTTGTGCCACTTTACAACCCGAATGTTGGTCACTGGGAAATGAAATGTTGGAAAACTTTTACGCCCCACCCCCCAAAGTGTCTATTGTATGGAAGCTGTGGTGCAGAGCGAGACAGCGCTAGAAGCGAACGAAACGTTCTTTCAACGTCGAGAGGGATGTGGATCCTTCACGCTGTTTGGTGGGTCGCGAAATTTCCTTCCATCTTCTTCACACACACTCTTTAGTAAAAAGAGGTTTTCTGGGTTCACACAACCACACAAGCTAACGGGGACCGTAGGGGATGCTGACGCGAAAAGTTACTATCTGATAAAGTATATGCAGGTCTCGTACCATTCGCTCTTATGCTTTGTCACCCGGAAGGGTGTTTAAGGGATGTATTCCGCTGGAAGATGCGCCCTTCACTTGGCCGTCGATGCATGCACTCCATGCCAACCATTTGTCCGCTACGCGCTAAAGTAACGCATTCCACTACCGTCCTACTCTCCGGAAGAGTTTTGCTGAAAATAAGAACCAAAAATTATCTATGAAACTTTATGCCCAGTGGAATCTTCTCTGTGCTTTCTCCCTGGTTTGCTGTTTTTTTCTTACATTTTCAAACTTTAACACACCCCTCAGAATACATTTCTTTTCACTAGAACTCCACCGTCCAACCTAACATGGTAAACCCCCATCAGTTGTGAGTTTTACTTTGCACCAAAAACAAAAAATGTACAACCACACAACAATCCGAGCACCATCCGGTTCTGCTAATGCAAAAATCCTTTCTCTCAGCGACAAAAATAAGAACCGTGTATCTCTTCTGCTTACCTGCAAGAATTGCAACGTTTGTCGTGGCCGTTGCGTCCTGCGGGAGACATTGTAAGCTAACTTTTCTGCCATATGTCATCCTTTTTGCGCCGTGCCGTGCGTACCCTCACGGGGAAAAGGATGGCAAGATAGATTGTGCCACAATCCAATCGTTTCCTCTAACCCTCGCCGAACTCTTTCTGCGTTGTTGTTTCGTGGAATTTAAAAAACAATACCAACAGCGAATGGATTTTATCCTGTCACGTCAAACGTGAATAACTTTTTCTCACTTGGTTTTGACGCCTGGTGGATAATGTTTCATTCTGGTTCGGTTTTGGTGTCAACATTTTACAGGATAAAATTTGAGCAAAAAAGGTTTTTGTACCTTCAGTAACTGATCATTCAAAATCTATTTGCCTCAAAGTATGCAATTCGCATGACATCCATGATGTATCCATCCCAAGCAACAATAAACCAGAGCTGTTGCTAAGCGTAAGTTGGTTTATTAGATTTTTTTTTTCATTTCTTCACGTTTCCTCCCTAAATATTGGACATATTCATGATTTTGTTTCATTTTGTTTGCTAAGCAATGAGTGGATTACATGACACCCTTGACATAAGGGTTACTAGCTGTCAGCTAAAATCCGATGTTATGTAATTCTACCGTTGGTGTGATTTTTGTTTTATTATTTAAATGATTTATGTGTAAAAACACATTGTGATGCATCAAACTATTCCCTAGAATTTTATCTGCAAATCTGTTTTACGCTCGCGTAACACGCATTTCATTCATTTCGATCGGTTCTAATTGCTCACAAAACTGGAGGTAATTAGACACGGTGGCAAACGAACTGTTGGTTGTACGTTGTGTACCGCTTTCACTTTATCTGCCCATTCACATCATTCCGAACAATATTCCGCGAAATTCATTATGGCGGAAAACAATAAATATGCGTCCAATCTACCAAGCTGCTGTGAACTATTTGCTAGAATGAGCAGTAGTAAACACGGCCACAAGACGATTCGTTGAATTGGGTTGTTTATTTCTTTTGATGCGTGTAAAAAAAAATGTGTTTAATCGGCTAAAATTCTCAGGTAGACAGAACAATTTCAATGGATGCAATTTTGCAGCTTAGTGCATTTTCATTTTCATTTTTTTTAATGTCTGGCAAATAGTATTTGTTTCGCAAATTTTTGAACATGCAATAGAGTAAAAAAGGTGCAATAAGAAACCATATTACATTTAAAATTTAGTTAAAATTCAAACGTTTGTAAAATGTTGGAATACTGCTAGAAAAATGGAAAATGTAGGGAAAATAACAGCTTTCCACTTAATAACAGAATTTTGAATGATGAATTTTGATAGTGGATCTCAAGATAATTTAGTGGATCTCAAGATAATTGCAATAGTTGCAATTTTGTAGGGAAACGTATTTGAACATTGAACGCATTCAATTTTCCTTTTTATACTGTAATGTTTTGATCTAACGCGTTGATCTAATAGCGTCATGCATGGATTCATGTGTCTATTTATTATTCTTAACTCATACAAACCTGCATGCAAATATCACAGTGCAATACGATGGACGGACTTTCACCTCCGAAACATATTTCATTCCTTGCGTCGCGCATAAACACGCCTCCAACATTCCGAGATAAGCACTCATCGCAACAGCTTAAAAAATTATTTCATCTTGTCACAACGCCCAACTGCCAGCAGCACCTGGGTTGCCTGTTCAAAAACGGCTCCCCCCTACAATGCTGACAAAAGTTTCCCCGGTCGCGGTAAGCATAAATCAAAATGTAATGAATTTTTAACAAACTTTCCACACCGAAACATGAAAAACGTTTTGCAAATAAAAGTGGAATGGTGCGGTGGGGGGGAGGGAGGGAGGGGGAGGGGGGAAAGGGTGACACCGTCAAGCTGCTGCTGGTTGAGATGAACAGCATTATACTGGTTCCTTTCACTCACTCTCTTTCTCTCACTCTGACTTCACGCACAAACCGGCATACGCGCCCGCCATGAACCGATAATTACATATGTTTTTTTTTTTCCCGGTGCCTTATTTCCAACGCCGAACTTTTAACAACGCACACACACACACACACGTGGATTACAGGCACACTTTTTGGCATACAATTATCTCAGCGCCCATGACGAACTGCCACCGCCGCAGTTGTGTATTACGCACGCATATAAAACATCCAACCGACAGCTGCTGTGCCGTGGTTCTGGTTGATGAAGTTTTACAATCGCTACCTCAAAAAGCTGAGCCGCATAAATTATGCACCAAGCCAGCGATCCGCACCGTACCTTGCGCGCCCATGTCAACCGGCGGGCAGGCAACCGCCATTCAAACGGCTTCAAAAGTTACCCTCACGGCGACGGCTGCTGTGTGTGTGTGTGCGTGGAAAATGGTGGATGTTATGCCGCACACACTACTACGCTTTACAATCGTTACAGCGTTACGGCGTGTAATTGAAACTAATGAACGGCTGATAGTGAAGCCAGTTCCTGCCAGTACCGCGGTACTGGCGGTTACAAGCGGTAACAACAGTGGGAAACTCATTTTAAACTATGATAAATGAAACGAAGGTAAAATTAATTTTCTCTACCAAGCAACCAATCGGTGCATATGATTAATGGTACACAACGTGCAGTCGATGTTGCCATGTTGGTTTGTTTTGTTTCCATTTTTTATATATATATATATATTTTTATTTCTTTTTTACTTTTATCATGCCCGCGCATCGCGCCTTTCCGGATGTATCTATTTGTGTCAATTAAAGGAGAAGATTTATTTTTAATTTTTTGTTACGCTCTCCTTACTGTTTAATATATTTCGCGTTTCATCTTGTCTGCTCGTACACGCTGAATGATTGATAGTGTGATGAACCACCTTTTTTTTCCAGTAATTCTTTTTTTTTTTGCTTCCAAATCATTGTCCAGAGTGCCTCCACTCGTCATAAATATTTAATTCAATAAAAGTAACATTTGTATGTTCATGTTACCTTCAACAGCAATTTATTTTTATATACATTCATTTAAACATTTATTGCGCTTGTGCATATTATTAGACGGTCGCACCAACGGTCGCTCTTCTCGCAACCGTTTTCGTCAATCATGCTTGCTGCGAATGGAATCAATCTCAATAAAAATATTATTCTGCTTCATATCACGATCCCTATGAATCCTACCAAACGGATAGGGAAAAACTACCTCCGACCCACCTTGGTAACTGTTTATGCGCATATAAACTCGATATCACTTCCGAGCATAAATTCAAATAACGCTATCAAAAAGCGTATGTCCCATCGCTTCACCTCAATTCGTGCAAAGATGATCTAAGTGGAGAAAAACCAGCCATTCCGGGAAGAGATGTAAACGTAAATCGATTGTCGATGAAGAAAAAGCCAATCGGAGGACATTTCAGCCGAATGAATCCGCTTGCCATATTGCACAGCGTGCGCTGTTGAAGCTTTTCTCCGATGCTTTCTGTCAGCGTCTTCCAAAAACGCGTTCAAAATCAATCGTCCATAAACAGAAGTATTATAGCATTGCCACGAAGGTACCATAATAAAAGTACTAGCACAAAGAAATCACAATGGGACACTTTTTCCCATTTTCCTGCCAACAATTTCATTTCCAATTGTTAGAGAAAAAGTTGAAAAGTTTACTAATATTAGCATATCTTTACAGCTCGTACGAGCGTATTTTTCATCCCCTTCGCAGCGTTAAGCATCCATCCCTTCGAGATAAAATCTTATTCCAGCTTTGTTCTTTGTATGTGCTCGTTCCCAACGCCTTAGGTTTGTGCATGATGAATCACCGAACGATACCAGTTTATTTTGGAATTGTTCTTGGGTTATGCATATTTCAAATATTTACCCCCTGCTTCTAGGACTAAACGGAATGGAACACTTTCGCCAGACATCCGCAGCCGATCGGGTGGTATGAGCACTATGGCAAGAAAGGTTTCTTTGATGCAAGGAAAAACCGTGCCCAAGGGAATACCATGACAGAAAAAGCAATTGTTGCGCCACAGCCCACAATCCGGCGGGAGTAACAAAGCACGGGACGCAATATCACCCGACAATGCAATGCATACGCCCCAACGCTCAAGAGGTGGCCAGGTGGATTGAATAGGTCTTGCGACAGTATAGAAAGACCACTTAGCAAAGGCACCCGTTGGAGGTTATATGCTGTTTCCGGGATAAAATCAATAAATTCATTGTGATCGAAAATTGCATCACAAGATTGTACTTTTCTTCTTTTTTCTCAACATTCCCTGGTGCAGAAACTTTGTCCTGAACACATGTTATGAAAAATATGACTTTCAAACATTGGACGTTAGCATTGCTAAAATTGTGGTAGTAAAATGTTATGAAACAAACCAATTAATATTCTCATTTGGGACAATAAGTCGTCACATATTTCAGTTTAAATTATATTGCAATATTTGAAAAAGTAATTTTGGCCGATTCTTTTGGCGTTTTTTTCCCAGTGTGCACATCCAGGACAAAAGTGTGGACTAAAACAGTGTGTCGTGTAAAGACATTCTAAAATAATATTTCTATTTGTTTAATAGAAACAAATTCAGGTCCTTGCAGCCCTAACAGAGTAACCTAGTATCAAACGAAGACTGAGACAAAATCAAAGGCATTGGCCACTGGGTAACAATTGCATTTTTCCACAAAATTACAAAACAGAAAATCGTCCATACAATCTTATAAAAGTCCTACCGCAAAAAACAATCGTAATCTGAACACAGAAAAATGTTTTCACCTTATTGCAATCGATGCTCGGTGTAAAAAGTCAATATGTGCAATGCCGGTAAACCAATCGAAGAGACACCTTCATGGCGTCAAATAAATGCTAAAAAGCTTATACACACGCACGTACGCAGCTGTACAATTTATTTTACCATTTACGCTGTACCCGTGCGTAAGTAGCAGCGTGGAAAATTAAACCCTAATGATTCCCCAGCAATTGCAATCGCTTTGCTGCCGTTAGTGTAATGCATGAAAGCTCTATTGCACCGATCCCGGGATAATATGGGCGAATGGGATGATTATTTTCCAGCCCCTGCTGCTGCAAGAGTAGTATTTGCAGGGTGTATGAGCAGGCCTGCATTAGGAGGCAAGGGTATGTTTAATTTTTGCATCGCACCTGATACTCGCAATCCACAGGCGACCATTCCCATGAATCCCATACCGTCAAGGTATGGGCGTGATTTTATGCGGATGGTTTATGCTGCCGTGCTGATAGTGGTGTGTCGGTGGTTGTGATATATGTGTGTACACGGCAAAAATCTCGATCTCGAACGAAAAACAATCGCAAAATTCTGTGCACCTGCGGTGTGCGAAAATAAGTGAAGCTTTACACACCCATCCGACAAAACTATCGATCAGTGCAAGGCATCCTCGCGTTACCAGCTACCGGGGCATATTTGCTTTATCGAATGTGGCGGAAACGTTCCACCATCCAGTCTGGCAATGGGAAAACTTTTCAACGAAAACAATCCTAACCCATTCCGGTGTAGTGGCAACTCAGCACGGGTGGAATAAATCCCTTCCATCCACAACGCGACCCACCACGTACTTCGGTACACACATCCACTGCAAACTATTTATGCTCGCGCTGGCATAAACCTAAACCACCATCACTAGCCACTGTGCCACGTTTTCTCCTTTGTTGCAAATTTTGGGAAGCATAATCATCAGCAATCACCACAAGCACACCACCCGAGAGAGGTGGATCTGTTTTCCCGTGAAATTCGCCCCATAATCGACACCATCATACCCTGGGCTGTGGTGAGCACTGTTGGCTACAGGGAGAAAAAGAAAAGTATATCGAAGCAGCGTTTGTTACCCCATCGAAAGCGACGGCCGTTTGTTCAAAAGCGCAAGCCACTGCACCAACGTATACCAGCGGGGTTTAAAATTTGAAACAAACCGCAGAACAAAAAAAACTAAAGAATAGAAGCTCGAATTAGCGCGCTGCACATTGGGCTTCAACAGGGACAAAAGTTCAAATTATCGATATTTTATTAACGAAAAACTGTATAAGTTGAGGATTTACGGTATAAGGTTAAATTTGGAGATATTTAAAGAACATAACTGGCATAGCAAAGGATATTAGAAATTGAAATGAAAGAAGTTTTTTGAAAAGCATCAAATCGGTCTAATTATTTGAATTACGGCATATTATTCCGCAAGAAATTTCAGCTTATGTTTACTTCTGCTTTTTTTTACATTGCTATAATAACAAATCTTTTGCTTTCCCCTTTTTTTATCTAAGCTGATCTAATGACCTAATGATTAGCAACATTGGTATCTCTGGTATGAAATTGATTCTCATGAGAATAATGGTCATGTTAACGACAACATGATATCCATATCATTATCAATATCTTCTATAGTCCTTAACCAACCAATAAATCGTTAAAAATTAAATATAAAACCCACATTTAACGGCCTATGGTTATGCATCTTTTTATAAGCAAAACCAAAACAATTGAATGAATTAGTGTTCAGTTTTGAACGTTTGAAGTTTTTTTTTGTTACGTGTACGAATTACTCTTTATATTCAATAAATTTCCATTTCCATCTGCGACACCAGACGAAAATGCTTTGCATTAAACATGAAGTTGATTTTGTAATAACTCTTGCTTAAAATGTAAAACTCTACTAATTTTCATAAACATTTGTCCCGCCATTTGTTCGAAATTTCACACTGTGCGAAGGGAAGCGAAAGACTAGCGGCTTTGTGGCAATCGAAGACATTTTTGTTGTTTTGTTTCGGCATCCACTCGTGACGGGACCGAGCAACCGACGAATGATGTTTACTTTTGTGATCATAATTTATGCCGAGCGAAAGTGGCAAATTTAAAGGCAGACATTATCGGAAAGAAGGTGTGATGATGCAGGTGTAATTTTACTGGAGGGAATTTATTGAACGTCCTGCTACGATACCAATGTGCTGTGGTGCGTGGTAAATAAATGATAGGAGAAAAAACAAGCGCTCACTTCGGCGTACAACTTGTGTGTTTGGTTTTTAAGTACAGGAAATGCGTTTAATGCTCGATGGTAGTAAATGGGGACTAATTTATTACACTAAGTCAGATACACCAGGCGTTTCCACCAGCGTAAAGCTGTTGAAGATGATCCTGGACGGTTCTTCACTTTGCTGCGATAAATCGTTTCCTTCCTTTCTAATGACTGCATGCGTCGCTACTTAGTCAACATCATGCCCCCTCGGGGGAGGGAGAGAGAGAACGAGCGAGAAGAAGTAAAAAAAAAAGTCAAATTTATCCACCCATTCATCTGCTTCCGGTAAACAACCGCAACGGGTCCATTTGCAAAAGCATAAACAGATAGTTTACGAGCCTTAAGTGAGCTCGTTTGCCGCTGATGATAATGATGTCGGGGCGTGTAAGCTTCCATTGCCGGTAGCTGCCAGCTAATGTGTGCTTAGGCGGAGAGTTAAAAAGAAAAACTTCCCAGAAGCAACAAAAACAAAAGCGTCGCTCGCTTCTACCACCGACCAGACAACATTCGGCAGTGCTTTAACGCGTCGGGAGCGCATTAAATAATCTGGTAAGATTATGGTACCGGCCGTATGGATGCCATGTTGTTGCGCCGTGCGTAGCGTAGCGTTGCAAGACAAATGCGCCACAATTCATTCATCTCAACCGGGAGCACCGAACGGCTGTCGCCCGTGCCTCGCTGCCACGTATGTACGTGTCATGTTTAAGGGTGTATGTGATTTAGTGCTCCATTGGCACGTTTTATAGCATTTTTACCTCCGCGTTGTACACCTTGTTCGGTTGCCAAAAGATGATGCGACCAAAAAGGGTTCGCGCAAACGGATGGGAAAGAGGGGGGAGGGGGGGGGGGTTATGTTCAGCGTCCATTTGTCTCCTTTGCGATGCATGAGCAGTCTGCCTTCATCCTTCGTTCGCCGAAGGACACATTTACGCCTAAATGATGCAATGTGAGAAGCAGCCGAGATAAATGTAGGGATACATACAGCAAAACATTGCAAAACAAAGTAGCTGCTGCTCATCAGTGTTGTGTTGTGTTGAGCACCCGCTTAAGGGTTTCATTCATGTGGGACATGAAAAAAAAAATGTAAAACACATCGGAGATACTTTCGTGGATGGCTAAAAAAAAAAACACTCCAAACACTTTCAAGGGTACATTCTGTTTGCCGGATGTAACTCAACGGTCTTTACCGAACCCGTATCACACAATTCCATTAGTCGAATGAGTCACTGCTAATAGAGTTATTCTCATAGGCATCCCGGCACCCAGCTGGAGCCGTTGTTTTTCTACACCTTCCAAAATGTTGTTGTGCCCGCGTGACCGTAACGGTAACACACCTTAGGATATTCATTTCGTCCCAACGGCAGAGACTATCTTCGTTCTGCCTTTGCCAAGGTGTACCGCAACGCATACTGGTTCCCCGTGGATCCATTATTTCTTCATCAGGGTTGGTTATCGTCTAGTCATTGTGTTGTGCCAAAGCTACTCGGACATTGTGTCCCCAACTCCTTCAAAACTCCAATGCACCAAATAAGCACCCCGTGCCACCCCGTGGGTAATAATTGATGTCTGTTTGCGATGCAAAAACCAACAACGACTTCAAGTCAAAGGTTGCTCCAGTGTTTTACCGAACACGGTCCAGCCATTAGTCGTCGGGACAAACCCTGGCAGACGTGTTGTCCGCAGTGTACCAGCACGGTGGAATAATTCAATCATCAGCACTCATCCCTTTGGTATTTTTTTTTTCCCTTTTCTCGTTTCCGGTTCACTCGGCGCAGATTCGACTCGGTGACATCTACCATCTGGCCCGGTCAATGATGAGCGGGAAAACGTTCGCCCTGCCGACGGGCTGGTGGCCCCACGAAGCCTCCCGCCGGCTGGCCGTCCTGTGCGTTACCACCGTCGCCCTGCTGTTTGCCCGGCTGCAGATCATGGGCTCCCAGCTGCCCGTTTTTACCAGGTGAGTACATTCGTGCTATCAATCTCGTGGTTCGCATCCCCAGACACAGCCGGTCCAAACACTGCCCCCGAAGGTATGCAAACGCCGAAAAATTGATTACGAACGTAAGAGAGACAGTATCGGTCGATCGGGCGTGCTAGCAATCGGTCATCGGATATTGGTTTGTGACAGTGACAGGCAGTGTGGCATCGTTCCACATGATGCCAGACGAACCGCACGCCATTGTCACTGCAATACGGACCGATTCGATTAATTTGTCTGCTAATGCACACCGACGCTCGGTTGCCTAGCTTATAATCCGCTGATGCTAGTTCCAGGCACAGGTACGGCTCGGCTTGCTAACCGGGACAGGGCAGAGATACGTTCAGTCAATCGGTGGTAATTATTTATCGTACTTTATGGCACCAATTAAATACGCTACCTTCGCTCACTTTTCCGTTCCGATTGGCCAAAACTGCTAGCCAAACCCATTGTAGCCAATCTTGGTAAAGATGCAACGCATGCAAATGCATTTGGTATCGTATTGCAATAATCGAATCGCATACATCGCTGTGTCGAGTGGTCCAACGCAACCGATAGAAACATCACACGAATGTATCTTTTAATAGGTAAATGAGCTTACGCTCTCTTATCGAACGACATATATGGTGACAATTGTAGCCTATTATCCTAGGATTTTGCTTTACAACTTAACTGCGAGGGAGCGTAGACTTATATTAGCACAAATGGTTATCGCTTCACCCTTTGTTGCGCCTAAAGGTAGGCAATCTTTATCTACGATTATCCTCTTGCAATTGCAAAACAATGACGAAGGTGTGTTTAAGTGTATGAAATTACGTGGTACAAAGTTGCAAAAGGTACAAATGGATTTTCGTTTACACATTAAATGCGAGAAAGCGTAGACTAATGTTAGCACAAATAGTTATCGCTTCACCCTTTGTTGCGCCTAAAGGTAGGCAATCTTTCTTACACGTTTATTTTGTATAGACGCTAGTGTGCATCTGTTTCGATTGTTTTTTGTTAGGTTTTGGGTACGTTCTGTGTACAAAAATTCCACTCCTGCAACAATGCATCACATCATTAGAAATTGTTGCATGATCCTGTGTTTAATTACAACAAACGCGCATACACGTTTCAACGGTTCACTAACGGGGGTGCTGTCAATGTACCGTGTACACCCGAAGCTTACCCAAATTGGGCAACCAGAAAATCTCCTCATTAAAACAACCGTGGCACTGTTACCTTCCAGCTCAGCTGGACGCACGGGGTGAAAAGTATATGTGTGTACACTTACGGTGTGGCTGTTCCTGGGCGTACGGTTCATATGATAAATCACCCATGAATGTAATTTCCGCCCACTGCGTTAGGCGGGCGCGTTGTAAAATCAAACTACTTGTCCACCGTAGGCTAAACCTCACGTCACGGTACACTACGCACCTGGCCGGTGTGTGATTTTCCGGGGGATTTACTACGGTTATGTCGGCCCGTAAACTATGTGCACCACTGCAGTCACAAGCTGGCCGCGGCCTAGCACGTACCGTTGCAGGGGCCAGCCGCATTAACAGGCTGCGACACAACACCAGCTCATTTTGAGCTGGTGGTGGAGATGAGCCCGGGGACCAGAGACTGGTTTAACATGGTCGACCGTATAAACAACAATGCTCATCGGCTATCGATTGGCCGACACGATGCCTGGGAGGGAAGAAATGCCCGAAGCTTGTGGTACGGTAATGTTACGAATGCTGGAACCTGTGAACACGATGCCCATGGTCGTATATCAAACTTCAAAATCAGACACACACACACATGTGTGTGTGCAAGCCGGCGGGCAGAGGAAGCGCCGACATGGCTTCCAGCCCGCCTCTGCGATGTGAGCGATACGAGAGAATTTAATTAGGATTACGGTCGTTTTGTGCTGCGAAGGAACTGCTAACCGGTGTGACACTGGTGGTAGGTACCACCGGTACCTTCCCAACACACACTGTCATCGCCAGCTGGACACCGGACACGCCCGGTCTGTCCTCCTCTATCGATCTCTGCTACCACGTGATCGGCAAACCGTGCCCTTGTCGGTTGTCCCTTCGTACGGGTTACAATCGACCACCGACTTCATACCGGGCCGTCGCAACCTTAACTACCAATGTTTCTTGTATCGTTTCCCATTCGTACGGAGCATCTACCAGCGAGTCCGCTTGGTGAGCGTATTGCAATAGGAGAAAGCGTTAAGCTTTTGAAGCTTGCGCATCGTGCCGGCCACACGACAAGCTCTGACCAGCCCCTGCACTGTCTCGCACCACGTTTGGACGGTCTTTGTTCGACAAGTTTTTCCATCTACGGGCCGGTTTTTCCAACGTTAGAAAAGCGCCTCCATTAGTTACAGTGTCGTGCATCCAATGAACATCAGCCAAGTCAATTTACCACCAGCTTAATCGGTTCAACGCTGTGATATGATATGCAACATCGAAAGCATACGCGAACGGTTTAACTTTTCCTTTTTTTTTAAAAAAAAAGCTTTTAGATGGATATCCATTTTGTTCGTCCCCAGTTTGTAACGCTTTTTTGCTCCGTTAGCAGCATTTGCGGTATTGTTGCAATGTATGTATTGCATTCAGCATACCTTTCAGGGGCAAAATTTTATTTTGTGATTATTTGTAGTTTCCCAAATAACCTTTCCGATATAAATATGATTAAGAGATGAAGTAATTTCAAATAATATACTTTTTTATAAGTAATTTTCTCCAAAATGTAGAACAAATTAAGGACAAATTCGGAAAATGCGTATTCGATACTCGCTAGTTTTATCAATATTTACTTAACTTGTATTCAATGTAAACTGTCAAACTGATGGAGTAAAACCCATTAACAAGGATCGCAGGACAGCTACACCAAACCTTTCTTCATATCTACACTGATCGTCTATACTTCGCAATCGAACTGAGCGTGATAATTCACCGTATCTCATCGTGCCCAGAAAAAAAAAACCCACCCAACTGTTGGGGGCGACCGAAACGAAAGGCTTCATTAAACATTAATTAATCCTCCGTAGCGGATGATTAAATTTCCATTAAGTGCATCCGAACCGAAGGGTCGAACTGCGAGCACCGCCACCGCGTGTTCCCATCATCATCATCATCATCCGGCCCGGACCGAAATCAATGGCATGTAACAATAAGCCTTCCCTGAGCGGGATAGAACGATGGAAGGTGCAGGTTTTTGCCACCAGGCAATAACAAAAAAAAAACCGTAAAGATTACCCAAAACTCCATCCATAAAACATGCCGGGCATCAGGCGCTCTCGTTCCACGCCCTTGCAGAAACAGTTGGTCACGAAAATTGTTCGACGTGTCGTGAAAAAATGCGACCATCCACCGTGATGGTATGCAGCAAAGCGAAACGTTTCGTGCGGTGGGCAAAAAGAAAGTAAACTGATTTAACGCCTGCATGGTGGAATTATTTCATGGTAAAAACAAAAAAAAACATATATAAACCATAATCCTCGTGCCCGCGAAGCGGCGTCACCGGGCGCCTCCATGTATCATTGAGAATCGGGAAGCCATGCAAAATCGGCTTATCGCAAGCCGAACCTTTTCCGATTGACCAGTGAAGCAGATTGGACGGTCTTCCCGTGAACTGACGAACCAAAATCGGATAAAATTTCCACACGAAATTCGAATACATCGTTCAGCCACACACCGTCCCAGCTCGTGCGGTGGAGTACATTTGCTTACGCACACTTACGCCTTTTGCTAACCGGTGGTGTTTGTGATACACCAAAAAGAAATATACACACATCCTCCCATACGCATGACGTATCGTTTCGTCACCAGATTCGTCCCACTTTGCACCTCGTTTTTTTTCCGGGCGCCCAAAAGTGCAAAGTCCGTGCCCCCTTTTGCCGTCGTGAGCACGAAATGAGAATGAGGTCAAGACACTTTCACTACGAGACAATGGAGCAACAAAAAGAGAAAAAAAACGAAAGAATGGAATGCTCTGTCTGTTAAGGGGTTATATTGTGTGAGAAGTATAAGAAAAGAAAAAAAAACAACCCTCCAACGGGCAGGGACGATATTCGGGCGAGATTGTGGAAGATGATGCTTGCTGGTTCATAAATTATGTTTCTTGTTTTGACGAGGGTCCACACGACACACACTCGCGCACACTCGCTCACACTCCATTCACCCGGTATGGTACGGGGCGAAGACGAGGGTACTCGAAATAAAATCAGCAAAATATATTCCCGCTCCTGCTCCATACATGCCATGCGCTTGGACACCCGGGGATGATCCTTTTTTTTTATGCGAAAAAAAGCATAAAAGGAAGATCATAGGTCACAGTTTCCATCGGATCCGCTTCCTGGAAGGGGATGAACCTGTTCGATGTGAAGCGAGGGCTGATGGGAAACATGTCAGTGCGTAGAGCCTACTCATCATTCCCTTCTTGCGCTCCGCCAGTTCTCTCTTCTCTCTTCTCTTCTCTTTTCTCTGCTCCTGGTTACCCAGTTGCCAGGTTCCTGCAACGTGGCAACGCTTTATATTCCCACGCAGGACTTTATGTCGAGTGTATCAACACAGCATTCCATTCAGAAGTAGGGAAGCTTCAACTTTCGATAGGTTTTTAATTTGATTTATGATAACAACACAATCTCGTGTTTTTTTTTTTCGGGGTTTTTCGTCTTGCGCTTTGAATTTCCACAGGACGTACTGTTGAAGAGGCGTACAAAATGAACAACATATGGTAGCACTGAATGCAAGACGTTGCGTGGAGCGCATATTTGACTGAAAATGTCTGCTTTACATCCTATATTATTGCAAATGTAACATGCATTCATGTTAGGTATGTTGCATGAAAACTAATACTCCATAAAATTGTTTATTGTTAATAATTGTTTCGCATAATTGGTAATGCATTATTCTGGTGATTGTTTTAGGAATTAAAAAAAAACATAACATTTTTTTTATCACTGTTTAAAATGAAATAAATTACTTAGCTTTTGAAGAACACCGACAACAAATGTTACGTTTAGATAAACGCTAATGGATAAAATATTCATATTTGTTTTCCATAATGGATAAATATCCATAAATTTGGATAATAAGTCAAAAACGTTTTTTTACTAATAAAAAATTGTATTAGCATTGCAAAATAAACCGAAAACCGAAACCGAAAATATTTTTCTAAATAAATGTTATGTAATACCTTGGAGTATAATCATACCTACAACAAATAGTCCTACTATTCTCTGAAGAACCAATTTTATTGTTTTTTTCTTCCCAATTTTAAACACAATTCGGCATGTCTCTCCACGTATTACATGAGTACATTTAAAACGATGGGATGGCTGTGCGCTACGTTGCGTTTTAGTTTAATTCATTATATTCAAAAGCATTCTAGTAACAGAAGCGTGAATAGAAATTCTGAATTTGATATTAAATCTCGCACAATAGGGAAGATTAATAATTCCATCCTGATACCACGTAAAGCTGCCCTTTCAATTTGACGCTATCCGCTTTTGTACGTGTGTGTAAATTTATCTCAATTTCATTATAATTTCTCCGAAACCCCCACAACAAGACAATTTTGGTGTATAGTATCTTCCTCCTTCCTGACAAAGATTGTGTTCCGTTAAGACAATCATGTATGTATCTCACACTGTACCACATTGAAACCATTGTTCGTACAATATTCGATACCCTTGCCCACACCTCCGTTCGTGCAAACGTGCTTCCGCCAGATTAATGTTGTGGTTCCATTCAGCCAACTATGCCGGGGAATATGATCTTATTTTGCAGTACTATCCGGGCGCAGCACAAAAGACCAGCGAAAGCACACCTATCGAATTGACAGCTCATTTGGTGACAAGCTCACAGGACGCTTGCTGCTTTTTCGATGGAAAACTAAAATGAATATTTCCTTATTTCGTGTCCGTCCCCACGTGCACCCACACACACACACACACACAATTTGGCGGTCCCGGTGCGCAAGGTGTTCCGGGTGTTTCTGATGGCAAATTGGTCGCCACACCTTCCGTGGAGCATGTCCAATAAATCTAGCATCTAATCGTGGTACCGGCTACCGTTTCATCCGATGCTTATTTTTCGCGACGACAAACATGACACGGACCGACGGGCGGTGTCCTCTTTTCATGCTGAATTTGTGCGAAACACGTTGCACCACTCGCTTCACATTGACACTAACGACGTTTCCGACGCTGCTCCACGACTGGTACAGGGCACGGACAGGTGAAGTTCGCCGACACATTAAACTATTCGACGCTATAATAGGAAATTGATTGGAAACGTTATTTTGCTGGAATGATTTGATTTCCTTCCGTTGCCGACGCATCGTTTA